>RJWH01000083.1:370977-970977 GCA_004363575.1 Solenodon paradoxus | reverse complement strand
CTAAATCAATTCTTCCCCCCACTTACTATTAACAGTGTATTAGCAGAAAGTGCAGAAAGTTTTATTTTTATTCTTTTTACTTACAAATAACTATGAACAGATATTGAATATGCCATCAATTTAAAACCATCTACTTCTGATTGTGCCTCATTACCGGTAGCACATCAGGGTAAAACTCTAAGACTCAGGCAGGTGATGTGAACATTTCCAAAATCAGAAAACAAACACCAGGAAATCGGCCATACAATGAAGCCGATTCCTTCTGATTTTCTGCCTTGTTTTTAATTTTTAAAAATGCTTATTGCAGTTATATCTCATCCAAAGAATTCTATTAAATACAGAGTTATTCAAACCAATGTAAATTTAATATTTTTTAAAATATTGATTTAATTTCACTAAGAATAAAATCTCTGATCTATCATACACATTGGTAAGTTTAAATTTTTTAAAGACTCGCATTCAGTGGAGCAGCAGTGAAGTCAATCGCCTCTGAAGGACACAGGCCACATACCCCTGGGTTCAAGTCTCGGTCTGGGGGGGAAAAACAACCAGTGTGAACAATCAACTGAAAATAAAATAAAATGTTTCTTCCTCCTCATTCTGCCTCCCTGCCTGTTATTCACCTTCATTCCTGCCTGCAACTTTCCTTAAAAATGAATTATTTTAAGATGACAAAAGTATACTTACTTATAGATGTAACTAAGAAGTAATGTAATTTAAACAAAACTCAAAGAGTTTATGTCTAGTAATGGTCTGTCTGCAAAATAATAACCTGATGCTCAAAGCAATTTTAAATATGCTAAAACATGTGAAAAACTAGCTTACATGGAATTATATTTCTGGTCATGGCCAAGTGGCTCCTACTGGAACAATTGTCCCAAAGATGACAGCTATCAATTCTGGGATAGCTGAAAATATTGGACAGCAACTATAAAGAGGCAGGTTCTAGAGAAAGATAAAATACAACTTTGGAAGAATATAACAGAATCTAGAGTCTACAATGCATTATTCATGATGCCCATGATATTCTAATTATATTACAAGAAATAGGACCAGATGATCCATACTCAATAAAGAAGTAGCTAAAAAAGATTGATTCTAAAGTGATCCAGGTGTTGGAATGTGTAGACAATGGTTTTAGACAGTTATTCTAAGTATGTTGAAGGATGTAAGAAAATATATTCAGTGTTATAATAAGATATTACTATAATAAGGTATATCTGCTGAGAAATAGAAACTGTCAAAAAAAACCATTAGAACTAAAAAAATGACAGTATCTGAAATAAAATTTCAATAAAAAAGTTTAATAGTGGATTGATAATAACTGAAAATTCAATGAATTTGAAACTAGATTAACAGAAAGTTCCCACACTTAATAGAGAGAAGATTTGAAAACAGTTTACCAAAACTCTCTAAAACATTTCTGAAGAATTTATAAGTTGCCACAACTCATTAGGCAACAATGTAACTGGGTCAAAGTATGTAAATATGCATATAGCTCTTGTTTCAGTAATTCCACCTCCAAAAATTTATTCTAAAGAATTTGAGATCTTTAAGGACCAGGAATAACTTGTTTTGTTGTCTGCAGTATCTCTAGCATCTAGAACAGTGCTTGGTACATGGTAGGTAAAAATGAATACATTTGAATGAATGAATGAAAAGTAAGGATGAATGAAAACATGAATATATAAATGCAAAGCAATATAAGAATGGATATATGGGATCTTCACAGTGGTATTCCTTCTAAAAATAAAAAAATGCAAACGCAGATATTTGATTATATAGAATCCAATATACTACTTGCATTACATGTCTTTCATATTAAAAAGTGACACAGATGAGTATTTACAGGCAAGGAAAACTACGTCATTCTGTTCAGTGAAAAAGTAGGTTGCATGTAATGCAAGCGTTGCATCTGAATAGAGTCTAATTGAAATTCCTTCTTGAAAATAGACCCCATAATACAGACTACTAGCTCCATTACTACATGACCATACCTTATTTTTTTATTGACAATTACCTAGTCTACTTGGTCTTAAAGGATTTTTAAGAACCAAACACATTCCCAAAGGACAAACATTTGCTAATATTTGGTGTATTCGAAAAGATAGGCTATAAACTCTGAAATAAATTCCAAAATTGTTTAAAATAAAGTTAACATCATTATGGTAACTGTATTCCTTGTATGCCAGTCACTTAGATAATATTGGTGATTATGAACATTTACTCTAAAGTTAGAATTATGACTTGAAATTCCACCTACATTACTAACTACAATTGTCACCCAAGGAAAACAAACTCTCCCTTTGCCTAGATTTCTCATCTCTGAAGTGGTGATACTGATGGCAGTTATAAAGCAACATTGTAAATCATATAAGATCTAATATATGAAAAGTGTTTCAAACCCACATACTGCTATGTAAGTATTAGTCATTAAAATTGTGTGAGCTTCATTATAATAGCTTTTATTTTTTAAACTTTTTGTGTTGAAGTTTAGATTTAAAAAAGAGTTCCCATATACCCTCTACCCAAGTTCCATTTAAGGCAACATCTTACGTAACCATAGGCCATCTATGAACACTAAGAAATTAACCTGACTGATAACTAAAGTCCAGAATGTATTCACATTTCTACAATTTTTTTCATTAGTATTTTGTTCTGTTCCAGGATCCAGAACGCTCATTGTATTTCATTTTCAATTCTCTTCTCTCTTATAATCTCTGCCAGTTCTATTTTTTAAGACCTTGACACTTTTGAAGAGTGCTGGTCAATTATGTTATAGACTGTCTCATAGTTGATTTTAATGTTTTTGCATGATTAGACTGAGTTTAGTTAATACTAGAAAAGATTCCAAACAGGTGACATGTTCTCTTCTGTGCATCATGTCCAGGGCACAGGGCACTGATACGTATTACTAGGATGTTAACCTTGACCACTTGGTGAATGTAGTGTCTGTCAGGATTCCCCATGACAATTGTGATATTGTAATTTACAAGAAGTATAAAACATAAAACTTTAGTCTTCTGAATAAACATTGTCATATATGTTTGGTCTTCATTCACAGTTCCTGGCTCAACTTTCCCCCAAACCCTTGATTTCTGAAGTCATTAAGGTCATGGGAACATTGATAGTCATAATATTTGATTTCTTATTCTCAATTCAAAGAAAACTTCAGAAGCATTAAAGTTTACATGTGTCTTGACATTCTCATTGAGACTACGTTAATGAAGCTAATTATTAGAAAACACCTGACAACAGGGGCTTGTTACCAGGGAAACCAACAGGATTTGCAAGGTGGGGTAAAGAGCTAAAAGTAGAGTTCAACTGCCAAAGGCCAATAATTTAATCGATCAAAACTGTAATGAAGTCCTCATCAAAAACCTAGCAGGAGCGGCTTCAGAAAACCTGCAGGTTAGGGAACAAGAGTTCCTCTGTGTGAGACCCGTGGGACCCCGAGCTCCATGAGCACAGAAGCTACTTTGGGACCGTGTCCTATGTTTCTCTTTATTTGTTGATTAGTATCCTTTGTGATCAACTGATGATATAGCAAGTAAATGAGTTTTCATAGTTCTCTGTTTGTTCATGACAATTAATCAAACCTGAGGATGGTGTCATGGTAACCTCTGACATATAGCCAGTTGACCAGAAGCAGGGGCTTGCAACTATCACCTGAAACCTGAAGAAGAGGTGATGGGAACCTCTAGTCTGTGGATAGTTGGTCAGAAGTCCAGGTAATGGCTTGTACTTTCTGCTGGCCTCTGAGATGGAGAATGGTCTTGGGACACTAAGGTCTTAACCTGTGGAATATGATACTATCTCTGGGTAGTTAGTGTCATCACTGAGTTGAATTCTTGGACACCCTGCTGCTGTCCCAGAATTGCTTGTTGGTATGTAAAGACTTAATACACCTCTAATGAATGGTCCAGACACCCAACACGATGTAATTTTTTTTTCTCCTTTGTAATCACGTATGGGTTGGATTAATGGCAAATTTGATGCAGTTTCTGGTTAAACATTTACTCACCAATTTTATAATCTATTAGTGGATCTTGACTAGAATAGTTATTACTTTGGTATTCTTAAAGTCATTTTCTATTTCCCTCATTCTTTCTGCATGTATTCACTGCAATTCTTCTATAGGAAGAGTTATCACATCAGCCACATTTACATGATTATTTATTTGTGTCATAAGTATTTAATTTGGAGAGATAATCTAAAATGTATTTGTTCATTTATTACATGCATTGACTTACATTATTTATTTTGTTGCTGAAGTTGTTCCAACTTTGGCCACTGGGAGCTTTTTCAGGTTAGCTTCTTTACCTTTTAGGTATGCCCCATTTATTTTTTAATCAAATTTTATTTTCTGGCAACACAAGATGCCTCAGGCTTATCATCTTAGTTTTCCTGCCCCAGCTTTTAAATACATAATCTATATTTAAATATATAAATATATATTTAAATACGTACAATAGCTTTTAAAACACACTATTTTTAGCAATGTGCCAAAAATCTTGCACAGCAATGTGGATGAACAAGATCCTATACACATTTCTAGCTGTTGAATTTTAGTCTCTTCACGAATTATTCTATATTAAAGACGTTGTTTCAATCTGATGCATTCGTGCAAACTCTTAAAATTACTTAATGAATTAGAATAATTAATTCTGAGCAGTTTTTAAAATATATAATGAAGTTCTTTCAAATGTTCTAAGCTATGATGTATAAAATACTCAGTAGTTGCATTATGAAGGAAAAAAAGCATCTTGTGAAAGAGACTTACTCTGTTCTGACGCAGTCATCACAACTGTTATCAAAATTACTTAATTCCACAGTCACTATAACCCACTGTTCAAAAATTATACATCTTGTTTCTTCTAAGACCCCCTACCAACTTGACATTTCTTAATATGTTCCTGCAGTCCAGGGGAATAAATTTGATTTTTTCAGCTCTTTATCACAGTTTTATACTTAGAATGTTATCATATTCATCAATCACTATCTTCAGTTTTTAAATTTGCTCAGGGATTTTTTGGAGAGGCTTTTAAGGTCTGTGTTAAGCTTTTAAAACTCTTATCTAGCCCAGCCTGAACTGCACTAAACTCTTTGCAAGACTCTCTTAAGTTCTTTACTGAGTAGTTAGATTTCATTTACAAAGTCATATCTGAAGTTCTGCTTGCTAATCATATGAAAATGAAGTCTGTCATTAGATTAGATAAAAATGTTCAGCTGAAACAATGAACTCCTGTTAGAACTTTTAGAGAGACAGACATTGCCTTATATCTAGGAACTTTATCCTGTTTAATATTTTAAAACCTATTAAAAACATAATTCTGTAAAATGTAAGCCATATTAGAAATATGTTGTATTAAATATTTAAAATCAAAATGATTTTCTTTTAATAGTGCCACCATTTTGTTTAAAAGTTATTTTGGTAAACACATCTTGCAACATTAATTTTCATTGGTGAGTACAGTATTCATTATGTTGATTTTTATCACTACATTATTATCTTTTATTTGCATTGCATTTTGCAAGTTACAGTGAAATGACTTTCACACAGTTTTACATCTAATATTTTTTTAAAAGAAAGGAGCAGACAAGAACGAAGGCAAGCAGAAGCATGAAGGAAAAAAGCACTACATTCAATTCATTTAGTTGTACATCTTGGTTGCTCCCCTCAGTGCCAGGATACAAACCCGGGTCCTCAGGAAGCATGTGGACTGTTCCAGCCAAGAGCTCTGAGCCAGTCACTTCTCCACCAGGACATGCCACGTCTTATACTTTCAACAAAACTTACAGAGGGCAGAGCAGGTATTTTTATTATATGCATTTTATAAATGAATAGATTATGGTAAATGAAGCTCAGTATATAGTGAAAAGCCTGGACGTAAGTACAGATCTTATAAATGAAAACTCCAGACACAGATTCTTCCTGGCAAATCAAGTTTGGATGGAAGTAAGAGGTAGCTGAAAACCATTGTCAAACATAGAACTAACAAATACCCTGGGTTTATGAATTTCTATACTGCCTGTCTGGTTGGGCTGTTATCACAAAATAGCACAACCTCAGAAGTTTATTAAATGATGGACATTATTCTTCACAGTTCTGGAGACTGCAAGTTCAAAATCAGGGTGCATAGGGTCAGGAGGGTCACCTCGTCCAGGTGGCAGATCCGTGCCCTCATGTGGTGGAAGGATCTAGGGAGCTCTGTGGGATCTCTTCTATAAGAGCACTAATCTCACCATGAGACCTTCACCCCCAAGCTCTAATCACCTTCCCAGCCTTCCCCTCTTAAACCATTCATCTTGGGAATTAGATTTTCAATTGCAAAGTTCAAGGGCACACAAAATGCAAACCATAGTACTATCCCACCAAAGCACACGTTCCAGCTGTGCTCGCTCCTGCAACGGTAATGCTCTGGATGGTAAAATCCAAGAGGAAGTGAGGAACTTTGCGAAAAATGATCTTTGCTTTTCTGTAGGAGTAACACAGAGGGCATGGTTTATGCTCCTAAACTACTTCGCCTTAAAAAATCAAAAGTCTACTTACCTTCTAACGCGACAAACATGACTAGAGGCATTGCCCATAGTGCAATACTCCTTGAAATCTTCAAAATCTATTAACTAAAAAAGGGCAACTATTCCTAAAATTAGAGATGAGTTTAGATTTTCTCTGTGAGCAGATTGTTTGCTCCTTTCCATCACCTTTCAAAAACACCACTTATCACAAAGAGATTGGATAGATTTGTGCAAATTTATTGAAAAAAACAGTATACCCTATTAAGTAATCTTAAATACTTATCATTTTATATAGTTAGTTCATGTCATCTTTACTGTTCTGTGCCAGGGGCTCATAATTTCAGTCTGTGACTTGGATGAGGAAAAGTATTACATGTCTATTTTAATTAACCTCTAACTGAAATAATTCATCGTGTTCTACTTACATGTGGGAAATAAACTACATTATTATAAACAGCACTGTGATGACTATCAATAGAAAACACATATTTTTATGTGACCTTACAAAATTTTACAGGATCCCCCGAAATTATTTATGTTCATTAGTACTTTGAAATGATGGTTTCTCTTAGCCCAACGTGTTAGATGCTTTTATTCACTGTGTTAATAAGAATGTTCATATATCTTTTGTATTTAATTTACATATTTTCTTTTATACACTTAAAATATTATTCTGGGAAGGATTCACAGAACTCAGCAGATTAACAAAGAGGTCTGTGGCACCAAATGTGCTAAGAATCTCTTCCAAGCAGACAAAGCTGTCAATATTGTCATTCTCCAGAGGTGAGGGGAAGCAGTGTCTCCACTGTTTAATAAGGTAGTTACTGCAATTCAAGAGATGGGATATGCACCTGAAGGAAGAAGATAACAGGTCTGAAGGCAGGTGATAAAAACTTAAAAGGACCAAGCTTTTGCAGATGCCCAAATCATTCTAACTTGAGTAGCAGACTACTCCCAGAGCACTTACAAATGGTACAGGTATCTTTTACAAAATTTTCACAATGAAATTAAATAAAAATTGTAAATAATTTTTATTCTACATATATATGGAGCAAAAACATCTAAAATTACCAGACTCCATCTTTTAAATAGTTTAGTTGAAATTTTGATAAATTATAATTTTCATTATATTGACAACATTTCCTTTAAAAAGATCGTAGCTCAAAAATACAGTATTTTGAAATCCATGACAGATGCAAATCTCCCTGTATTTTACAAGTAATTTGTAACTACTTCTCTGTGCCAGGTACTGTAGACTTGGAATTAGGGGGCAGTGGAGTGTGTGTATGTGTGTGTGTGTGTGTGTGTGTGTGTGTGTGTGTGTGGCAGGGTCATCGAACTCAAAGAGCTGACTCTTTTCCTCTCTCACCGACTTTTTCTATATCCTCGCAGTCCCTATACCCTTGCAAATGAAAGTTCCTTGTGCAGAGAAATAAACTACGAACACTCTGTGAGATAATAAGCTTTAAAATGCATTTCAAAACTTTGCATTCACAGAAGTCACATAGAAAGTGAACATTAAAATCCTCGAAGCCAGCTGCGGGGCCTCAGTGTGAATGATAAGCAATTATGCTGAAGGCCCTGAAGCCACTTGGTCTCACCCCAAATACGGAGGAATCCTATGTGCTGGGGCTTTAGTTGAACCTCTGGGAACGAAGGAGCTTCTGCGGGCAAACACACACACACAGCTGCTTAAATGACTTTTCTACATTAAGAGTAGCAGAAAATCAAATTTCCTTGAAAAGAATTTGTTTTGGCAAGACATCATTGGACCAATCCAGTGGTCAGTTAAGCATTTTCCCAGAGGCCCTGTCTGCCTGCAGAGATAAAAGGAAGATGGCAGATAGTACAGAAGCTATTTGAAATTCTAGATTTTTTTTTTTTCCTTCTAGTTCAGACTACACAGCAGACTAAATCAAGTTCTCCCAATCACTAGCAGTGGCCCCCCCCACTGGAGACACATTAGTGACCCTTCAATTGCCTACACACTCAATTTAGACTAAATAGCCACCACTCGGTCAGTCAAATCAAATTGTCCTCCTGTCTGTTTAACTTAGACCAAAGGACTCCCTGAGCTACTCACTCTCTCAGCTCGTAAGAGGGAGGCAACATCAAATTCCTGCCCTACTACCCGGCTGTCCTCACTACAGCTGACAGCACCTCATCTCTTCAGGATGGATCATTTGACTGAATTTTAAACCAAAGGTGCCAATCAGTAATTTATTTCCAGTTAACGGTCATGGCTATTTGAAAATAAAAGATCCTGTGGATAATAAATATTTCATATTTTATTACAATGCCACCTATGTTTAAAATTTAAACAGAAATTTTATATCCTAAACAATGTCCTGGAGGTTCCTAGCTGAATCAAAGCAATGAGTGGGCACTTTAAATAGAACCTGAATCAGCAAGGCAAGTTATTAGGACTTCCTTCTAGGATATTCCTTTACCAGATGAAAAGAAACAAAAGCAGTAACAAGCAGGCTTAACCTGGTCAGGATCTTGTCCTGAAAAACATCGTCTGGAGTGTGGTCCAGACATGGCCTTATTGCACCATTTTGGGGTGTCAAGGATCATTTAAGGTTCATGACTAGCAGGGCTATATTATCTTTTGAAGAAAGAAACTCAGTGATCTAGCTCTAGTTTGCTTTGTCACTGAGATTGAGATATTTCAATTCACACATTTCCTGAGAGCCTCTTATATGCCAGGCATTTGTCTAAATCCTGTGGTAACAAAAATCAAGATCTTTTTGTCTGTGGTGGCTCCTCCATTTAAAATCGTCCTTGAGTAAAAATTAAATTGTACACTCTCCCTTTAAAAATAATTTTATTGGAGGAAAATTGCATGATGACATTATATAGGTTTAGAGTGTACATAGTAAATCAAAATCTGTGTATCACACATTAAGTTCACTACTATACAAAGCTTAAGGATTGTGACATTGTTTCAAAAACTTTACTTTCAACTATGTCCCAGCTTGACACATTCTTAAATTCAGAACCAGGTATCTCTCTCAACCTGAGTGTTTCTTTTCATTCAGAGAAAAGTCAAGCCTCTATTTTTTTTTTTTTTTTTTTTGGCTAGAGCTGTCAGACAACTCTGAGCTAAATTAAGTGCTAATTTGTTATCTAAAACCAGCTTCCAGGTCTTAGTTGCTGTTCTAGATCTTTTTTAACTTTTCAAATTGACTCAAACTAGCAAGTATCCAGTCCTTCAACAAATAGTTACTAAACGAAATGCACGTCATTAGGTTTTTGTGAAGATGTGCTCCCTAATTTCATGGAATGTATAGCTTTGGTTTGGAAAGCAGAAACCTATATTCATAAATACATTTATTCAAAATCTGGGATTTGAATAAGATAAAAATGGCAAAATGAAATTAAGCAGTTAAGTAAAAGATCTGAAGAGATACATGGTCACATGTATATTAATTACAGCAGTTAGTTGATGCAAAAAGTAAAGGTCTGTGCTACATCCTAGGAAGACTTTCTTTGAACAGACTTTCTGATCATCAGCATGTTTCTCACACAGACATGCATTAGTACTGGTCAGCATTTCCTGTCTCCTAGCTTCTGGATCTATTGCTGAACATCACTGCAAGCAATGAAGTCAGCCGTGTCTAGAACAAAAAACTTTCTTTCAAATGTGTGCTTAAGTTGTCTGAGTCAGATGCCCCTGCTTTTTGGATGTCTTGATGCAGACTGAAATTGTCATGTGTCCTCTGTTGCGCATCTGATGCAAACAGTAACACAAACACCAACGAGACAATAAGTTAGAGACTTGTTTGCATTGCATTGTATCTATGTATATAATTCCATTGATGTCAGCTGAAAAAAAATGTGTGTTATGGGGGTTAGCTGCGGAGAAAAGTGTTTCTCTTGTGTTGATATGAGGATTTCTTTTCTACACCAAGGTGCCTATGTCTCCATTGATGTGGTCAGATTAGGTTACCAACCATCAACAGATATGGCTTCTTACAGATATTTTCATCTACTTCCTATTTGAATACAAATACAAAGAATGTCCTCTTATGTATATAATCTGTGTGTAGATTTAAAGAGTAATTTTAATTTTCCTTATAATTGAATCATTACAGGTTTCTGATGTTTAGGAAATAAAACCAAACAACCTTTTCCATAGACCACTAGCTAGCATACATATGCGATCCTAAATATGATCATCTTGCAAAGTTAGAGAAAACTTATTATTTTCATTAAATGTAGTTTTGTTTTTGTTTTGTTTTGTTTATTATTATTATAATATGCAGAATTAGTTTCAAAGGCACATATTCATTTCTACGCTGAAAAAAAAATCTCATTTTTTATCAAATCGGAACAATTACTAATTGAAAGGAATTACTTTTATCTCTTCTTAAATCTGATAACAATTTCAATAGCAGTGCATGATTCTACCATGTAAATTACAAAGTCAGGTTCAATGCCATTCCCCATTACCTGCTCTTAAAAAATGGAATATCCAAATGATAGTCTCTGTATTAGGAATTAACATTTTCTGATCTATCACTGTGTTCTTAAATGCATACATGAACATCATTCAGTATGTTTGAGTACAACAAGAAACAAAAACATTATACTCAAGAAGAGATAGTATCTTACGCTCTTTGAGAATCTATTGTTTCCAAGTTTCTCTCTCTCTCTCTCTCTCTCTCTCTCTCTCTCTCTCTCTCTCTCCTTTTCTCCCTCTCAACCCACTTTCCTAAACACCTCATGTAAAGTTTAAGCTCAGCCAGTGACTACAGAACCTCAGAATATGTTCAATGAAAAACTGCCTTAGATGACCTGAGATTCTTGCTAAAATCCAAGTGCTGTGTTCCACCAGATCTACTGAATTCATCCGATGTTAGAGTTTAGGTAAGTCAACATATTTCCCAGTGTTTCATATGCCTCATACAGCTTGACAGCCATTATTCTATAATTTTTTGATATAAAATGTCTAAACAGTCAGACCCTCTCTCTGACTTCCAGTTGAATCCTTCCTTTTACCATAACTGGAACCATTTTATTCTCATTCCAAGCTGTGGAAACCATGACTACAAGAGACACATGTTATGTACTTCATAGTCACCAATAAGTGAAGAGTGATTGGAATAAACAGACTGTGTGATTTACTATATTCTACTTACTTAAAAACTGTAATCAAAGAAAAGATTACATGATGTAATAGAAACCAAAAATTCTAGATAGATTTTTAGTTTTGTTTTTAGCCTCTGAACTGTATCAATATACACAGTTGTTGACTGAACATACATATGTCAATAATTTAAATATTAATTGCCTTTAACATCTTCCCTTAACCTTAACCTCTTGGTTATCTAACTCCTACAGATTCTCATATCCCTCCTCCCTAGAGCACATATCAGTCACTTTATCAACCAAGTCACTGAGGTGATAAAATTTCTGAACTGCTGAAGAGTTTGGGACTCACCAGTTGTTGCAATTTTACTAACCATTAACCAATCACTGATGTCAAGAGAAAGCCATAAATACAAAGTGTATAATATAAACTAATATAATTGGGAATTATTAGATAGGTACTGTTTCATCATCCACATTAAAATGCTAAAGACAATACACAGGATCCCGACAACTGTCTTTGTGAAAATCAAGGATCATGGACACCAAGTAACATCTTTTTTTAATGATAATAAACCCTCAGAGAGCATTCTCCCGGGCTTTAGTTACTGTAGCTAAAGTAAATCCAACTTTCAGTCAAACCTTAAATTGAAAAAATTATATATATGCATATGTATACCTGCATACATATATATATATATATGTTTTTATAATAACTGAATTTGAAATTTCTCAACTTATCACACGTCCCCATACTCTGTCTCATCAGGTGATTTTTCTTGGGACCAAACATAACTACATTATTAAAACTCAAAGAGTAATTGACGTATCTTCCCAACCACCACTATATCACATAAAATGATAAACCACCACTGTTCCCAGTATTCACTGATTATCAGTAGTTCTCTGACCATTAATATTAATTAATATTTTAACTTATTAACAAATATTGAGATAACAGAATATATCTAGATTGTATGTTTCTTTAAGATGGGTATAGTTTGTTCATTCTCTGGAAAGTAGATTGATAAAATATATATATTTGAAAAGGTATTAAACATAAAAAATTACCATAATACAATTTACCTGTCAGATAAGCAAAAATCAAAACCATCCTGCAAATGCACAAATTGGCAGCATCAGTAATATTATACAAAGAATTCTGTTAGAATACAGAAAAACACACATTTATTTTCATCTAATATGCCTATTTGCTAGATGTATGAAATCAAGCTCTCAGATAAGACAGCTTCTCCTTTCCGGTTCAACACAAGAAGTATATGTGTTGCTAGGTTGAAACGAAATTTAAGAGAGACAAATTTACTTAATTGCTGTGCTGGGATATGATAATCTCTTATATTTTGATCAGGAGGGGGTTACATTTAAAATTATTTTTGCAGTTTTTATATAAATCAGTATTAATAGTGCTTAATTGATCATATAAAGATCCTTAATGTGCTGCTGATCTCTTCACGGTGGTATAGACAGACTTTCCTGCTGGAAGATGACAGGCTGACTACAACAGCCGTAAAACATTTAAAGCTTATAGTTTGAGACTTACAGTAATGAATGCCTGCAATTTTCTAATGTTTAGTTCTTCTTAATCAGAAAACATGACTTTATTGGAAAAGTTGTCTCCTCGGTAACTATGTGTTAACACAGGCACAGCATCTTCCATGAGATTCCTTTTGTCTAACACCAACAAATCAATTAGATGCTGCTGAGGTTTCAAATTTGATATTGAACAAAACTTAGGTTACAATATAAAATGAACTCTACATAAGACAATTGTCAAAAATTCAATTTTTATAAGTTTTACACATTATAGAGGATAGCAAATGCATGATCAACTTTGAAAACACATCTCCCTCTCATTATTTATAGTCATCCATCATCCATCCTGCCATCCATCCATCCAACCATCCATCCATCCACTGAGAACCATACATTAGCTACTATCAGTTACATAATATAGAAAAATAATCATCATATAACTACTGTTATCACTGTTTTCAAATGCCAACCCCTCACCATCTGAACTTCTGAAAGTAGTGTTCTGCTTTATTACCTGCTTACAAAGCATTCCACAAAGATATTCCTGAAACCAGATCCTCTCAAATTATAAAATTACCCTGATTAAAAAACAGATGTCAGGCCCAAGGGAAAGAAACAGATGTGGTCATAGGTGTCTGGTTCCTTCAGGAACTCTCTCAGTTGTGCTGACCGAACGATGTTGAATTAGTCACCTGAAGAGGGAGGCTGCTTCCCTCACTTCTCAAACTCCAGGCCCACCTGGCTCACAGCATAAGTTAGCTCATATGCATTTTTCTAATCAAAATTGTGAAGTAAGAGTCTTGTGTTTGGAAGATCTTTTTTGTTAGTTTGGAAGTATCTGTTCTTTTCCTGATTTCCTACTCAAGGAGAATTTTTTCACCGATTGTCAAAGTTATGTTCATCAGAGCCTACTTTCAAGTTATTCATTTGAAGCATAAATAATATCTAACAACCACACAGAGAACCATTCTTTCAAGGGGTATTTCTATTTCAGAATATCAAACTCTAGTTTAAGATTCAAGGTGAAGTTTCTGGAGTCAAGTTGCATAAATTTAAAGCCCCAGCTTTTCCACTTCTCAGCTGGTTACCTTCATCAAGCTTCTCCATTTTTTCTGTGCCTCGAGGTATCATCAGTAAGCTTGCAAATATAATAGCTCTTCCCTCGTAGAGCAAATTCCTTAGTATAAGTGAAGAACTTAGAATGGTTATTTGCACAATGCTATATTCAATAATGTCGGCTATTACAATGTATGCATAAGAACTAAGTATAATTGTTGGGGTTGGAATATTTTGGAGGTGAGGTTGTGCTTTCCTAAAGTCACTGAAACAATGCTGTGTATATATGTATGAGATCACATGATACACCTGATTCTTAGTAAATTAAAGAGTTGAAGTTCAATTCAAAACTAGAATTTTTTTAATAGACTAAGTGAAACAAATTTGAGGACTATAAGTGAAGAATTAACACAACCGAGGTTATGTTTGCTTCACAGCAAGCCTCTAAAATACAGTCAAGGATGTCACTGAATCTGGAATAACATTTACTTTGGACAAATATACTGAAAAACTCCTAAAAATATTCCTAAAAATATTGAACTCACAATCTTTTTCTGGAATTAGCATCAACTAATTATATTAATTAATTGAAAGTCTAATCAAAGTTTCATGAGTTAGCTATTATCTATATACATTGTTATAAAAGAAACTTACATGAAACTGGGAAATATTCAGTCAATCCATGTGATTTTCCCCACAATCTCCTTTTTTTCATCATCTTCAGTTACTATGCATATTTCCAGATTCCTCCACAAATAACCTCCCAGCAGAACTCCTTCTTTTAGCAACCACTTTATGGGTGAAATAAATGTATATAACAGTGATGAAAATATGGAGGTGACTCCTGCCTTCGGAATTGACTAGCCTTTTAAAATACGCCTTGCATTTAAGTTTCAATTGTACATTTAAATAAAACATAAGTCTGCTCAAATTTTTCATGGCATGATTACAAAATTGAATTATGAAATAGCTCCATAATTAAGGTAAGCAAAAACTTATGAATGCTTTGGGAAGGCAAATGTGTGAATATCAGTTATTAAAGATAAAATATTTTTCATTACTTTTTCAAGATGCCAAGTACTCTCAAAATTTGAAAGCTCAAAAATTCCTAATATGGTTTCCTTCCTCATATAGCAGATTTGGTAAAATTGTCTTATGATAAATAAAGATTTTGCTTAAGGGAAAGAATTTGTCATCCATGATGTAAATAGATTAAAGACAATGGAAGATCACATTCTAATTAAAAAAGTGACAGTAAATGATAATCTACTAAGCAAATTGCCAATATGTACATCTATTAGCTGTCGCATCTATGAACTAGGGCAAATTTATAATACGTTACTTATATTTCATTTCTAAAAAGGAGACAAGAGGTTATTTTTCCTGTCATATTATGCTTATGAAGCTGGAGTATGATATCGTATTTCATGACTATTACACTAAATTCTTGCATTTAAACAAGCCATTCAAAAGTCTATTATTGGATTGACAACTTTATTTATACAAAAGCAAAATGGTTAATTTTTTGTCCTTTCTGGTTATAATTTTTTTCATTTGAGACTGATCATTACTCTTCCAATTTTCCTCTCACTGCCATCATCCAAATATCAGAAGCAGCTATGTTAGGTTGTACTTTGGGTTTGAAGGGAAAATTAACCATGTCTGTTGCAAAAGACTGATCGCTTTCCCTTCATTAATATAAGATGAGGGCTCAGTGACTGCTGACCAAGTTCTTGTCTACCTTAAAATGTCCAGGCATCAATGTCAAGGTATCAATCATATCAATCAATATCAATCAAACATCCAGGTAGTCTATACTATAGATACCATTATTTTGTGTATGCCAGCTCCTAAGAATAGCACAACTGCTTTCCGTAAAGCTAACTCACAGCAGAAAAGTACCTCCAAGCATCAGGAAGTCTACTTTCACTTTTAACTTTAGTCGAAATCCTGAAGGAAAATGGAAACGTATTAGAAGCCATAGCTTTCAAATAAGTCCATGTGCCTAATTCTGTTTTTCTCCATCATGTGGTCATGACAGTGTGACTGTTTATTAAAAGTCTGGAATGACTTCATTGACACATTCTAACACATTCACAATGAAATTAATTGAAAAGCAAATGTCATTCCATATTCTTGGACTCGAGAGAATTTTATCTTAGACAGAACTTACAAAAAAAAAGTATCATTCTGCTTATTAGAATTCTGAAACTTAAAAGCAAGCAAAAATGTCTATTGTTTGGTATGCTAATATAAAGGATGATAATGAAGATGCTTTAGGAGACGTGTTATCCATTTTGGAGAAATCTGGATAAAATATGAACCTCAGAGAAAGACAGGTAAATGTCATTGAGAAAAATATAAAAAGAAAATGTTCTGTATTCACTCTTGAGCCCAGTCTGGAGTTGCAGTTTTATAGTGTAATAATTGAAGGATGGAATGGAAGATTGTAAGACTACAGATAAGAAAATAAGAGAAGAAATAAATTTTTCCATTAGCCATCATTCACATTGTTATCTGAATGGCTTTTAGTTTTAATTACTGAACACTATTACTGCTCCGTCTAGACTTTATTGAAACAAAATGGGCTTTTATTACTGAATACCTACTATATGTTACCTACTACATTAAATACCCTGCTTATACTCATTAATTCATTCCAGAAATGCTTAGGGAGATTCTATTACAGGTTTAGGGACTAAACTAGGCTGACTGGAGGGATTAGAGCAGTGAACAAGGTATAGAGCATCTTGTCTCTTTTGAGTTGAAAACCTAAACATTGGACATATGTGAGGTTAAATTAGATAACCTGCTAATTACGTTATCTAGGATCTCAGCTCTGTTTACTACTACAATCTTATTTTGTCATCAATGAGTTGTATGTGAAATGTTTGTATAAACAATTCAGTGGGATGTGAAATAAAGCTCTGTCCAAATCGTCACTGTTAATAACCTGGTGTGTTTCTCTGGGCATCTTCCACACATTGATGAATACACACACGTATGTACTTCTGACGTGTTTAAATACTCAAAATATGTAATACACTGTAATACACTGATTTTATTTTACTTTAAAATTTAGTTATCTTTCAATAGCAATATGTAATGTTCTTAAGCCTGAATATAGGATGTTAAATAAGTTATTACAAGTCATATACATAATAAAATATTTCCAACCACACAGGGGAGTAAAATTTAAAATCAGAAATACACATACAACAGTTGTGCAAATGATTCTGTTATTAATTATTCTGGGGGCAGTAATTTTCACTTTTATGATTTGTCAAACGTTACGTTCATTATGGTTGTATAATGATCCCAGTTGCATGTACTCAGCTTTGTACCGACATACATGCCAATGACTAGTCATACAATATAGTTTCCTAAAGAATAAAATGAGTATTTATTAAAAATGTTTTCCCAGCTTCTAACTCCCGGGGCATCTCTCTAAATACTCTGGATCTAGCCTGCTAGTGGTACAAAGAAATAGGCTAACAAACCAAAACAACTTTGTTCGTCACAGTTACATTTGCCTGAGAGGTGAAAAAAATAAAAGAAGTCTAAATGAGAGCTTTTTCGAATATAGCTATAAAGACAGTGACCTTTTTCTCAAGTATAACTAATCTGTAATCTCTGAGAATTTTTATAGTGTTAGTTTTTGGGAAAATGCTCAAAATCTTCCATTATTTCATTGTCAAATTAGATAAAAAATCAATTTCTTTGAACTTAGAAGACTGCCTTTCTTCTTTCTTTTTGTGTTTTCTTTCCCTGAAGTTTTTCAAGTTTCTTTTCTGCACAAAGTGGAACAATAATAAGAAAAAAATGAAATCAAGCCACATTGAAGTTGCATTTTAACCACATTATTTAATAAAAACAGAAATACCTCCCATTTATATTACAGTTTTCTCCACTCCCAAAGCTTAGCTTTTATCATAGACAAAAGTTTTACATACATTTTCAAAAGAAGAAGTGATCCATGATTTCAATTAACCATTGACATTACTAGTGTGAGTCCTAGGGTTTGAAGACATGAATAACTGACTTGGAGATCATTTTCAGATCTATAATAAGTATTTTGTAGGACTATAGTAGTAATGAAAATCTGCAGCTACCTGTGCGAACTATCCATGCAATTTAGTCCTAATGATGAATAAGGAGTCTCATATACGATTTTCATTTGCGCTCAGTACTTAAAGGTTTAAAACTGACATTCCAAATGAAATGAAATCAAATAATGTGTGAGTTCGGAATTATCAAGGGAACAATTCACGCTGACTTCTTTCAATATTAAAGTTGTGTGTTTACAATGGGATAACCAATGATAGAAATCATGACCCACTTTAATCAACATCTGTGATGAATAAGAGAGTTCAGAAATTGAAAACCTACCCAAATTGACAGTGCTGTTTCAAAGACATTAAGCTGTAGCATTTTACCCAGGGCCTTGATTACTAGATTATAATTTTAAAACAGAGTTAACTGTTTTTCTACATCTTGAAAAAGGTGTTTGAAATTAAACACCTCAGAAAAAGAAATGACAAATCATTCTCTCCTCTATTTTGTCTGGTCTATGGATATAGGGAAAATATATGACTCTGCCAAAGTAGAGAAATCTGACAGAGCTCATTTTTCTTCACTCATGCATCTTTTAAAATCCAGCACAGTATTGTCCTCTGAGAATTCAAAATGGAAGAGAAGAGGCTAGAAATATCTTTCCAGGCTCACTGTGCATGTGAAGTTGATAATAGAGGTAATTGCAAAATAAGGTCACTGAAATAGTAGTGTGTATATATATATATATATATATATGCTGATATATATAATGATATAAAATGATATATATGTATTTATACTATACATATATAAATATGTTTTTGCACATAGGGCAATATCGAGATTTAAATGGTTCTTTTTTCATAATCTTTCTATTATTACTCTTTGACCATTGATGATATAATTTTTATAATGTGTTTGAGATGGGGAATTAAAGAATCCTGTAGTTTTAAATGGTAAAATAAGAGAGTAGTAACAATCCTGAAGATACCCAACATAGTTCAATAAATGCAAGCTATTTCAGAGCCCACAGTCTTGAAGTATTTGTATTCCTCTTTTCTACTTCTAATGTGGCAGCATGGTTTTCCATAGAATTTTTATTATACTTGTGAGTCAATTTTCAAAGTATTTTCAAAATTATTACAGGCAATTCTTACAGTATTTATGTTGCATTCACTTTGTTCATTGAGGAGGTGGGAAAGGAATTAAAATCAGGAAAATTGAAAGCTCTCTTGGGTTTTGAAAAAAAGAAAAATAATTTCAGACTGACAACTGAGGGGGTTTTGGGTTGAGAAGTTCAGGTAAAAATCATGGGTATATGATTGGAGCATAAAGCAGACATAAAGTAGCCTAGTCTTTGAGGATCTTGATCACAACTAGAGTGCAATCCCAATGTGTCAGGCATCAGCAGTCAGTGGATTCAAATTGGATCAGTAGAAAATTTGTACCCAAACTGCAATGTATCTCAGCTGCTTGATTTAAGACTGCTCCACCCAGGGCCCATTCACTTCAAAGCCTCTAGTAAATAGTTAGCTATTCAGACATGTTTTTAGGATGTGTGTCAGTAATTCTTACATGAAATTCCATTTGTGCTAGAGTGAGTCCTAGCCAGTACATGAGTCCCACGAGATATTTTTGAGTTCCTCAGGTTTTTGTTTTGCTTTGTTTTTCATTCATGTTCTTGGAAAATATCTAAAGAGCCTCTTTTACACCCCCAAGTCTCCAAGATCTAGGAGCCAAAACACTGTTGGATTCTGTTATGGAAGAATGGTGACATCAACCCCCTGCAATTTACACTTCCCCGTGAACCTGGGCCTTAAAGCTCATCCTATACTGCGTCTCACAAAGTCTATCACAAAATTTTATCCATCAAAATCTGGCTTTCAGATAACATTTTGGACCTCACGCCATTCACTTCATGTCAAACCCCTACCATTCACTGGATTTCCAAGTATAAAACACCCTCACCTTCTTGAGACTGCTGGAAGAGGCTCCATACACATGAATGTATGCAAAGTTTCCAGGAAGGATCATCAACCTCTCAATTTTTGCACGAGCCAATTTGGAACTCCAGCTTGGACTAAGCACTCACAACTGCCATAGTCCAGTGTTTGTCTAACAATAGTTTCTGTCTATCAGGGTAGCTGTTGTTAGCAAGCACAGGTACTAAATAGCAAGTTTGTGATTTGTAGTGAATTTTATTTGAGAGAAATCTGCTTTATTCAGTCTCTTCCTATTCAACTAGCTATATGACACACAAAAAGTTTTTAGCCTCTTTAAAATCCAGTTATACTCAGTTGAAAAGTAGGAATAACACTATCTCACCAGATAGCCAGAGGAAAGTACATAGCACAGGTAGTGTGTAGTAGCAGACCTGCAAAACTGCTAACCCCTTCTTGGTAATGCTGCTGTCACTACTATGACAACAGCCTGAACGAGTCGCAGCAATACTCTGTAGAGGTGAAAAGTTTATAATAGAAAGAAGCTTTTGCATTCTACTTATACTAAAATAAGAGGTTGTACATTTTATAAAACACCCCAAGAAAAATGACTCCTTATACTGATACTGGACACAGCTAAGAGACATTTTGCTCTTGGGGGTTAGGGGTACTGAGGCCTAGTAATAAAAGATTCAGGGCGAGGGAAGATTCTGAACAAGTAACTATTCTTTCATCATAAATTAACTAAAATGAGAGGAAACCGGAGATTAGTGGTTTTTCCAAAGGACAATAGTGATGTGGTAGTGGGTGGTTCTCAATCTGCAGTCTGGCCACCATAATTATATAAATTGTAAGAGCTGCCGTATTTATTTATAGAGCTGAATTGTGATGTTGCCCCATCTCTACTGTTGGGTGAGTGACAATAATCCAATTTATCTAGATTTTATGTTCAAATTAGGCACAGTAATTATTGACATTGAAACCACATTTGGTAATGGTGACTTTGAACTGCTGTGGTCATCCTTTACTTTCTTAGGACACAGAGATATCTCTCAATTTGTACTTCCTAGGAAAGATTCCAAAATGGAACACATCTTGGAAGACTACAAGAATATATTATTTTGTCATTTAGAAATCTAAAGTTAATGCTTTAAATGTGTAGGAATTAGTGCATTTTTTTTTTTTTTTGCTAAGTACATCTACTCAAATGAAAACAGCAGAGAATTTTGTTATTAGTTGACTTCCACTTAATTTGCCAAAATGCACATTAATAAGATAATATTTAGGGTACAGCTATTTCTAAAACTGCAAAATATTTTCATGGAAATTTTAATTTATTTTATTGAGACAGATGCACTTGAATGACAATATGTAAACATCCAGAGGAAACGATTTGAGCACAGAAAATGTTTTCACATTGACTGTAAGGAAATTATCTTTTGAAGGAATCACTTTAGTCAGTGACGGTACCAAATGAAGATATGACTACCTTTTAAAACATAAGTTCTTAATATCACCATTTATTTTTACATATAGATTATTTTCAATCTTCTGCTGCTACAAGTAAGACTTCAATAAACCAGAATCACCTAACTTATGTAGCTCTTATAGGATACAATTTTAGAAAGAGATTTGCCAGAGAAAGAGTATTTGAATGATTAAATATTTCTAAGTTGTGCTCTATAGGGGGTGACTGTTTTTCCCTTCCTTCTGCAACGTGAGTATGCCCATTTACCGTGCCAACCATTTTGTTGTCAATATTTTCAATCCTATTAAAACAATGGATGAAAAACACCAGGTTGTTCTTTCTGAGGATTGAAATCACTTCCTCTCACCATTCTAATGAACACCATCACCAATTGTTCATTTTAATGGCCTCAAAACTCTTTTTCATCATTTTGAACAAAAAATTTAGTCATTTTTGTTTTGACTTTTTTCTCTTTTAGTATGGTGAAAAACAGACTTGTGAAAAGCTGAGATTCTTGCTGACTCTACTAACAACTAGATGTAACTAGTTGGGTAAGTTAATCTTGCAGAAACTTACATTGGCAAAATGGTAACAGTGCCTTTCTCTTTTCTGTAATTTCACTCATCTGTGGTCTATAGAGAAACCAAACAAGCAAATGCACTAGATCAGACAAAAATAGACTTTCGGTTATAAAGTAAAACTACTGGTTACAAGAAGGGGAGGGGGAGGGAAATGCATAAATATGGTAGAAGGGCTCAATTGCATGAGGAAGGAAGAGCTGAACTGGTGAATTTAATGTATAATATACACAGATGATGACTTACAATGGTGTGCACCAGAAACCTATATAACATTATGGCGCAATGTTTCTTCTACCGTACAAATTTTTTGAAAAGAATGCTTTTCTCTGTGTCTCTCTCTTATTTCTGGTATATGTCCTTTCAACTTCAGTCTAGGTATAAATTCCTCCAAAATTTTTGCCTCAGCGAATATCACTTTTAATGATAATCCACCCCCTAAACTTCCTTATTTTTTAATTAGCCAATAAATTTTGAATTTTCCATATAACTTTCTTCTTTGTCATTGTGGTAATAAAAGAATGGATGCTATCATTGATACAAAATGTTAAAATATATTATTCATTGTCTTGTAAATAAGAAGAGATGTAAGCTCTAATTCCGATATAACTGGTTATTATGTAGACTCATACAGAACAAATTTATACATCCATAAACCACCCTTTATCTATAATCTCCATTACTTTAATATACATTTTAAAAGAGACAGTCTTCTCAGGAAAACCCAAAAAGATGTAAAGCTAATAGTTGGCATTCTTGCTCTGTTTTCCTTTTCATATAATGAAATGTCAGAGTCGTTATGACTAATTAAAATGAGTTCCTAAGTACTGGTGTACCGATGTGTATGCAAAGGAAAACAGGTATTTGAATTATGGACAGGGGTTTGTCTTATTTTTCCATCTTATTGGTGTGCTATGCTTTAAGAAAAGTAATATGAAATTCTGTAGTTTAAAAGTGATAAAAGTTTACCTATTTTAACATATTTCTTAAATGTTTGAACAGTATTCATAATTAACATATACAAACACATTAAAGATAAAGTATTTTTTAATACAATGAGTATAATATGTTGGAGGTAATATATTCACTATATAATACAAAATATATCACCATTAAAATACAGGCACTTGGATAACTAACCTGAAAAGTGATGATCACATTTTTATCATGATTATAATTAAAATTCAGAAAGGTAGTATCATTGCTGCTGACACTGAGTTCCTATCATATGGTTGGAATGACTATTTTGATATTTAAAAATCATAAAATTTCTAAAGGCATAGAAAAGTCTGAAGAAAATATAAGTCTTACACGGTTTATCTTTGTTAAAGTAATGAAATTTCTAAGATTTTGCCTGTCAAAAGAGAAATTACTATTACTTTGTATATTTAGTACAAAGTGAAAGAGAGTCAATAAAAATGTACTTAGTAAACAGAAGAAATAGTGGGTGTGCCAATCTCCTTTAATCCATACTGAACTCAGCCACCCATCATATCACAAGGTTGTACCTCTAAGCATTATATAATGTACTTGTTATACTTACTTTGAGATTGGCTCTAATGTTGCATCTATTGCTTTAAATGTAAAAATACTTTCCCTAAGAAGACTAAATTTGGAAGAAAAATTATTGAGGTTATTATTTTTAAACTATAAATAATACTGTATCAAAATCAGTTCATAGTTTCCTGACTTCTCATATATGCTGACACTATTTTATGAGAAGTTCATATTTAAATTCAATTCTTCTATTTAAGCCTCATTAGCATCAGCAACGAACACAGGAGATAATTATTTCTGTAGTTTACAAATAAGTTTCTAGCTGCCAATGTTATAAAAGTATTATTTGTTGATATTTTCTTTGTAGTGACACCAGTATGCTGACTACCTACACTGCAATCTGGAAGGGTCTAAGGAGCTAATTAATGAAGCAAGTTACCCCTAATAATGGTAGTATCTGAAAGAGAGAACTGTGAAAAGTAAAGGAGACATGGGTATAAATGTGTAGAGGAGTAATTACTTTCTCCTTAATCAGAGAGCAGCATACTAAAATAGTAATATAGGCAGTTGGAAGACCACAAATAAACTTACCTGGGACTAACTGGAAACTTTTTAGCTCTATCACCATCAACATGATACGGATAAAAACATGATATTTTTTTTTTAAGTAAAATGATACAGTTTCTATTTCTGAACATCTTTTAATAGAGCTTGCCAGGTTGTTACTGCTAATTCCAAGAACATAGAAGACTGTTACACATTTAAGCAAAACATTAAGCTCTACTGGAATAAAGAGAATATAGAGAAAGAAAAGGAAATTTCTTATGCATTTACAAAACCAATGTCATTGATTTAAAAATGTTACAACTGTGTCTAAAAAAGAAAAGATGCTATAATTTACATTAATAGTAGTGGAAAACCACAAACATTAATATCAAATAAAATTAAACAAAATAAGTAATAGTTTACCATGATTACTATATTAAATATCTTGTTTAATTCTATTTAATTAATAATACTAATTCTATAATATTAATTCTATACCATGATTCAATGGAGCTTGCCTCAGAAATACAAGATTAGTTAATTATTGGAATTTATAATTCATCACAAGGTGAGGGCTCATCATGTATTTGATGAAGCTTTAGTTTCAGTATTTTTTACTTCATTGGAACTTTACAGGGCAGGCTGTCTTTTTTCATTCTAAATATTCATTTTCAGATCAAACTTGGCATTTGTAATTCTGCATTCTTTTTTTAAAGAGGGATCTTCAAATTGTACAAGTTTCAGACCCCACATACACTGGAAACACTCTAAATGACCAAACAGGTAAAAAGAAAAAAAATTCCTCGATTGCAAATTTCATTTAATTTAACATGTATTTTTTAACAGGACACTTGGCAAATAAGAAACTGAGAAGCACTTTTTTTAATATGTCAACACAGTATATATTATGACTGACTAAAAGGTTACGTCGGTCTTACTGGCAGACCTTGAAACATTCTTGAAATCTGGAACAATAAAATGTTGTTCTCTCCTTTGTTTAAATTCTAAGCCAGTACTCTAAGCTAAAAATCATTAATGCATTCACAAATATCTGTTGAGTATCTTCTAAGTACCTGGCATTGTTGATGAAGGGAATGATGATGCTAGCAAACAGCCATATCTGGCACTCATTCAGTTAGCATACGCATGGAAAGAGTCAGATAACATTACTGATATTTTCAAGTATCTTGGTGGTTTACTTAGAAAATTTAATTATTAGGAAAGTTATTAGTAACGTGTCTGTAATCAGAAAGTGAACCATTTCAGAAAAGTGACCATTTGTAAATGTTATTTAAAAATAGTCGCAAGTATACTGCAACAAAAAGTCTGAGACTCAAGGAATAAATATAACCACAATTTTATACAACCTAGATTTGTGTTCCTATTGAAATAAATACAAAGACTTGAAAACAGGAGAGACCTTATTCTTGAATAAGAATGACTTGATGCGGAAATAGCTTATCTTCATTAAGTTAATTTATATGTTTGGCTTTATTAAATTAGCTTATACTATACAGAATTAATGATAATCCTGCAATGAATTTTAGGAAGCTTGTATTTGATGAATTTCTAAAATTTGTCAGAAAAAATAAAATTGTAAAAGTAGATTAAAAAAAGTGACAAACAAAACATAATGGATGTGTGGGGAGAGGTCTTGACCCACAAGATATCAAAGAATTTTCTAAAGCAAAGTAAAAGTGTCCCAGTATAAGCAACACAAAAGATCGAAAAATAAATAGAACAGAATGGATAATGTAGAAATAGACCCAAGTAAATGTAAAATGTCTTCATTTAATGTGTCTTTCACAAAGTTATTTAAATTCGCTATAGAAAGCTTTTCTTTCAACAAAATGAGTGGAGATAATTGATTATCCAATTGGGCTGGATATCTCTACATTATTTTTACTAAATTCTGGATAAAGTTCATACTTAAACAGTACCCATAAAAGATCATGAAGGATGTTTTAGATGAAGCAAAGTGTAAATACCTTTTCAGTCATCTTATGAGAATGATCTAAACATAAATCAGAAATCACAAGCAAAGATTAAGAGGGGAGAGAATTTGTTCCTCCTTCCCATCTCAGGATCCATCAGAACCACTTTGGATAGTTATTACACATTACTATATATCAACGTTAATAAGTATTGTCACTAAAGTGGAAAGGATCCTGCTTGTACTGTTAAACGGGAATATACACACACAAATGTATACACATATACAGATTTCTACTTACAAACTGCAATATATGTGATATTTTGTATTACTTTAGTATCTTAATGCGAAGATTGATATTTAGAAAGATGTCCACCAAACTATTTTTAGTAACTGTTAAAACCAGTGAGATTTCAGGGATTTTTATACTTTTCATTATATTAAGTTTTCTACAACATTAGACTTATATGAAGAAAAATGTACATAAGTAATTTAAACAAATACATTATTATAGAAAAAATTATGCTCCAATAAATATATTTCATTTTAGTATGCATGACCTGACATTTGAGTTGAAATACTCCCAATGTTATCAATGAATCATTAGTCACTTATAATCCTGAATGAAGACATCTATTTATTAATTGGAGGTGCTTCATAGTCATATGATTTGAGAATTACTTCAAGTAGAAGAATATAGATGTCATTTGGCTTAATTTTGGCTTAATGTATGAAGAGAGAGGCAGGGGTAGTTGAAATGAGTTACCTAAATCCGTACTAGAAATTATGCCAGAACAGGGATATTCACCATTTCGCACAGCTTTCTTTCCAGGCTCCCACCACAGCCACATGACACATGAATAAGGACAAGTGTTTCGCATTTGCTTAAGTAGTATTTTAAGGCATCAAGTTATTCCTACTAAATTATACTGAATTATTAAACCTCTAAACTCCTTTTTTTTTTCATTTCACAGACCTTATATTAATACAATAATATGAATTCTAAAACAAGCTTTTAGTAATGCCTGAACCCTATAAATGTTTGTAGGTTGTTCAGACATTCAGATGCACGACCCACAGTTAGTAGGTATCTTGAGGTTTTGCCTAATTTGTCTTCAATTGTTCAGATGATCGAGTGATATAAATAAAGGCCTGGCTTCTTATTGAATCAACTATGGGTTGAAATTGTAGAACATTTTATCCCTTCATGTCTACAGAGTTTAAGACACTTAGACAAATGACTAACCAGTATTAATTAAAATTAAGTGCATATGTATCTGGTACCATATATAGAGTAATTCAAACAAATGAATGCTTACCAATTTGAAAGGAAAACTAAAACATGCCCTAAATGCAAAAATAAAAATCTCTTTATTATATGGTACTTACTACAAAACACATAAAATTAAAAATTCATCTAAGGTCCTAGGACAATTGACGTGCTATACATAAAAGCATCTGCTATATCCTACAACTTTGATGACTTTGGAAGCTTTGGATTTCTCAATTATTTTCCCATTTCATAAGCAGCTCTCCAAAACTACCCCACAAAATGCCACCTCCCCCAAAACCTTATGCCTAGAAGACATCTTTTTAATTCTTTATGAGTTTGTTTAAAAAGAAACCTATGCAGATAATTACAGGTAATTTTAATGTCCATAGATACTACTCCATTTTATAACAACTATAAAGTTCACATCTCATTAAAACCCAGTAGGAGGTAAAACAATTCGCATAAAGATTAAATGAAATATGTATTAAAAGTAGAAGAAAAATTAGCTGAAAAAGTTAATAATGTATTTAAAATTAGAAGGTGATTGCCTATATTTAAATGCAGGCCTATATTCTAGATGATCTATTGCTTATTTTAAAACTTCCCTTTCTTAACAGTTCAAGAGGGAAAAATCATGGGGGTGTGTGTGTGTGTTAAAAGTAATGAAAAAATAAGGTATTTTTAGGATTCACAATGATGTCAATTTCAGTAGAAAAAAATAGTTTTATATATTATATCTTGTGATATAAATGCCTTGACATCTTCTAAATGTTAACATTATTTGAAAACCAACAAACATGACGAGCAGAAAAACTGGGAATCTGGTGAGCTGAGTTGGGACTGAATTATAGTACTGCCCTTCTAGGATACAACCTGGGGAAAATCATTAGATTTCTCTAAGTTTCTCTAATCTGTCAGAAATTATTAGTTTCCTCAGAAAACTGAAATGAGGATTGGAGTTATTAATATAACATTATATTAATTTCATACTTACTGTGTGCCAAGCCTCTTCTAAGATCTTTATCCTTTTCAGTTTATTAAATTATCTTTACTACAGTAGATACTACAATTATCTCTATGTTACAGAAAAGGAAAGAGGGGTTAAGTAACTTGGTCAAGATCTCTTAGCTAGTACTTAGAGAATCTCTAATCTGAATCCAGTTCATATGGTTTGAGAAATCATGATCTGCCACTAACAAGATAACTGGCAGAGAGTGGATGCTCAGTACCAGAAAAACATATTCTTGTTATTAATTCTCTTTATTGGACTGTGGGCTTCTTGAGAGAAGAAAACTATTGTTTATTGAATGACTTAATCATCTTTGACATTATATTCATCTAACCTCTTTGAATCCTCAATAAATTTTCATTGAATTATATAAGTAAATATAAAGAATGTACGCTTTTATTCTATTATCTTACTTGTGGAATGAAAATAATAATGGTCCACTAGTAAAAATTTATTGTGATTTTTAAAAAATATGCCCATGTGGCCAAGTTGTATTTGGCGAGATGAAGGTAGGAAAAGATAAAAGTGGATGAACTTCATAATATATAAAGTATCTTGACTCTACATACTTGTGATTTTAATGTATATACTTTTAGGAGTGTCTAAAATAATACAATAGTATAGTTTTTTTTTAAACTCATTGGAGTAAGTTACTTTATTTAAAGCTAATATTCAAATAGAATTGTAAGCAGTCATCGTTGGAAGCATTTATTTGAAGAATTGAGGGCCTGATCAAAATGTCTCTTTTTCCTTTGTGTTTAATTTGCATTTAGTAAGTAACATGAAAACCCTACCATCTTTAAGACTTGCAAAAATTGCATTGAGAGATCTAAGTAATGTATAAACAGTCTTTCTGGCAAAAAAGGAACAAAACAAAGCTATTCATCAGTTGTCATCTCAGAATTCAATCCCAAGATATCTTTTAAATAACTTTCTTACTGCAGCTTTTTTAAAAGCAAGAACATATTTAACTGTCTTTTGCAAGTTCATCATTTCAAATAGTTTTTCTTTAAACATTTAATCAGATAAAGGAAGACATGTAAGAGAGGCACCTTTACCATAATTTTTAGACAACTAGCTTGGAATATAATTGTGTCATGGACAATTTAGCATTTTCCTGTCATGTGTGGAACAGAGAAAAAAAAACAAATACTAACTAAAAGAAGATCTTAAATTTTTTCAACTATCGATATTCAGGAAGATATTTACAAATATGGTTCTATGATGATTTAGACATTAAGAAAATGTTTGCTATTCATATGTCTATTGAAGGAGAAGCTTCCATTTAAGTTAGTAATGTAGAAGGCAGAAGACTATATTGTTGAGAGTTCAGTGATAATAATATGTGGAAAGTGGAGTGTCAGGCTGGTGTAGTTCTGTGAAAATAATTCATTTTGCCCTTCAGCAAATAATTTAATCTCACCATGTCTCAATTTTCTGCACAGTAAAGTAAAATATCATCCATCAGTCTCTTCCCAACAGGATGATCTATGGTTTCATTGGAGACATTTGTAGAAATTCAAGGGATATAATGAAATAGAATTCCCAATTTCTCCCCGTCAGAGTCCTAGTTACAGCACAGAATGAAGATATTTGCAATTTTGGTGGGATTTTAATGAGGCTTGGGTCTATTCTATCCTCCTTACATATCCCCTAATCCCTGGTATCCCAAGTAATCACTCATATCTCTTTCTAATTTTCATTCTAAACTACGTGGTAATGTGCCCCCCTTAGAAATGTCCCTGAAATACATAGGCAGTTGCCTTATATGAAAGGATTGAGGTCTGGATTATTTAGTATCTGCTGAGAGAGTATCTGGTAAACCAGAACATACACCAAGGAGTGAGGAGAGGCTTTAACCTGTTAACACTGGGTGAAGCTTGAAGTGAAATATTTAGAAATTTGGGAATTTAGAAAACATGGCTTATTCATTCATTCATACTACAACATTTTCATATTTTCTCTGTTCTAGGAGCTGTATATATAGTAAGGACACAAACAAGCAAAACCCTGCTCTTGAACTTTAAGACAATTAAGAAAACCAGCATAAAGGTGAGTGATACATAGATGATTAAAAAGATGGTGACGGGATATAGTGTTGAAAACAATGATATCAAGAAATTAAAACTTAAAAATGGAAATTTATACTTTTTAAAAATCTAAATAAAATATTAATGAAAAATCTGAAAGTAAAGGGAACTGGATTCTAGTCCTAATTATTTCCTTAACATCTCACCTCAGTTTTTGACCTATAAAGAATGAGTTAAGCTAGATAATTTATATTTAAGTGCCTACCGGCTCCATTGTTCTATGTTTCCTATTAAGTTGTTCCTAGAATAATTCACCTGTTTATTTATCTATCATCTATCTAATCTATCCATCTATCAATTGTGAATATTATTCATCCTAAAGACGTATTTGAAAAGATTGATTTTTTTCTACAAGTATTATAAATATTTCATTATAACGACATTAAGATAATCTAGGGTGTGCTCTTTGTTTTTATTTAAATAGAGGATCACAAGTCTAGATGTCTTTAACAGAAAGCAGATTTGGTCTTATGTCTCATGGCACATATCAGTCATATTTTGACATCCTAGTAAAGAATGCTTTAATATGTATTGATGGTATAACAAAATTTCTGGATTTGACCACTAAGGCATAGGCTCATTTTGCACATTATGAGATCACCTCACAAATATATTTGTCCCAGAGTGCCCTGGTTGAGTAGTGGCTAGGTTAACTGCCTCTAAAGAAGTCCAGGTCACTTACACCTGAAGGATTGAGGTTCATGCTTCATGTGTGTGTGGAATAACCACTCTGAACAACTAAATAAAATAAGATATAAAATACTTCTTCTGTCTCTGTCTTCCTGGCTGCCAACCTACTCGTCTTCATTCCAGCCTGTAATTTCCCATTAAAAAATTATATATATATTATATATATTATATAATATATTATATATATTATATATATTTGTCACATCAAAACAGCAGCCAGTATCAGTATGAATGGTGGGAACATGGAAGTTAGAAAATGAAGACAGTGTTTTATGGAAACTGCTATCTTTTTCAGATTACTGAGGAATTCCTTTTCACCTAATCTAATGGTCTTTCCCTCTAATTCTTTTCCTTCATAGAGATATCATCTTGAATGCATGATATTTTACCAATAAAAATAATTCTCACTGATCATAGGATAATGTCAGAATCTTCTCTGTATTTTAATTACTGCTCATTTAAACTAGACTGTACTCCTTGAATTCACCAGCTGTGTATTTTGTCTGATAAAGTATGTAAGCTAGCCTAGAGGCTCAAAAAAAGTTTTGAATTAGAATGCTGATGAAAACCATTCAGAAGAATTCTACTATATGTTTCCTCTGTGAAAGATATGTCAATAATGAAACAATGTAAAAATTGCCATTTCTTGTTCTTGCTTTAAAATACTTAACAACCTAAATCAAGAAATCTAAATGAAAAAGCAAATGAAAGTACTTGAAGTTTTTTCTTACTTCTGATAAGTTTGAAGAAAAGGTATTCAGGTTCCATGTCTGGATAGTTCAGACTCATGTTTCAGGAATTGTTGCATTAATTATAGATTCTGTTAATAAACTTTAATTACTATTTTCATTATAAAATTTTCCTTAAACATGTGCAGGATCATCCCTCCAAGCATACTCACCCATATGCAAACAAACCCACATGTGCCACCAGTACATAAAAGCAAAATATATAATTTCAACAAAATTTAAAAAATAAAAATAATGAAATAAATACTTGTAGATTATTAAGAAAATCATAATAAAGCACTTTCCTCCACTGCATTTTTCTTCAAAACATCATCTATCTTTGTGCCTCACTATTGGTCTGCAAAGACCAATCTCCAAGGGCTGCCTTTTCTCTTCCTACTACACATATGTTCCTTAATCATTTGCCATATGCATTCTGACTCTATTATTCTATGTTCTAAATATCACCCCTGATCTTCAGCATCACCACTATTTCCCCATTGTCTCCCAAGGAACTGACAACTCTTTTTCATCGGATTGCGTCTTTGGACTCCCTTTTCACTTCTGTTTCTTCGTGATTGCTCTGATTCGTCCTCATTGGTTTGATTCTTTCTACTTCTACAGGTATTCCCCAAGTTACCACCTCTGATACACTTTGCTCTCCAGTCTTTGTCCTTTAGTAATCGCATTTGTTCTCAAAACTTCAGCTATATTCTCTACAGATGCATCAAAATATACATCTCCAACCAACAACTCTCTCCAGAACTAGAGATCAGCTTGCTATTATTACTCATTGGGCATCTCCACCTTATTTTTTTTATAATAAACTGAAATAAATAAACATGTAAATGACTAATGTGTCTTCCAAACAACCTTCTCCTGCTGCTCAATATAGTTTGCAAAATTGCCATGACAAGCTTCCTAATTTCATTTACGTCAGGTGTTAAATTCAAAATCTTTCCAAAACTGCCTTAAATCATTCACAAAGCAAGAGACAAAGTTGCACCTGATGATCTACATTTAGATGAAAGGAATAAGTTAGAAATAATGATCCATTAATATCAAAACAAGAAATTTCATAGATTACCATGAAATTGTCACATTTCATGATTATTTGATTTGAAATATGTCTAGATACATAAAGTAATTCTCTTGATAAAGTTTCAAATAGTTGTAAGAACTTACAATTGTTTAATAGACACTAGGAATAAAATGGGCAATAATTAATCTAGTGATTTTTATGCTCATAGTGTTTGTGTAAGAAAGGAAAGGCTTTGGGGATAGATGACTAGATTAGATGAAAAAATTCTTCAGTGATAGTAAAAACAGTAGATCCATAAAATAATGCCTTACTCTTAATTTTGGAAGTTATATGTCTCCACTATTCTTGCTGGTAGTATAGTCTATATATTTGTAACCTTAGAGAGAGGTGCTGCTAATTATAAGGAAGTATAAGAAATTATTTTGTATAGGTAAGCCAAAATCAAGTTGTGAGAGTATGTAAAATGGGATGAGGATATATAAAAAACAGTTTTATCTTTGATTCTCCCTTCCTTCATCCATTCATGAAGGGTTTTAGAAAGTATCTCACAGATACCAAAAAAAGTTGTTTCTTTTCAAACTCACATTCTTGTGCAATTTCTTTCCTTTCTATGCAGTTACTGTGTATTCTCTTTATAGTCTTCCATTATGTGCAGTTATTATCTACCATTATTTTCTTACTCACAATCCAAGTATATCTTTTTGCCTTAAAACTGCCACTAGATTTTCACCCTTTACCTTCCAAATTAAGCAATATATTTACATACATACACAAGCATATATATATATATGTATATCATAACCCAACTTTTAATGTATTTACAATTTGATTCAACTTAAACTTACATCCTCAGTTTTTAAAGTGTACCTGTAAATTTCTAGATATCACCCACGCTAAGAACTATAAACATGTAAATGATTTTATACTCTGAGCACTGAAACTCCTAGTACTTTCCCTCCAAAGTTTAACCAATTTTAAGTTTCTTGGAAATTTTTGAAAATTGTACCAAATATCATATATGTCCATATTCCCAAATTAAGTTAACATCAAATGTGATGATTTCATGGTGGTTCCTAAAATTGTTTGTTATATATTATAAATGAATTATGATTTCTAGTTTACAGCAAATACAGTCATTTGGTAAGACTTTGTCCCGGGCTTCTTGAATGAGAGTATATTTGTCCATTTAGACAACTCTGGAAAATGTCATGAATCTTGTACCTGAGGTATATGAAGTTGGGACACTGTTAAATAAAAAGCAATAATGGTATATAGTATACTTAATTTCTCTTTGAGTTTCTTGGATATGTGAATGCCATCATTTTAAAAATGGCACAGTAGTTAGGCTCAATCTCTGTCTCAAATTGTCTCAGGATTTCTATCCTCATTCACCATTTATTCATCCACCATTCTATTCATCCATCATTTACTAGCTGTGTGAATATTTCATTATTTATATTTTTCTACTTCAGTTTAAGTGGGGGAAATAATAGTAAAGTTTTTAGTTATAACAATACATCTTTTGAGGTAATGCAGTGGTTTTGCCAACCTATTTGAATTTTGTACTAAATTTGAGTTATTTAAGTACCATCTAAATAGTATTAAACATTTGGGAAGAGGTGGATCTCACACTGATTGTTCTTATGACAATAAGGAAAAAGTGTACACTAATTTTGAAAGTCGCACAGAGAGTCTTTGGGGTCTTATCCTGCGAATGAATTTATCTAGCCCATAACTGAATGGAAACTCATTGTTTAAGAAATGGCAATTTTAGGAATATAAAGAAACAAAGTAAAGGAAAAGGCAAAACCAAAACCAACCCTGGGACACTGACAACAGAACTGAAGTTACCAGAGAGGACATGAGGCAGAGATGGGAGCAAGTGGTAGGTCCAGTGGACAGTGGTGGTAGACGTGGTAATTAGGTGGTAGGCATGTTCTGTTATATGTATGATGAATACTGAATCTGCCTATCTTTTAGACATAATTTGTTTCATGTTTTTAAAGGAAAGGTGCAGGCGGGAATGAAAGTGAGTAGGCAGGAATTGGGGAAAGAAGAAACATTCTATTCTATTTATTTAGTTGTTCATACTGTTTGCTTTATCCTGAACCCAGGACTCAATCGCAGGGGTATGTTGTTTTGTGCTCCTTTAGAGGCGATTGATCTGTTACTCCACCAGGGCATGCCTTGCATATCGAAACTTCGGCTATTTTGTAAATCAAAGTTACCTCAATTGAAATTAAAAATTCAGCAATTCTACTCTTAAGTACATACCCAAGAGAAATGAAAACATATCTGCCCAAAACTTGTACATTAATGATCACGTCAGCATTATTTATAACAGCCCAAACATTAAAATCACCCAAATACCCATCAAAAGATGAATTAATAAATATAAAGTGGCATATCCAGGCAATAGAATGTGATTAAGCAATACAAAAGAATATGACAATTTCATATACATGTAAACATTCAAATTAACTGGAAACTAATATAAATTTTAAAATGACAGATAAATTACTATCAACTTACAGTACTACATTTAATAAATTAAGAGCTAATGGATTTTTATCTATTCACATTAACCAGAGGTGAAGTTACTGACTTTTATCCTAAAGTGTTTAAAAAAGAAAAGTCATTCAAATCAAGCTTTAAATAAATAGTAGTGTGAGGGTTTGGCTTTCTCTTCAAAATGTGATTCTTGATAATATAAAATTTAAGAAAAAACTTTTTACTGAATAAAAATAATTCAGGCATGCTAAGATCTTGAATTGGATGCATATATGTGAAAGAAAAATATATAGTTTAATATCAGTAGGATTTTTCATGTGAAGCATCAGTAAAACTAGACTGCTTGCACATCATATTTTTATTCGCATACTCTCAGGTTTCCAAACATAGAGACAATTTCACTCTATGAGTATAGAATCCACTGCCTCAGCAATCATAAGCCCCAATTTTTTTCTCTCTCTAAGCAATTCAGAAGTTCTTTAAAATATTCTGAAACTCTAACAACATCATTATCTACCTTTAAATAAAAAAAACATTCTAAAGAAAAGCAGCAATGAACATTCATTCATTCAACAAATATTTCTTAAAAGTCTCTTATGTGACAGGCAGGGATTTGGACTGGGAATCTAACACTGACTCAGCAGACAAGTCCCTATTTCATACTTAATATACATTCTAGAGAATAAGTTCAAGCTGACGGTCGGTAAAAGCTATTTATTGTACTAAAAGCAAGTTCAAGTTTCAAGGATTGACATAATACCTAAGCAACTTTTCACTTAATAAATGTGACAAATCAGTAGCAAGCTACTACATAAGGGCTCAAAGTTAACTTTCAAGATAAAATATTTCATAAATTTGTGGTTGATCAAACAAAATATGATAAATGTTATCCAAAGTAGGATAAATAACCTAAAGTTTTTGACTCATAATGTTTTACAAGGCTAGACACTTGATAAAACCTGATTTTATGAAAGATAATTACATTCACATATAGCTGATTATCAAAATGTCTTTCCATTTATATGTCAAAGTAGCAAGCTAATACTAAGCAAAATACTTAAATTAACCAGTGACTACGTAATGAACAGACATTGACGAAAAATTTTTAAAAATCTGGTTGTACACTCAACTCTGCCATCATTTTCGATCACGTTCGTGGCATAGCACTGTTTGCTATTATGTGAAACCTAAGTTGATTTAGAAAAAGAATTTTAAGCTGTAAGTGTGCCATTGTAAAATTTTAAAAAAATACAAATCTTCATTCCAGCACTTATCACAATAGCGAACTTACAGAAAAAATCATAAATGTCCATCTACAAATTGACTGAAAAATGTACAATAGACTATTATTCAATCTTTGAAAAGAGTGAAATTCTACAATATATAACCACACGGACAAACCTGGAGGATCTCATGCTAAATGACATAAGCCAATCACAGAAGACAAATACTGTCTTATTCCACTTATGCAAGTGTAAATTTTTGATAAATTTGATTACCTTCTGTTTTCATAGAAGCAAGAAGATTGGTAGTTATCGGGGTTTAGAAGAATGGAATAGTAGTTGTTTTTAAATTGGTTTAAAGCTTCTTTTATGGAAGATGATTTAGTTCTAGATATTTGTGTTTCAGCATTGTGCTGGTAGCTGACAATACTGTATTATGCACTTCATATTTTCATATTAAGTGTTTTCAGTACAAAAAGCTCCAGATAACAACAATAACAACAAAGGGACGAAAAGAGACTTTTTGGATATGTCTGTCACATTGATTGTGGTAAAGATTTCTTGGATACAATAACATCAAAATTATCAAACTGCATATATTAAATGTGTGCAATTTCTAGTATATAAATTATAACCCAATAAATCTATTAAATACAAGTTGACATAATGAATGCTTGAAATTATATGCACCTCAGATTAAAAATATCTTTTGTTCAAAATTTCTTTAGTATTCATTCCTTTCATACTCCCTTCTTTTCATTAAAAACACACCATAGTCACGCAAATGTTTCGTCTAATTGATTGTTCATATTTTTCTGACCAGTCACAATTTAAAAGAAAAATACATTTGTAGTAAATTAGGCTGGAAAAATACTTGTGGTAGAGAGAATTAATCAGCAATTCAGTAAATGGATATAATTGTGGAATATCTTATGCAGTGGATTTGAATTTAAACATTCAGTATGTCACTGTGTTTGTTTTTCCATGCTAAGATCAGATAATGAGAGAGTTAACCTCAGGTGACAGATATTTGTTTTGCTCAACATATTATACACTAATGACTATCATTATAGGACAAAAGACTTTTTGGAGTGTTCATATACTTTAGCAAGGTATTCTTTTAAAATTCATATTGCTTCATAAAAAATGGACACATGTCTATGGTTTTTTTGTCCTAAACCAGATTTTCTTTATTCCATTATGACTATAATGAGGACATTTAAATATCAACACTTTTAAAAATTACTAAATGAAATTTGAAAATGTATGATCTTATTTAATTTTATATGTATTAAGAACTTTATAAACCTCTTTTTGTCTTTAAAAAATAAAACAGCTATAATGAGTGCCAGCAAGGAAGTGACGATGAAAATGGAGTACTCTTAATTTCCTATTTCTTGTAATTTTTATTTATAGTCTGGAGAGAAAAGAGAAAATTATTTCTTCAACATGTAATTATAAAATTAGCCAGTCCATTGTGTAAATGTGTAATAGGGATCCAAAGGTAGCAAAGAAGAAATTAACAACTATTATATAAATATATTTTAGATGATTTTCATAACACACATAAGTTTTTTTTCAAAAATGGACAGCATGTCACCCAGTAGATCAATATGGGCTTTTAGATCACTTTAATAAGTAATTATATATTCAGTATCCCTTTCCCCATGTTAGTATTATAATTTTATTGACAATCTTAGGAAAAATTCAAACCAGAAATACTCATTTTAACTGAAGTTATATGAAATGTTATATGCTGTTCTAGCTTCTGATGCCACGAAGATGATTATATCAGACTGTTTGAATTATGGAATTATAGCATAGGGATGGTGACAGGGGTCTGAAAGCTTTTGTTTCTCAGTATAGGAGAAGATGGAAGTGAGGACTTGAAACCTATGGAGTTCTTTCATCAATCATAATACCATAACTAAGAGTAAAGTTAATAAGGGAAAGTACACTTAAATTTCCAGGAGAATGTTTTCTCCAAGTCTATAGGTTCCATCAATGAGAATATATTATCAGGAATTTACACATTTTTCTCAAAAAGGAATTTATAAAATCCTCTAACTTGCATGTAGAATAAGGTGTATAATCAATAAACCAATATTACCATTGCCATCATTAGTGTTGATTATTAATATATTTAGTTTTAATAATTACAGAAACAACAGTTGTAATAATATTTTCATTAACCCAAAAGGATCAATATCATAGTATGAATAACACTTTAAATTCCAATACTTGTATTCCATAAAATTTTGTTTTAAGACTCTTAAGTCATTACAAAATTATCAGTGTTTGAGACTTGATATTTTAGGTTTCATAAATTATGGCTGTACTCCAAAGCATTCTAGCATCTTTAATATCTGCTGTAGTCATGTTAGTATAGTATGGATTTATCTTAACTATTTCGAATTGAGGACACCTTGCTGTGAGTTCCAGCACCCACATGCAGTAACACTCAGTGGAGCAGTCTTCGTTAATACCACTGAGTTTCAGACATTCCACGTACAAGCAGGAATTATGAATGCTTACTCTGTCAACTTTACAGAGAAGGTCAAATGTTGTGAGGTTCAAATGAGTGAGAGCTATGAAATTATAGTCTCATAAGCAAAATTTTTACTTCTCTGATTTATTTAATTCTATTAATCTCTAAATATTCTCTTGCTCTAAGTTTCTCATTTTCAAGATATACTTGTTCTTTCCCTCTAGCAGGAAACAACTAGTATTCTTGCACTGTGATTCATTACTTTAATTTGAGAAATGCTGTTTTATTTATCTGTTGCATCCCAATTATTTTAAATTTTCTTGGAGGTAAATGAGGTCATAGATGAAAGTACATGTGTATTTGTATAATGCTGACTATATTACCTCTTGCAATATATACAATAATGACACATTACTCATTAAACACTATATCTCTATTAAAATAAATAACCCATTCACTTAGACTATTGACAAGGAAACCCGTTTTCAATGAAAACATTCGACCCTAAATTTCACTGCAAATTTTAGCAAGAAAAATTTTAACACTATAAATAAAAAAATAAAAATCACTTATTGAGAAGCACCCCAGTGTTTTGTGTATGTACTATCAACACTTATGACTTGTTGTGTGTCACTATAATGAAACAATAACCACACATAAAAGCATAGAAAACATTTGCAAAAAAATGTTTTTCTTATAACTGTAATGTACAGAGTAAAATATAAAAATTGCTACCAATGTCAGGAGAAATTATAATGATACACAAGGACAGATATATTAGAGGATAACTACATATTATTAAGAAATAGTTCCTTTGATATATTTGGTGGATCATTATCAGAAAATTTAGGGGAATATCTGATGGTTGAATTAGGCAACCTACAAAAATACACTGTATACAGAGCAATGAGCTTTATATTATGGCTTGTTGCTGGTATATGAACAGCATAGAGATGTTTTTCATAAGTGAAGAACAACATTTTTTCTCCTTTCATGCATCCCCTAATCAGTTTGTTGAGACACCTATTTTCCTTGTTAAGTGAGAGTGATTAAACAGAGATAAATATAGCTTAGTGTAGTAAAGGGTAACATAAGTTTTAAATACATGTAGGCCTGTATTTTGATAATCAACACAGCTTCCTATTAATTCTGTGAACACACACATTACTTAGCCTATCAAATGCAAATCCTCACATATTTAGTTATAGACACAGTAATTAAACCAGATAAAATGCTTAAATCCCAGTGCATAGTTTTTGGAAAAGTCAGTGCTCCTTAAGTGGGAATCATTGCTGTAACTGTTGTTGTCATTATAATACCAATCATAATCATAATCATAACATGATTATTAATATTGAATTTAGAATAATTTGGGTCATTCACAAGTGTGAAAACAAAAATGTTTTCTACGAATAAATGGATAATAACCTCTGTTTTCTATGGAATAACTCAACATCATGGAAGTTGTTTTTCAGCAAATATTTAATGCAATTACAATAAAAAATTAAAAATAGATGATGATTCTAAAATGCATATAGAAAAAATAGGGTCCATATTTCTAAAATATAAAGAGCGAAACAGGGCAGGAAATAGGCATACTTAACTTGAAAATATTTGATAAAGCTGTATTGAACAAGCGTATGCCCAAGGTATGGGCATATGAATGTACAACTAATCTAAAAGAACAGCAGGTCCAGAATATGAATGTGTGTGTGTTTGGAATATGAAAAGCTAACATTTTCAATTAGTAGACTGATCAAAAATGACAGTGGATCCACAACTTGAAAACCTGGTGTTCAGGGCACATTTTGATCCTCCTTGACTACATAACAAAGCAGATATTATTTTCTATCTACCAAAATAAATCTTAGAATAATTATAAGTTTAATTGAAATATGTCATAAAATATACTATTATTAAGTTAGTTAATCTGCAAAAAATATGTCATGTTTTTAAAATAAGACACTGAGCATTGAAGCCATAAAGGAAAAATATGCAAATATGATTATATAAAATTATTGAAAGCCTGCCTGAGACTCTGAAGAGTGAAGGCATGATTCTTGGCAGAAGAGAGCACTTTTTTCATATCTCTTTTGTCATCTTTATTTATTTTCCCCATGTACATATATTACTCTCAAAAAAATGAGTTAAGTATAATATGCTTTTAATTTGGGTTAGAAGTTAACTTTACATGGTTTCCCATGTAAGTCAATAAATCAAGAAAATACTAATTTTGATGAGTAATATTATTTATATTTTGAACAATCTTTCTATTCTTAAAGAAGCATTTTTTACATTCTTGTTTTTAATATTTACTTCAACTTTTTGAGCACACATCAGTCTCAAACTGACAGACTCCTCTTTAGAGGGTTAAAAATACCAAACTTGACATCAAGTAGCATATGAGAATGATAATGCAGTAATGCAGACAAGATTGAGGAGAAACAATATAGTGAAATTTGTAAAAAAACAAACAAACAAGCACAAAAAAAACAAACAAAAGACAAATGGTAAAACAGACCATCTAAGGGAAGTTTTCAACTATTAATAAAACATTGAATACTTGTTGGAAGAATATGAAAACTTTACTGTTTCTATGGTAAGAAGTCATTTTCTTTTAAGAATGAAAGAATTCTTAGAGTACAAATGAAACTATTCGATAAATATTATTAATTAATGAAGGATTAGCCATTCAACCTTTAAGGTAAATAAGGAAACAAAGAGAAAAAGGAATCTCGATATTTTTGTGCAAATTGTGTATGTACCATTGTTGAATTGCAATAAATGATAAATAACTTTAACATTCAGCAAGAACGTATAATGAGTCCTCAAAAGTTCTAATCTAGGGTTCTCACTGTGATGGTTTAACAAATTTGTGAGTATAATTTTAACTGATACAAAGTGACTTAGATCATGCAGCACATGGGACTGCCCTAAAAAAAAAAAAAAAAAAAATTTGCCAAACAAAAATGACAACTACTACACTTCATACCAGTGCAAACACTACACTTCACTTTACCTGAAACTGTATTAAGATTTTATAATATTTCGGAAAATGACATCACCCAATGCCAATGTCCCTACCGGTATCTGAGCCATCAGTACAGCACCCTGGCCTTTCAGTCTACCTCTGTAACTATGTGCTCACGTGGTTCTACACAAAATAAGCTTCTGACTAGGTCACTGTTACTTTGAAACAGTGATTCCCTTAATATTTATTTTCTTTTTATTTCCTCTTTTATTTTCAGATAGGAAATTTAGTTGATATCTTTTTAAACTATATTTGTGTGTAGGTAGACAAGACAGTGAGAAATATGATTTTTTTTTCTGGGATCATTAAGGGTGATTACAAATTGTTTCTTTAAAAAGGAGATATTGAGGCTAACCAAGGTGAGAATCATAACTTTAAATAAAATCTGAAATGATCTGTATTTTCTTATTGGAGAAGACTGTTGGTCAAGTTATTTTCAATGACTTTACTCTGCATTTACTCTCCTTTAAAGTCCTGAACTTAAATTCTCATGTAGAACTAAGAGAAAATAAAACTCTTGGTTAGGAATGCAAAGCACATAGGGACTAATTATTCACATGTTCCCTTCAGATTGTTTGCTATATTGACCAAAATTTATAGCTGATAAATACATCTGGCAGTTAATTCATCAGTATTATTTCTTTGTATAATCCAAATAATGTAAGAATCACACCAGCAAAGTTTGTTTTGTATTCTAGAAAATCATATTTTACTTTTTCTTAGATTGTAAAAACTCACTATCACAACAGAGATTTTTAAAAAGTACTTGTATTCCATTTGTTACATCAATTGGATTTCTTCAATATTTCCTAGCTGTATGGTGTGATCCTATTTTTAGAATAATAAAGCAACCATGTGTTATAAATAGATGAATAATGCCAATCTGTTTTGTTGGAAAGGACATAGAAATGAGATCCATATTATAAGGGCTATATGTTTTCAAGAAGCTCATTTCATAAATAATTTGTCTGTTGTGCATTGCAATTGACGCTGTAGGCGTATCAAGCACTAACCTATTGTTTATTATAGACCTATTTTGTCATTTTGATGGTACAGATTCAAGTATGGCAACCTTCTTTCCTCTCTCTGTTTCACTGGTTGCATGACTTCCTTTGGCTAAAACCATATGGAGACATACACTAGAATGTCATAAGTTTTGACAGCCTTATTAGCTAACCTATGAAATTAGCTGATTCTAAATCTTGATGAGTATTGGTTGGATTTTTTGCATAGGTTACTGTATTAAAGAGGTATCCTTTTAACATGCTCATATAAATTCAAGTAAATAGCATTTTAAAACATGCAAATATACTGTCAACCTGATTGAATATGAAGACTTTTTTTTTTTTTTTAAGGAAAGGTTCAGGCAGGAATGAAGGGAGGTAGGCAGGCAGGCAGGCAGACAGAAAGAGAAAGGAATAAGAAATATTTTATTTATTTTATTTTGTTGTTCATCTTGTTTGTTTCCCTCAGAGCCATAAAGAGGGAACCTGGGGTGCTAGGTTGCCTGTGGACTACATTCAGCTGGAGGCAGACAACTCAACCGCTGCTCCACCAGGCTGTGCCTATAAAAACATTTTTTTTTTAACAGATATATCCCAGCTCCAGTGATCCTATAACTTGCTAAAACTAATCTGGAAAATACTGCAACCGCTCGGCAGCTGAACTTGGGATCAATTACTGTAAATAAGAAGAAAGCATCATATCATTTTTTAAAAACATAAATGATATATATGCTCAAGACCAAGTATTAACGATGGGCTGAACGTGAACTTATACAAGATTGCAGAAGAATAAATGGAAATATGAATAAAAGGAATTTGAGAAAACAAATCAGGTAAACCCTGCCAAGGAATCCAAACTCAAGTAATGCATATTTGGATTATGGAAATCCAATAATATCTCCAGTTTTTCTCTCTGACCTGGGCCTCTTCTCTTATCTCCAGACTAGGGATCTAATTCCAAGTAGACAATTTCTGTGTTGAGATGTAGTAGGCATTTCAAAGTGGCTATAGAGAGCTCAGCTCCTCCTGCCTCACAAACCAAAGTTCCCATCTTCCTCACGGGAGCTGGACGCCCCCTTTGGTGGTGGCTGAGAATAACAACCTTGACACCCTGCTAGACTTTTTACAACAAACCCTAAAATCCTGCCAGCTCACCCTTTAAAGCATCAAGACTCCAATCACTTTTCACCTTCTCTGCACTAACTTTCCTGGCCCCAGTTACCATCGAATTTCTCTTATATCATTGCAGTAGCTTCCTATCTCATCTTCCTACTTACTTTCTTAATCTTCAATCTACTGTATTCTCAACTCAGCCAAAACTCAGCCAAATCCTCAGTGAAAGGCCTAAAATGAAAAAAAATAGTTCAGTCATAGCACTATTGTTCAAAACCCTTTAATGCACACTCATTGTGCATTAATGTGTGTGTGTTTGTGTGTGTTAATAAGCCAAATTCCTTTCACTGGCAGCTCTCTTCTCTGTCCCATGCCATTTTCTGCAGACTTTCTGATTTTTTTTTTCAGTTGTTCATCTTAGTTTTCCTGCCAGACCTGGGTTGCAAACTGGTGTCCTTGCAATATATGTGGAGTGTGCCCGATCAGAACTCCACCAAGGCACACTCTTTCTTGAGCAGACCTCAATTCTTTTGATTTTCCCTTAGCCTAGAATACTCTTATCTAGAACCCAAAAATCTATTAAGTTGTTCAATAGACCTTTATTAAAATCCTTTTCTGAATATCCTATCAAAACATGCTACTCCTTTTTTTTTCAAATTTCCCATCCACTTTGTCTATGATACATTTTTCTCCTCAGCATCTACTACTCTCCAAAATGCATATTTTACATATTTTCTTTATAGAATTTCTATTGACACTAAAACATAAGGCACAATCAACAAGAAACTTATCCCTTTTGTTTGTTGTTGTGTCCCCAGTACCTAAAACAGTATCTAGCACGAGTATTCTGTGATTATTATTTGGATGACTGTTGAAGGGCACTTATTCTCTGGGAATCACATTTGTTTATCACATAAGAGGGAATGTTGTTTTTGTATATATAATCTGTCTAGCTTTTTTAAAATCCCATAAGCTTTTAAAGAGCTTACAAAACTGGTTATGTCCCTCTAAAACAGGTCAGAATTCATAATACAGAACTTGCAATGTCAACACTTTAAAAACATTTAAATAAGTGTCTACATGATGTGACAGCAACTCAAATCATGCCAATATTTATACATGTCATGAAGTTTTGAAAGAGTAAATTTTAATAAACTCATTATTATGAAAAAATAATAAAAGCATCCTTATATTTCTTTCCTTTAGGCAAGCAAAATATTGACATGGGAAATGGAACAATTTTATTTGTTAAATTTATTTGTAGAGTACACGAAAATAAGACAGAGGTCCGAAGAGGCTGGCCCTCTGTTAACCATGCCTCCAAATTTTCTGCACAGACATATCTGATTATTCCCTTCCTCTCACATTTAGTTCTAATAATAATACTCAGCTAATGTTCCCTGCACATGCTGTTCCCCAACTCTTCTGGGTCAGCTGACTCATATATCCATTGTTTAAAATCCAGCTCAGGCTCTCTCTCTTGCTCTCTGTTTCTCTCCCTCTTTCACAATTTTTCTCACTGATTTCCCTGTCCGGCTCTAAATGGTAACAGGACCAATTTGGTGCCCCTAAGTAGCCTATGCTTAATTACATATTTTCAATAGAATCCTTACCTCAGCCTACAGACTCTACATAATCTAATTTTTGTTTTCATTATCTGGATTATACCTCTCTAAATTCATCCCATACCAGTGTACTCCTGATATAATTAACTTAAGAAAGTGGTTCTTTCTGTTTTTTTGCCTCCTATAATGCTGTGTTCCTGGAGTCGAATGATGGGCTACCCAAATCTCAGCATGAACGGCCCCATTTTAGGGCAATCTTATCTGATCACCTGAACTACAGTAGATTTTCCACCTTCATCTCTGAGTATCACAATGTTTTATTTTCCTCACAGTATTTATTACTCTCTGATGTAACATTCCTTTTTTTCACTTGCTTATTTCTTATACACCTCTCCCTAGCCCCGTCTAGAATCTATTCACTATAACCCAGAAGCTCTGTCCTGATTGCCATTATAGGACCTGGTATCCAACAGATGATGAAAACTTGCTGAATGAAAGAGATAATTCACTTACCAGTACAATTTAAACTTTTACACATCTTTTTCATAAACCAATCAGTAATATTCCTGAGAGCAAAAGGACTGTGTCTCAATCCCCATAATTTCCCAACATCTAATTTAGGATAAATTAACTGCTTAGTAATTATTTTTCAAATGACTGGATTATATATATTTTCAAAGGAAAGGTGAGGCAGGAATGAAGGCAAGTAGGCAGGCAGGAAGGAAGAGAAAGGAGGAGGAAGCATTTTTATTTTATTTTTATTTAGTTGCTTACATTGATCCACCCCTCTCCTCCCACTCCTGCCCCAACCTCAACCCTCATGGACTCAAGACTCCTTCTCAGGTAGATATGGCTTGCTCCTTCAGAGGCAATTAACCTAACCACTGCTACACCAGAGCACACCAACTGGATTATTATTAACATCCCCACCAGAAGTCCTTATTTACAAAACACCGCAACCTAACTTTTCAAGGAAAAATAATTAGATGAACCCCATAATTAATTGCTGAGAAATCAGACACAAAAAATACCATCTTAAATGACTAAGGTATCATGATTGAGACAATAATATTCATGTCATTTTCCATTGTTTCTATTTACTAGCCCTTTTGCAATTAGGAGCCATACTGGTCTGGTCAATTTCATCAGTTTCTTTGAACTGAGACAATAATACATTTTTCTATATGCGCAGCCGGATCCTGAAATTTAGTTTTCTAAGCCAACAGTACATCAGCTACAAAAAAGAAACAAAGAAGAAAAATCAAAGGTTCTGTACCATTCTGTGACCTTTTCCTATATCCAGAAATGAGAGGTCATGTATTCAGAAGATGGAGAAACAAGAAAGATACTGAGATCAAGAGAAATGTCACATAGAGGACAACTGATCAAGAAAACAGTTATCTGTAGCTTCAGAAGAATTGAATGAGCAAGAAATACTTTTGTCAAATTAAGCCACTAATACTGTGTTTATTATTCCTGAGTTCCAGTGAAACTTAATCTGTTTTGAAAAAGAGAAAAACATCCTCCTATTTAAGCACAAAGATATATACCCAGAGAAAGACACACAGCCAACGCATTTTCATTGTTAAAAACACATTTGTTGCACCCTGGTGGAGTAGTGGTTTGGTCAACTGACTCTGGTCTAAGCACAGTACACAAACATTCCAAGGATCCAGGTTCACCACCCAATCTGGAGAGAACAGCAAAGATATACAACTAAATAAAAATAAAGTGTTTTTCCCTCCTCTCTCTTCCTGCCTGCCTGCGCCTTTACTTTAAAACAAAATAATTATACTACATTTGTATTTGGAACTTAAGTCATATGAATTTACCACTTTTTTCCATGAATATGTCTCTGTGTGTAGGCAAATACGCAAATTAGGAGAGGAATAACCATTTTAATTAAGGTGGGTGAACGGGCTCTGGTTTCTTTAGAGCCTTTACTCAAAATTCATTGCATTTTGTTTTATCAAAAGATTTATTTAAAAGATCAAATGTGTAGTTTAAGATTAGGCTTTTTTTCAGCTCTCAAGAGAGAATATATCATAAAGCAGAAGATTACTAATCATTTACCTGGGAAAACTCAAGCATTTTCACATCTGTTATAAAAGCAAAATGAGGAGTAAGGTGATTTTAATTTTACCATTTCTTAAATCTAGTCCACTTAGATCTAATTCTCTTTAGTGGAAAAGAGCACTTCAAGTACAATGCAAATAAAGATTCCATTAAATAATAATGCATATCCAACAGATTTGGGTGGGAAGTTCTTGCACTTTGGAGAAGTTAAGCTTTGGATATAAATAATAATTTTTTGACTAATAAAATACTTGTATTTTGGAAAAAAAGCAGAATAAAAGAAAAACTCTAGAAAACAGAACACATTTTACTGCTATTAGTCACTACCAAGGTAACATATCTGAACAAAAGATATAAAATTTTATTACGGTCAAGTTAAAATAGAAAACAAAATGCCATCGTCTCATATTTTTTCCTACCATGACTATGAAAAAAGTTATTTTACAATATTCATTATCATCATGCCACTTTAAAATAAATGGTTGATTTTAAATTTACTTTGAAACACAAATGAAAATTAGATATGATCACATTTAAAAACAGCCTTTAAAAATGCTTATTGGTAAAAAGCTTTCTCAGTCCTTTTCAACAGAGTGTCATAGTATGAAATGAAATAAAATTTAATTTGAATTCTTATAAAGGGAGTGAAACTAAGGAAGGTTTTAAAAAATACAGATTTTAATTTTTCGCTCCTGGATTTGCTCTCTGGCTGGTACAGTTTTCTGTGCCTTTGGGCACATTTTTGAGGACATCTAAGTGGCTTTTGGGTCCACTTAAAGGCTGCCAAATTGTTGCCTAGAGTTTTTATATAGTCACAAAGCTGAAAGAATCGATTTAAAGTTGCTAGTCTACTTTATGAACACCATGGTGTTTACTGTTAGTCAAGGAAAATATTTCTCTTTACTTATATTAGATAGATTGAAACTGCTACCAATGGTCAATAACAGAAAAATTTTCAAACCATAATATCAGTATATAATGTCACCGAATGGTACTCCTGATGCTAAGGAACACTTTAGCTTAGATCTGTAGTCTTCATATTGCTAAACGCTTTCCTAAGGGAGACTCAATGTGATCTGTGGGAACACAGGAAGAAAACAACAGAACATATATCTGTGTTTATCTTCTGTGAAAGAGAAAGAGAAATCTAACTTTTCTATTTTAGTCAATGATACCGGGTAAGCAATATGTCACTTAAGTGCACAAGTCATTTTGCGTGCATGAGGTCTCCTCAGGGCAAGGGAACATTGCCTAGCAACCCAGTATGTCCTTGTTTCATTTCATTGTTTCCAAGTGTACTGTGGATTACATAAGCCCATTGAGGTGAATTTATCATTTATTATCTGATTTTAATAAACTAGCAGTCACAGGAGCAAGTGACTGGGAAGGATTTCTGTAAATAAACTACATGTCAAAGATGTTACTAGTACCGATGAGTCACATAAAAATAGCAGATTTTTTTGTTGTTCTTGTTAGTGAGCTTGTAGGAAGCTACATTCCAAATAAAAATCATGATAATTTAAAATGTAATCCTATCTCACAGCAATTCAGCCATCAGAATTATCAAGAATACTAACCTAGGGACTTTGATTAACAATGAACTGCTCTTTAAATATGGACTTTGGGGTCCTTATGTCTCACCTTTTACAGCTGAAACATCTGTTAGAACCAAACATTAAACCAATGTTAGAAATAGTTTTCTGAACTTCTGGATGGCAATAGATAAACCTATTATCTTAAAAATAAGGAAGCTTTTTAAAGCACATAATTATTTAAAACCTGTGTTTTAAAAATAAGTTAGATAAAATAGCTATTATTTTAAAAGGCTATTTTAGCTTTAAAATTCTATCTTTTGTGTATGTTTTATAATATAGGTAATACATTTGCACCACAGTAAAATGTGTATAATTTACAAAAATATCCAGAAATTGAAGGCTCTTGTTTCAAATGTTCTCCTACCAGATGCGTATAATAAAAAAGGAACAACAGTGTAAAATTGTGCTCCCTATTAAGGTCACCACTATTCAGTTACCTACTTGTTATCATCAGCACTTAAAATGTGGCTCATGTTAGTGACAAAACTTTATTGAACTTAGCTTTAGTTGATTCAACTTAAAAAATGAAGCAGCATCAAACACTATATTCTGCTAAAAACAACAGTATTGTTTTAATAGAACTACATTTTACTTTATTGAAATTAAGCATATGAATTGAGATAGCCTATAAATATAAAATATACAGCATATTTCAACACATAAAAATGTAAAATGTCCCATTCAATATTTCATGATGAGATGAGTGTCTGTAATGGTAATATCTGGATGCATGAAATAATTTTTAGAAATTAATTCTACTTATTTATATTTCTTTAATGTGGCTACTATAACATTTTAAATTACATATGTGGATTATATTATATATTTATTGGACATCTGACTTAGATGCAGTAAATGGTACATAGGGACTATAAGAGAAAAATTGGAGAATGGATTCATAACTTTTGCAAGATTTGAGACTAGATTGATAGAACATATATATATATACACAAATAAAATAATGTGATTTTATATATATGCATATGTAGCTTTTTAGTGCAAGGAATTTCCACTGACATCAAAGTATATCGCTTGAGTCATATAAAAATGTCAAATAGAGTTAACTGATATTCCATTAAATTATAGTTACCTGATTTTCACTCTATTTCTGAAAAATAATAGTTTTTCCCTTTTTTGTGAAAGCAAGAGCAAAATCAAAGTTTAGGAAAAACACAAATGGATGATATAGCAGGTTGATCTTCTTAAGAGGATAATAAAAACACCAAATTTGTGTTCTTTATAATACGACACCATTAAAAAAAAAAGAAAAGCAATTATCCTTTCCTCTTAAAGACAACAGATAAACTGAGACACCTATAATGAAATCTCTCTCTCTCTCTCTCTCTCTCTCTCTCTCTCTCTCTCTATATATATATATATACACACACACAAACACACACATATATATCTCCAAATTGATTGACTTGGACTTCTCACACTAATGGGTCAGCAAAATCATCATTATCATCATCATCATCATCATCAGGTTTCTCATACAAAACAAATAACCAACTAGAAAACGTGCCTACAGAACATATGCATAGCATAGAAATCCAGCTCTAATTTCATGTCTCCTCTGCCCATCTGTTCTCTATTTAGCAGATTCCTCTTGATGGACTCCAGCAATAGACAGAAAAAGGCAATGCCAGGTGTAAAAGATTGCAGGTAAGGTGCTATTTAAGTACAGCGCATAAATAAGCTTAAACTACAAGGCTGTTTCTTTTGTTAAATTCCCACCACATTTTTCTGTTTCTCTGATTGTGCCTGGAAGATTGAGTCAGAGAGACAATCATCGAAATTTCTTCTAAGAAACTTAATGTCTACAATACCACTGACTTCTCTGAAGAACTACCATATTTAACTGTATTTTCCACATTAAGGAAATAATAGAATTGGTAGTGTTCCCAACTCAGAGCCCCAATCTTTAATTACGGAAATGTCTGAGACTGGGTTTGTCCCTTCCGGCTCTTCCATTTTCTCTGCTTATTTATATCATTATTGATATCTGATCATAACTATTGTCTATACTACAATTGACTGTCACAAATCCTAGAAAAAATAGAAGGGTAAAAATGTATTCATTTTTAAACAGTTGTATTAGCTTCTAAATACCAAGATTATATCAATGAAGTTAAAACATTACTAATATAATGAAAGTAGAGTGGCCTGAAATGAGGGGAAGTTATAAAAGTCCATCAGGTCTTCAAATAAGTTCTCTAGAAAATAAATCTAAATATGAACTATAAACTATAGACTGTTGAATTGGTATTAAAACAGGCTGGACCTGAAACAGGAGAGTCAAATAGGCCACAAAAAAATTTATTTTTTACTTTAAACTGATAATATCATGGTATGTTTCTAGGGAGCAATGTCTTTATGTTAAAAAGGAATAATGCATATTTTAAAGTTTATTTTCATACAGTGTTAAATACATTAAATAAGTATAGAATATACCAAGACAAAGTTAAAGAAATTGCAAAATATCTTCTTTATTTTTCCCTTGTCTTTACAAAAATAAAACAACTTAAAATGAGCCTGAGAAATGTACAGTTTATGGCCTATTACATATATAAAGTCAATAGCAATTCTTATATGTAATTCAAAGAGTGATTTGCCAACATTATTTTCATGTTCAGCTCATACTCAGCTACACCAAGTTTTTCACTGATCACATGCTCAGTAGGAACTATTATTGTAAATGTTAAATACATGGTATATGCAGAAATCACTGAACAGTTTAAAATAAATTGCAGCTTTCAGGCATTACAGTTCCAGTACACAGGCACTTCTCCGGAGAGTGCAGGGACTTTTCTTGTCACTGCTATTGCAGGCAAGGCATTGCTACTATTAACAAGACTTCACTTCATTTATGTGGAACTAGCATAAGGTCTATGCATGCATGTCTTCACCACCCATGTTCTCTATCACTAACCACTTTCTATCTACTCTGTATCCTAAGACATGTATATCCTGAAGAAGAGAACAGTGAATTAATTTGCATACTTATTGATGATATCTGAATTATGCATTCAGAGTACTCTGCCAGTTTTGAGGAAACTAGAAAATCAGATATGATACAGTTTTTATTATCTAGTTTGCTTTGCAAGGCATATATTATATGAAGCAACTGATACATACAAAAATAACAAGCAGAATTGGCTTTATGCATGTCAAAGTTTTATGTTTCAAGAAAGCAGTTGGAAATGATCCTGGTAGGCAGTGAAGAGGGTAGCCTAACTTTATTAGAAGGAAACTTTCAGAAAATTAATAGAAGATACAATGTGCTAAAAAGAGGAGCAATATATTTCAGCAGAGCTAGAATGGCCGGAAAAATCTGGAATGAATCATAAAGGTGATGAGAACCACTTAGAGATGACTGGCAGAGGAAAACTAAAGAAAATTAGTACTCTGTTTTATTTAAGATAATTTGTATGGTTGTGGTGTGGAATGAAATGGCATGTAAGTTTAAGTTGGAAATGGAAGAGTCAACTCAAAAATTCAATAACCCCATTTGAATAATTAGTAGTAACTGGAATAGAAAAGGAACTGATATAAGGTATTTTAGGAAAACAGAACTGTAGCAATTAAAAATAGCAAGACATTATGCAAATGTTTATAGAGTAAATAATTCAAAGATTTTAAAAGAGAAAGATATAGCAAAGTACCCTAGCAGATGAAATTGCAGTATTTTTTTTTAAGGTGAAGTTGTGAAAGTAGTTGGAATATGGATGATTATGGCACTAGGTGATGGAAAGGTAGGGGAGTATTACCTTTATTTCTTGTTAAATAATCATTTGAGGAAGAAAAGGATCATTTAAAAGAAAATCAAACAAAAAGTAAAATCCAAGTCCTCATTTTTTGAACCAAGGGGGAAAAGTGATGCTGGGTAGAGGAACCCTAAGTCTTTATTTAAAACAAAAAAAAATGAGTCATTTACTACATTGAGTGGCTTTTCTCAGATGTAGAACAACTGAGAGAAAAATCCTTGAGAATTTGGAAGTCCTGCAGTTATATTATTTTAAAGTTTTATTACTGTTTTTGTTTACATCGATGCATGCATTCTGTAATATTGAAATCATGTCTCATTCCATATGCATTTCATACTATATCCACCACCAGAGTTATAGAGTTCTTTATCTCTACCTAGTTCCTTTGTTTTGCTTTTTCATATTCCATATGTGAGTAAAAGTATTCTATACATCTATATTTTTTTTTCTGCCTTATATGATCACCTCTGTTTCCATCTAGGTTTTTTACAAATGGCACAATTTCATCTTTTTTAGTAGTTACATGTATTTCCGTTGAATACATACATGCCATAATTTCATTATCTAGTTATCTGTTAATGAGCATTTAGGTTGTTTCCTCATCTTGGCTATTGTGAATTATGCTGCTATGGATAGAAGGATGCACATATATTACATATATGTATATATACATATGTATATATTTCATGTTTTTGTATTCTATGGATCTATACCTAAAATATGGGCTGTGGAATAAATGGCAGATGCATGATTTTTTTTTGGGGGGGGTGTATCTCCGCAGTGTTTTCCAAATTGGTAGCACTAATTTACATTCCCACCAACAATGTAAGAGTGTTCCTTTTTTTTCCTCTCACAAAATGCTTCGAGTAGCAAAAGCTATCCTCAGAAAAAAGAATAGCAAAGGAATACCACATCCTGATTTAAAACTATGCTACAGAGTGATTGTCATCAAAATAGTATGGTATTGGAACAAAATCTGACCCACAGACCAGTGAAATAAAATTGAAAGCCCACACTTATGTGGGCAGTTGCTCTGTGTAAATGGGCCAAGACCATACTAAGAAGAAAGGAAAGTCTTTTCAACAAATGGTGCTGGAAATATTGGACGCACACCTGCAAAAAAAATGAAACTACATTACTCAGTGTCATACATAAAAATTAACTTAAATCAAAGACCCAGACATAAGGACTCAAATGATAAAATATATAGAAGATAATGTAGGAAAAATGCTCCATAGCATAAACTGCAAAGATACATTTGAGGAAGTAGCATCTATGGCAAAAGAAACCAACATAAAACTAAACAATGGGATTACGGCAAGATAAAAAGCTTCTATATAGCTAAAGAAACCACCGCTGAAACAAAAAAGCAACCCACTGAATGGGATAAGATATTTGCAAAACATATGTCAGAAAAGAGTTTAATCTCCAAAATAAAGAGCTCATAACCTCAACAACAACAAAAAATTCACTCAAAAAACAGAACTGAATAGACACCTACTATATTCTACACAAGAAAATCTATATAGACAGATTTAAAAAATGCTTTTCATCACTGATCATCAGAGAAATGTAAATGAAAACCACAATGAGATACAACATCATATCAGTCACACTCTATTCTGTAGATGGAATAGCTAAGGGCTGTCACACCCCTACAATCCTTTCCCTGTACAATTTTGCCAACCACTAGGAACCTTTAGTGGGCACTTATCAAATGCATTAATAGTTTAAGGGGTGAATAAATAAATGACTGAGTTGGGATGATGAATTCTGCCCTAAAAAAAAACTAAATATGTTTTTATTTATGGTTTGGTTAGTTGCCATCCTCTGAGTACTTGGAAACAGCTTTTCAAATCGGACCCCATCAGAACACCTGGACTAGCATAAGAGAAATTTTAGTTCTCTGTTCGGAACTCTTATTCCAAATCTCTGATCTCAATGTCACCAAAAAAAACCCGAACCCCAACTTTCTCCTGGAATTATTTAAAAAATACTAATATCTCCTTTTTAAGACAGTTCATAGCTCAAAGTCATATTAATAACACAGAATGGCAAATAAGGAAGCAATATATTTTAATAATTATCACAACATTTTATGTTGCCCAGTTTCTAGAATTATACTGATCATATTGATTTATACTCCTTCAAAACAAGAATTAAAAAACTTTTCATAATGTGGCTTTGATTCATTTCATATTCAAGAAAGGAGGAGGACTGGCAAAAACCTGAGTGAATTTTTTTAAATAAGTGTTCATACTCATCTGAGCCAGTCAATGCTCAATCATCTATGAGCAAAATATACTGACTCACTCACTGACTTTAACAAGCATCTAACTTTAATGAGTCACAAGCTATGTTTTTTTGTATCCATATCAGAATGTCAACTTTAATCAAGTTCTAGGCCTACTCAAAACACTTAAAAATGCAAATTTAATCATGTCACTTATCTGCTCAGTGTATTATTATTTCTTAGAGGTCCTAAATCTTTAATAACATGCCTGCTGTCTGTTTTCAATCTTATTTAACACTTCTCAGTCCTTATTCAAAGCATTCCAGCTGAGTTTGCTCAGTTCCTTTAGCCTATCATGGTCCTCTCTTTCACGGCTTTTACCTAGACTTTCCTGGATGCTGAATTTCTGTCTCCTCCTCTACTCTGTAACTGCACCAGACCTACACTTATGAACCTTCATATCCATTTTAATACACACGACAAATACATTCTGAGCAAATGTCATGTGTCAACAACTACTTTTGATTTGGAAATGCTAGATAATAATAACACAACCAATCCAAATATAAATTGCAAATAATCAGATGATCAATGTAATGCAGAGAATTTTAAAAAGTGGGTGACTTGTGACATGGTGGCTATTTTCAGATTGGACCAACATGGATGGTCTTTTTTAAAGACATGTAAACCAAGATCAGAAGAACTAACCCCACAAAGATCTGCAGCAGACAGAATAGCAGGTATAAAATCCCTAAAATGGGAATGATTTTGGTGTCTATGAAGAATAAAAGATGACAGGAACAGAGAGGAAGAAATTTTGAGATAAAATGAGAGAAAGAGGTACAAGAGACAGGTAGTAAGAGATACAAATACAGATACCTATTTTGTTTTCATGGGGAGGAAAGGAGTTTTAATTTTATTCTAGGTAAATAATTGACAGCCACTATAGATTAAGAGAAAAGTGGGCTGGTATAATTTGTTTTAAAAGGAGAAGCCGATTTTGCTGAGTGAAGAATGAATTATAGGTAGAGAGAAAAAGTGAAATAGTAACATAATGAGAGTTTCAAGGAGACTTGGCTTAGTTTGGTAAAAGAAAAATGAGATGAGGGAGACATGTTCAATTTGTAATGAATGAATGAATTACTGAATGAATAAAGCAATGAATGGCCTTACATTACTGTACGTTCAACACCTTGAAAGTACTCCTTATGTCACCAACACTAATGGACACGCTAACTCTTAAGTTTTTTGCATTACTAAACAATTGTTTTTACTGAGAGTCACCAGGGCATTTTGAAGACAGCAGGTGGAAGAAAAATAGTGAACAGTGTCTACTTTGCACTTTATCATTATCTCGCTAAAGTGACCCCCCCCAACAAATATAAACAATTTTTCTAATACAGAGGCTCCTTTTAGCCCTCAATCTAAAATTGACTACCATTGAGCAGTTACTAAAACCCAGTTAACACAAATGATATTTGATGGAAGCAATCTATGGGCCACATTAATCATCTTTGCTCTAAATTGGTTTCTAGCTCTATCTATTTTAAGTAAAATCAACAAATATCTTGAATTATCTTGTTTAACTCTACTGAAAAAAAAACACTTTAGCAGTGTGGGCATTTATTATTCTGTCCTTGGCTGGTACAGAAATACAATACAAATTATCATATACTGAAAATATGTCTCATCTAATGTCATAAAGACTAGTACACATTTCCTATATTGTTCAAGATTCCAAATGAAGACAATGCAAATGATAAATTTCTCTGTATTATAGTGTAAAAAGCTTTGTATTTTTTATGATTAATACATACATATTTCCTTTATCTGAGCATGGCAATTATGAAATTCAATTCATTATCCTTTTCACCTCACTTCCAAAAAACTGTGATATACATCCTTGTTCATTTATATACATATTCGTGATCTAATTTTCCTTATAGTATGTATTTTCCTATCCTATTCAATATAATGTTAGCAACCTATTTCTCTAAGTATGTTGGTAACATACTTGACTTTTAGTAGAAGAAAGAATATGAACAAACAAAAGAATGTCTTTCTCTTTTTTTCCGGTTAATCCCAGAGATAATCCACACTGTATGGTTTTGCTCAAATACTACCAACTCCATGAAGATCCTATTGAGTTTTCAAGGAAAGACAGACCCCCTTTCCTTCTTCCTCCCCCCAAACACATTTGAATGTATAGTAGGACATTATCATCCTATAAATTTTAATATTTGATCACATATTACTTGCAAATATGAGGTCACATTTGAGAATTTATATTTACTGTCAGGATTCAGAGCCAGACAAAAACATAACTAATGCAAAAATAATAATAATAATGATTAAACAGCATGTCACTCAAGGAATGAATATGCTTTTCTTTTCAAATTATTAGCAGTACAGAAACTTTATCAAATCTCTTTGCTGCTTGACTTTCAGATTCAACAATTCACATCATTTTTTCTTCGTAAATATTTATATATCATTTATATGTGACTATGTATGCACAAAACAATTAATAAACACATAAAATTATGAAGTAGAGTATTATTCTCTACTGAGTATGTTATTCCCTCAATTAGATAAAAACATCTTTAAATAAAAGGACTACATTGCTCTTTTTATCCCTTATGGATATATATTGACAGAAACCAGTATATGGTTGATAATCACATCAAAATTATATTTATTTGTCATTTGTCTGATAACACTTAAACCATTACCATTGATAGAAAATATAGTTATTAGAACCAACACATCTTATTAAGTGCTTTGACTACAATAAAATAAATTTAGTTCACTGGAAATTACATGTAGTAAATTTAGCACAAACTTGTTTTAAATCAGTCCTAGGTAGTATTGTAAAGAAATCTATAAGCAATTCTTCAAATATAAGTAGATGGGATAAACATTATTATTTTTTCATTAAATGGGTGGTCAAGACATAGGATTATTAAGTAAAAAAATTACTTAGACCCTTTCTCCAAAATGTGTCCAAATTTCCAGAGAGCGATCAGTACTTCTGAAATCTAAAACATTTTTTTTGGAAATAAATCACATGGGCAAGAATTATGACTGCATAATTGCCTTCAAAGTCAAGATAGAAGTAACTCATTAAATTTCCTGTAAAATAATAGTTATATTCAGTGACAGCACTCCAAGGAAAACCACGAAAGGATCTTGGCCAAAGAACTAACATTGAACTTCTAGCTGTTTCAAGCTTCTTCAGAGTCATAGTATCATGGGAATAAGTTTTTCTTCTATGCTGCTTCTAGTTTGTAATGAATAAATTATTTTTTTACATAAAATACTTCAAACAAGAACTGTGGCTTCTAGAGAGCTGTGTACATTTATGACTGAAACATTATCACATTTTTACTTATTGCTAAAACAAACAAAAACTTGTAATATTTCTCCTTTGGGATGGCAAATTCAAATCAACACTAATTACATTTCCTATTTCACACATCCAGATTTTTTCTGCCAATCATCTGAGAGCAATAGTCTGAGAAATAGCCAATTTGTACATTGGACCCCCCCAAATATATTTCCTTTATATCAAAACATCCAAATCAAAACACAGCTCAGGATTTCCTCTGATGTGGGATCAAATATTATTTTCTACTTAATTCCCAGCACTCTCCCAAGTGCAAACTAAATAACAATACTTTTGGATCCTACATACAAGAAACCTTGGCTTACCTTGTTACTGTCAAGCAAACAACAAGAAAACCCTAGTTCTGATCGCTGTATTTTTCCTGTCAGAAGCTTTTGATTGGATTCTGGTATACCACACATGCAACGTGTGCAGAAACAAATGCTATGATACTTACTATTCATGAATGAATGCATTAAAATACCTCTTCGCAAGGCCAAACTCGTATTTTAGGAAGACAGTATCCACAATTCATTTATTATAGAAGTAATGTTCCAGAATGCACTTAAACATATTTCACTAACAGAGCTTTGTACTTTATCATGATGAAAAGACATTTACAAAGGACAGCTGAATCTTAGCCATGATTCTAAGTATCTTGTGTGATTAAGAGGGACAAAAGAGCAAACTAAAGCTTAAGTCCCATATTGCTGTAGAGCCAGAACAAGTATTTAACACAGCAAACATCATCTGACATCAACACCAACAATGCTTATCGCTGTACAGGTCAAGCTATTGATTGAGCTCTTCATTTTTTAACTAATCTGGTGCCCTGCAATCCAATTGTTTAGTGTGGCACTTAAATATATGCTAAGGACATGAATATAGAATTCAGACTGAATCAGAGTCAGAACTTCAGTGGTTTTAAATCCATAAAAAAATGTGCAAAGCTACTTTTAACATAACAATACAGCTAATTTTCTGGAATCCTATTTTATGGAGTACAAAAAATAATGCACATCAGGTGTGATCAAAAGATTTTTAAAAAATAAAATAATTATGTGAGACTAAGTGAATATGCAGGCCCTTAAAAAACATTATTACCATAACTTGAAGTATAACGTTACATTTTTAAATCAGCAAACTGATTACCTCCGGGAGGATGTTCAGAAAACTTATTTTTCATGAATTAATTAATTAAAAATACATCTTCGGGATTGAGAAATTCAGAATGGTATGAGAACAATGATCAATAAAAACAGTTGAGCTATGAACAAAACTATAAATAAAACTAGTGCATTAAAGATACTATGATCTTTACATTAAAATGTTCTTAAAATGAGAACACTAAGATATTTAAGATTAAAGATGGTTGTTAACATTTCTTTATACATCTTCTAATATAGAGATTTCATTGATAGATAGACAATAGTCCTTAACAACTAAAATTATATGAACATCTGAAACAGTAAATGATTAGACACTGGGGGTTATAATGTGTATGTGAACAATGCTACAGAAATATTTTATACCTAAAGTGATAGTGTATCTATTATCTCATCTACCAACTCTACATTCAAATAGGAAAGACAGAAACATCAAGATTTCATCTTTGCATTTCAAAATACCTCCATCCCTAAGAAATGCAAATTTAAAAATGATTTTTTTATTTTTTGAGATTATCTTAGACATGAGATCATGATTAGATAGGAATTAGAAAACAAAAATAACTATCACTGAGGAGGGAAAATAATTTGCAATGGCAAAAATATATAACATTAACAATATAAAACAATATATTTCAAATGTCTTTTTCAATATATTTCAGGGTAAAGAATTGAGATGACTCTTTGTATCCAAATAACATTATAAATCAGGTGTGTGTAAATATATAGTGTGGTCTAAAACTCTGAAAACAATTAAGATTAAATATAAAATCCTTTTGCTATGAACTGTACTTTTTGCAATTACTTTAGCCAAAATACCAAAATAAAGATATTCACTATTATTCCTCAAATTGCGAGAATGCTGTAAAATTTAGATTATGTAAGCAGAGTAACAAGCTTATGTTTTAAAGATGTATTACATAAAACAATATACCTATTTAAGAGTACTTGATAAGTTTCATGGTGAGTAATGCTTCTTCAGTTCTCTTCAAAACCAAGGAACTCTACTTTGATTTTTGTTTTTCATGTGTCTACATTATCAAATTGAACTGTTATTTAATTCAATCAATGGTTTCCAAATCAAATAAATCAAAACATATTTAAGCCATTATTGTTATTTGACAAATTTAAATATCCAAACCTAGAAGTTTAATAATCATTCTCTGAAGTCAATTCATGAACATATTCTTGAAGAGAATATAAACTTGTTTCTAGTCTCATAACAAAAAAAAGCAAAATAGAGGGAAAAATTTGTCCAGGGATTAATTCTTCAGAGAGACTCTATAACTTGATTTTCATAGATCTATAAAGCCAAACCAGGAAGAGCATTCCTCAACAATGTTAATGATTTCATTACCTTTTCCTTTTAAATCTTAAAACCAACCCTGTCTTCAGTGTAGTAAATTATGAGGATGTATAGATCTTTTAATATCAAAACTTTTTATTCGAAGTAAATAATCATAGAACAATGGGTAAAAAAGAGCAAAGAAAAACAAAACAAGACAAAATAGAAATATCACATCCTTTGTGGATTAATGGTGAAAAATTAGAGACTTCTTACCAAGTACCCCAAGTCGATAGTTGACTGTGATGACGATCACATTGCCATAACTTGCCAAGACACTCCCATCATATAAATTTCCAGTACCTTCCATATATGAGCCACCATGGATATACACCATCACTGGTTTGGGACCACCACTGTCCCGAATGTCTGCAAAACAAATAATTGGCAATTGTTTTTATCCTCAATCAACACACTTAATGCAACAGAAAATACATTTTCTATAGGTGGGGCAAAGGGGCATGATTTTAATATAGATCTCTAAATTACTATTTTTGTTAAAGTGTTTCTTAGGCAACTCATTTTATTTAAGAGCTATTGCAGAACAACAAATAGGCTCAGACTTTTATTTAAAACTTTAAAAAAATTATAAACTAAATAATAAAACTTGGACAAATTAAAAGTAGATATGAATTTTAGTCATTTTTTTATAATTCTTCAAATGATAACAGAACCAAAACATAAATTGAATGATGATTCTTTAAACAATTTCTTAAAAATGTTATAGACCTCAGGTGGAATTATGAATCATAAACAAAGGACAATGGTGTCACTGATATTATGAAACATCTTATTTTTTCACTACTCTACAGACTTGTATAAACTGCATCATAATTATGTTAAATCATGTATGCTGCAATGTGAACATAACTACAAAATAGTGCTATGCATTTTAAGAAGTAATATTTCACTACTTAAGTACTGTCAGATGAATATTTAGGCAGTAGTCATATGCTTTTGTACTTGTACTATTGTTACATTAAGGGATTGCATTTAAGCGATATTTTTAAATTATGTCCAAGCCATTTGCTCATTCTACCTATCTTTACCCTTTGGGAATAACCGACTAAATTATATTTTTCACCTGTTTGCAGCTATTATACTCTTTTTAGTTCCATGTTGACTGTTTTTAGCATGTAGAAATGAGAAAGACTATAACTAAATCCAAGTGTAAATTAAGAGTGATGTCAGTGATACGGCTCAGAATTTTAATCAAATGTGTCTTTTTAAATATTTCCTTAATTATATATTTTCATTCAAGAATATAGAAATAATACATAAAGGAAATAAGATAATTTTAATTAGTATTAAAATGCACTAATTCCTATGGACAAAATGCTAACTGTATTTTGATGCAGTACTAACTAATATATATTGAAATATTATAAATGTATATATGACTATAAATATATACATAAAATATTACTATTATATGAGTCCATGATCTTAATTTTAAATTCCCAATAGAAATAAGATTATAAGTACAATATCTTTTTTAATAGCAGTATTAAAAGTGTCACTTAAAAAGAGTTTGTTCCCTTGCTTTTTGATAATTGTTTCTCAAATTTAACTTTTCTATATCTATACAACTGAGGTTTCAGTTTCAGATGAACTAACACAATATAGATTCATTGAGAAACTTGGTGGTCATTTGAAAGTTCCTTTATATCTCCTATTAAAAAAAAGTATGACTAAAGTATCTTGATCTTGCCCCTCTATTAATAAAGCATCTTTTTTAATTTAAAAATTATAATATATATATATGAATTTTACATTAAGGGATTGTCATTTAAGTGATATTTTTAACTTAAGTCCAGGACATTTGCTCATTTCTCCCACATAATTATATATGTTAGGATCAGAAATTACAGTTCAATTTGTCCATATTTTCCATCTGAGGAAATGGCTCATTGAAGAATTTAGAAACTTTTTATAAGATTATTTTAAATTTGCCTTAGTAATATTAAACTTTTTAATAATCCCCTCCCCTACTAAGGTGTAATTGAAAGGTGTGTCTTATTTTTAAATGGTGAGAGGAGGTTACTTTGACATAGAAACAATCCATTAAACATAGCTATATTTAGGAGGGAAATCTGAATTCTTTTCTCATCATATCCTTGAGAGGGAAAATTGTATTCATTCATTTGTAAAGATTTGGGAGCTTGTGGAGATGCTATACTTATACATGGAAAATAATCCTTGTAATATTGTTAAACTAACCTTCTTAAGTGTCTGTTTGCTGCATACCTTTTTTTAGCTTATTTTTCTAGTATGGCTGGCAGTGAAGAAGCAACAATAAATTAATAAACTGAAATCATTAACTGACTGTTCACAGCAGACACTGTACTCTGCTAATTGTACGCTTGGAGGTAGCACAGAGGGAAGCTGTTTCCGAATTCTTCTTTAATTAAAATTACATAGAATTACAAAGCACCAACTGTGAACAGTAATGAAATCTTGGTAGAACCATTCTGTTCACCTGGAAAACAATACAGACACACATTGAAGAGACCTGCCACATTTTACACCTAATAAGAATATGAAGTAGATATTTTCAGGACACACTCGATATGACAATAGATTCTAGAATCTATTGAATGACAATTCTTTATTTTTCTTTAAAAATTAGACTTGAAAGGTTTATTTTCAAGGAATCGTTTGGACTGATTCTAATGTCCAACTTGTCATTTCAGGTTCCTCAAAGAATTTCAATCTTGTCTAGAAACTTGATACATGGGGCAATTCTTTTATAGAAAGTGTTGCAAAATTCTAATGCTAACAATATTTTTGCCTGAGTTAATGCTATATGAGGTATTAATTGCTCAAATATGTAAAATTATATATAACATGTAATATTAATAAAGTTTGATAAAATGTCATATTTCTGTAACAGAACAATTAAAATTCTTTAACAGTGTTTTTATCAGTATGGCACTTCTTACAGTTTGCTTTTGTCAGGGTTTTATCACAGTCATCTGTCTTCAAGTTTATCCTTCTTCATAGTCTATGGGTATTTTAAATTTAATAATAAATATAAATAGTTTGAAATATGTTTAATTTTAAAAGATAGAATCTTTACGAATGAAGCTCATATGACAAATAGGCTAAAGCCATCATTCAAATAATAAAATTGGGGGGAGGCATTATGTCTTTATTGAAATTTAGTATATGTATTTTAGTAATTTATAATAAATATACTGAAGTCAAGTCAGCCTCTTACCCTTTTCTCATATTTTTCACTATATATAAAAGGATGGATATCACCAAAGATTTCTGACTTTGCCTAAACAGCTGCTATTTACTTTATTGACAAAAAAACCACACTAAAAGACCAAAGTACTAGCCTAGGTTCAATAAAACTACAAACGTTCATAAAGCATGTTTATATTTTCTTGCAATTTTTTTTTTAAAGGAAAGGGGCAGGCAGGAATGAAGGCAAATAGGCAGGAAGAGAAAGGCAGAAGTACCTCATTTAGCTTTATTTAGTTGTTCACATTGGTTGTTCCCAGGGGCCCTGGCTGTTGAACCTTGGACCCTTGGATGTATGTAGGACAGCTCCCAGGGTGTACTAGACCACTATGCCACCAGTGTGCCCTATTTGCATTTTTAAGAGATAAAGGGAGAAGAGGAAGCACTTTTATGTATTTATTTAATTTGGTTGCTCCTTAGGCTTTACATGGTCCACACCTTAAGCTGTCAGCTTAGCATCTGAGCCACCAGAGCATGTTTATTTGCAATTTTTGGCATCTTTGCTAAGAATTAGTATCTGAAAGGAGAACAGTAAGAGGGAATAATTATTTTACTTCTCAAATTTTCATGACAAAGTATCTATGTCTTCCAAGTTAAAAAATAAACTTGGAATCTGAGTTTAAATTTTTGTAACTTTTATCTTTCTGATGAACCAAAATTTTAAGTCAATGTATCAAGTGTCAGTTGGGCATTGCATTTAATGGGGATTTATTTGTGCCTGACAACCAAGGTTTAGAATCACAATTCTCTTTAATTGTCCTAATAAATAGCTATTGGTCACCTATCTCCTTATTTTATTTACTTTTTTTTTAATCTGCTTAAAGGATTGATGAAGTTTTTAATTGCCTATAATTTAGAATTTTTCTAGTTAACAACTTTAAAATTGCAAGGTATTGCCTAAATTAAATCTTTCCCTGATACCTATAAAAATATTTCAAGATATTTTGTTGCTCCCTACTAATTTTATAAAACTTATTTATCATTTAGATTGTGCAAGAGAATATAGAAGTGTTAGATGAATTTGTGAAGTTAAACTAATTGGTAACTTCTTCTGTTAAAAAATATATATATATATAAATCTACTAGAGCAATTTTTAAAAGACCGTAGTATACAAAATGCATGTGATATTGAAATATTAATATTAATTCTTAGCACAAAGAAAAAATTAAATATCTTATATTCCCCAAATTAGTAGGACTCCAGAATGTTGTTGTGGTTTTTTTTTATACCTTCAGATTAGTCTATTTTGAACTATTAAAATAGCCAATAAGGTATGTGGGCTTTTTTGATATCATAAAGCAAAAATGTAAAGTGAGGCAATTGTGTTTTGCCTAGAGATAATGAAAATAACGATGACAAAGACACAAAAGAGAATTCAAATTCTTTGAGGGGAAGAGGAATTCTTTAATGGGAATACTTCAATGTCTCAGGTAGTCTGAATACAATGGCTGAGAAGGACCTAGAAATCGGGTAAAAGAATAGGGTTATCAAGAAATAACGAATAATCCCACGTATGACTGGATAACCAGAATATGGATTGACATAACAGGGATAGTTTATCAAGTAATTTGTATTTGTTGCTTTATGTCCAATGATGCTGATTCAAATAAGTAACAAAGCAAATGTGAAAACTGATCTTGGTTTACTTTCATAAGTTTGAAATGATCTGAAAAAGGAATTTAATAGAAGATACTCAGACTTTCCTGCAAAGGTTTTAATTTTTTTTTTTAATCCTGGAGGATATCTGAATTTATTTTTCTTGTCTTCTAAACAATTATCCAGAACAACACAAAGGAATAGACCGAACTCAAATTGACTACTTTGACATTCTCTATTTTAGCATTTAAAGCTATGTATTGATTTGATAAGTCTTGTGACTGAATGACTTAATACTTCACCTGTATACGGTTTGCCATTTAAGCTGAGATTCAGAATTTTTTAATTGCTTTTTAAAATGTTATATAGGCTGCAAATAGATTACAATTCACTGAGTCTAACTCACTTTGGTGCTCAGAGGTATCATTTGTAATTATGTAAATGTCTTGCTTGATGCTATTTTACCTAAAGAAAAAAAAAGCACATTGAATCAGCAATCAGAAATGTTTTAAATAGAAAAATGATGTATGCTATTCTTGTGAGTACTTTAGGAAAATTTGGAGCATATAAACCTACACACTAAAAACTTTATACTTAAACCCTTTTAGATAACTAATGTCTAGGAGTAAAGGGTTTTCAGAGGGTTCATTAAATCTCAGAGTTATCAAGTGAAAGAAATCATCTAAAAGTATTGGAGCAATAATAACCTATGTTCTAAATATTGAATATTTCAGATTTCCAAAAGTGTTTGAAATTTTTTTTTGCATTTTAATACATTTATTTATTTTGTTTAGCTATGTAGCATTCAAAATGCTAAATCTTGGGCAGCTATAATGATTTATTTCCAGTGAAGTAACTGCTTTGTGTATCATCTTTACCTCCTTGTTGGGGTTTATGACAAATGTATTTTAATCGAATAGTCATAGATTTCATTTAGTCAAAATAATTCTTAAATGTTATGCCCAAATAATATTTTAAGCTTGCAATACTTCACACCTATAATTTAATATTTTACCATGATAGTCTAAGTAGTTTATTAAACATACATTTCAATGAAAACAATTCAATTGTTTAATAAAAATTCAATCATTCATAGTGGTATTCAAGAAATTAGTGCTTCTGTTAAGCTTTTTTTGAATCATTTTATTTTGGAAAACCTTGCCACATCATTAATATTTTTATGAGATTTAACTTCTTGGGCTCTGGAAATTACTTTTTAATTCTGGATTTTATTACTCACCTTTGTAAGAATCATAACTAGTGAAGCATTAAAAAAACATAAAACCCCAAAACTAAAGAATGCCTAAATAGAACCAAGATGAACTGAATCAATAATTTCCTGTAGACAGTTAATACCAGGTCAAGAGTCACAATGGAATGAGAAATGTCAAATCAATCCAGAGTACTTACATTTGCAAAGTAAATCATAATTGCCTATGATAAGAAAGTTGGAAAGAGAAAATGATTTTGATATTAATGAGGTAGGAAGTATTTTATTGTTTAATATTTTAATTAAAAATGGGAAATACTTTGAAAATTGAGGTATTTTAAACTATCCAGCTAGGAATTGTATGTTTTGAAATTAAAGAATATCTTTCTTATTTTGTTTAAAAGTAAAGTTAAAAATCTACCAGAAATAATATTATGAACCCAGAATAGTTGTTGAACAATGTTTACTAATTATAGAAGTAGGTATACTGCCCTTTTGATCTATATAATTTCATTTATTTTTGTTACATTTTAGCAGCAGAAAATAGTGTTTTTAAAAACTAATCTGTATTGCTCAAGAAACACTTTATATTATTGTTTAGCCTTATCTTGTTGGGTGTGGGGTTCATTTTAAATAAATATCAAATGTAAAAATAAAACACATTTTGATATTGGGTAAAATATTTACATAGATTAGATAACATGCAGAATGGGTACAGAAAGACTACAGGGGGGAGAGATTGTTAGTTCAAAGAATATGGACAAATTTCAGTCAAAACGTGGGATGAAACATATCAAAAGTCAGTTCAAGAAAACAAAAAAATGCCCCTCTTTTTAAAACAGTTTAATGGTTGGCATCAAAATGTAAAACTTAACATTCATTTTTTAAAAAAATAATTTAAATGTATATTTATATGTAACAACAAGCAAGAAGACAAAACACATCAAAAACGGGAATTAAAAACAACTCTTCAAAAAAAGACAAGAATAAAAAAATAGAAAGGGGTGGAAAAAGTGACTGAGATCCTCGTCATGCAAATAGATTTGGTGAAAAAAAATACCTTCATCTTCAGCACCGTCATTATCACCTAAATCATCTGTCTGTTTCTTTGTAAGGGGACCTAGGATTGAGAACGGAGAAATGGAGGGAAAAAAAAAAAGACAATTCAAGAATAAACAAGACTGAGGGGAAAAAAATAAAATGTAAATACTAAAATTCTCAAGGATATTTCCAAAAAGAGTGGGAAAATTGTTATGTTAGTCTATTTTTAGGAAAAAAAATCCCTTCCCCCAAAATATCTTGTGAATATATCCAGCATAAAAAAATCATGATCTGAAACTCAAGTCATATGTAAAGAAAATTATTTTTTAATACCCACTGCACACAAAAAAAGTAAATCGCTTTATTAGCTGAAAGAACTTAACTTATTCAGTGTCTTTTCTAATCTAAATAAGTGACAACAATAAAGAAAGTAGGCCAAACTCTTTAATTTGGGACAATGTAATAATAGGAGGGAAAACAGATAACAATTTTGGGGGTGTTGTTTTTCTTTGTCTGTTTTTCTTCTGTTTTTTTATAAGAACATTAACATTCAGGTTTATACATTTTTATATCACACATTTTTCAAAACTGTGACTATTTAAAATTACTTGTCATTACACAAATATTTCCCCATGTGTTTTGGCTAAATATTAACTATGAATAAGACATTTGTAACCCACACAAATGTATAACAGATAACCTTATCACTCAGTTAGCAAAGGCACCATCAATGGAAGTCAGTGTTTAGCTATAAAGGTAATCACAGAGTCAGGGCTTATATTTCATAACCAATTTAGTAAAATAATAGAATTATGCCCTAGTGCAATTTTGTGCCCAGTATAGTCATTTATAATGGGATCATGTTTTAGGATAATAATTGTATTAAAACACTGTGAATGTTTAATAAATGTTTTATTATACATAACAATACCAATTTGTTAGAAAAAAAAAGAGCACACCAAAGGGGAAGTCAAAGGCCATTTGAAAGTAATTTTAAGTGTCACATAATTGACATATTCAGCACACAGAAAAGCAAATGAAGTCCCACATTTCTTTTTGTTTCCATAACCACTTAATTTGTATGACATTTCATAATCCTCATGCAAAAAGCCATCAGTACAAGCACAGGACACTCAAGTAAAAAGACAGCCAACCACATAACAGTAAGCAAGGAAATTTCATCATGCATAAAATCACAGTCATAGAAAAGGAGCGGGGGGAGAGAACTGAAAGCTATGTGTTGATTTCAGTAATATAAATAGTAAAGAAGCAAGCATTAACTCTGAAACCACACTTCCTGGGGAAGGATTGTAAAACATTCCGAGAAAGATTCAGTGATAGTCTCTTAGGTTTATAATTCAAAACTACAACTAATATCACAAGCAATCCTCAAAGAATGAAAAACACAATCCCAGAAAACAGAAGGGGAAAAAATGAGATAATACGGTTATGTTTCATCAGCTCATAGACACTGCCTTGAAAAATAGTCATCACTGGCAAAGATCAAGAGATTGGAAATGGAGAAATCGATGTAATTGAAGGGACCTGTTGATTACTCAGTTGTTAAGGCAGTGGTTTCAAGGTTATTCCAAATACAGACAGCAGCTGTACACAGTAAATTTAGTGATAAACTTTTATAGTGACTCCTGCAAGCAATCATTCCATTACGAGAAAACCTAGATGAAAGTCATAGTTCATGTTAATTGTATTTAATTACATGCTCACAAAGATCTGCATTTCTTTAATATGATCTTGCTTAAATGAAAAATGTACCCTCAGTTTTGTTTGATGTCCATGCAACAATATTACTACATTTCTGAAATACATACTATTTTAAATTTACTTTTAAAAACTGATGTGTCAGAATTATATTTGAAATATTTCCAACTCTCAAATGCCATGCAAAATATTAGAAAACATATGTTCAAGCTTCTTATTTTCCTGTAATTTCCTAAAACAAAAGACTTCAACAAATATATCTTCTTTCATTTCCGTTTTCAAGGATTCTATAGAAAAGCTATAATTCTATTTACTAGTTAACAATACAGTTCAAGCATAATGGTAGTATTTATTGGTGCCAAAACCACTGTTTACTTTTCAATTTTAGTTAATTACTAAAATTTGCTTAATTCTTAATTATATTAAGAAATCACTCAGGTGAGTTCAAAAGTTTTTTTGCTGAATCAAACATTCACTAATATTTAAAGACACATTAAAATATATTACAATTAAATTAAGACACTTCACTTTTGTAAAGGGTTTTATAAAATATCTCTCTTGGACTACTCAGATGGAAGTGTCTTTCTTTCCCCTCTAAAGCAATATAAAGACTTCTTTGAGAACTGTTTAAGGTTTAACAACCACCAAGCCTATAGTTTTCACATTCTTTGCACACATACAGAATTGATAGCTCTTGGGTCAATGGTTGAACAAGATTTTTGCTACTTTTTATTATATCATCACTTTCTCTACTCAAGAAGCTGCATGCCTCTTCACTGATGTGGGGTGATGATTACATACATATACATAGAATATCTTTTACTGTAGTGAATCTGAAGAGTTAAAATAGATACAGATATTATGGCAGCATCATAAATAGATAGGGGTATTTTTACTCTTAAGAAAGATGAAGATAGTTCTCTCAGTTGAAGAATTTTATCAAATTAAACACTAAATGAAAATTTATTATTGATGATATTAAATTGTTCCCAAGATACTGGTTCAAGCAGTATTCTAGTGAAACCAGCATAACTGGGCTTTTTGAATGCAAAGATTTTTTTAAACATTTGATTTTTTCAAGATTTCCTGAAGAGGACAAGTAACAGTTTTTGGTCAAAAATGATCAGAAAAAGAAAGAATATAGTTTTCCTGTATGCCTAGAAGCACCGAGATTTAAGTATCTGAGAGGTTCCCAAATTGCAGATTGAGAAACTCAACATCAGCTTCTCAAAAGAGTATACCTTTGTTTATGGATTACAGAAACAGGTCTTTGAAAGATCTCAAGATTCCTTCATCCCTGGCTGGAAAGAAAGCAGCCCATTAACTTGAGTTCCTTTTTTTCTGGAATATCAGCAACCCCTGGATTATTTGTCCTTTATTTTAAATGATTACAATATTACAAAATTACTGACATTAAACTTCTTTTTTTAAGGAAATGTACAGGAAGGAATGAAGGCACTAGCTGCCAAGCAAGCAGGAAGAGAGAGGAGGAAGCAGCACTTTATTTATATTTCTTCTAGTAGTTCACACGGGTTGTTCTCCCCAGGCCCATACTCAACCAGGGATATGTGGCCTGCACCTTTGGAGGCGATTGACCCAACTGCTACTCCACCAGGTGAAGCAATGTAAAACATTTTAAAATAGAAAATATGATAAGCCATAATTGTCATTCGTTTTCTTAGGAAAATTAGACAATCACATTTTAAAGACCATATTTTACTGGAAATTGATCAACATAATTTCCCCAAAGGATAAAAACATTTATCCTTCTAAAGAAATAATCATTAACAACATAACAACCACTGCAGATGTTTCTTTTAAACTACAAACAGTGCATTTTCAATACCAGCAGTTAAGTGGGCATTTTAAAGCACTAAAATATAAAGCAAATGAGTCCTCTAAACCCAGAGTGCGGACGTGATTTATCTACCTGGAAACTCTATAGGCTCTGTCCTCCTTGAGGAATGCACACATAACTCTCATTAGAGTTAATAGGAAAGTAGACCTCATGTCATTTTGAAAGGGAAGTGAGAGTAATTACTATATTTTATATCTCCTATAGGCAATAAATAGACTTAGTGGTGAAACAACAGGACTAAGGAAGGTAAAAGGAATTTCTAGTCATGAACTCTGAACTTACTTAATTCCCAAACGGTTCCTTGCCATTAACATAAGTGTAATTCAAAGTACAGGTCTTTTACAAAGGACATATGATGCATTCATACATTTCAGAATCTGACTATGTACTTCTTACTTTTTAAAAAAGAATAAAAATATCAGCATTTCTCTGTAGTTAACTGGAGAATAATTATGAGCTCAGAAATAATTACTATCCACCCATATTAATGCTGCTTTTTATCATTCCCTTTGATGAAGGGCTAATATACTTTAGGTCTCAAATACAGTAGAACTGATTATAAATTCCTTCATTATGGGTCCAATTCAGCAGAAATTACCCGTACTTTGTGTCACACATATCTGCAAAAGGCAAATAGGTTGAGGGTATTATTAGCTTCTGACTTAAAAAGCTGGCCAGGAGAAAGGTATCCTTCTCTGAAATGTTTATGATTATTAAGAGCACCAGGCCCAAGTAAGTACCTTTGTGATAAAGGGTGAGACCTGGCTAATGATCTTCCTCTTCTCTTTCCTGACCCTCTTTACCTAGCAGGCTTTGAGATAAACTGACTCTGAACAATTCCTTAGGCCATTTCCACAAATGGGAATTTAAAGATGCCCCCATTGTTGTTCCTGAGCAACTGGAAATCTTTTCAGGATTTTTTCTTGAACAAAATGTACTTTATCAAACTAGGATCAAGGACGTTAAAAAAAACTATGCCTGCTTTATGAAAGGACAATACCAGAATCAATACATTCAAAATAAAAATATCAGTCCATCACCACATTTGACATTTTTTTCCAAATTTGATGACTTCCAAACATTAATTACAATGACTTTAAGAAATTAGATATAATAGTTGTTCTTATTGCAAAACTACTGAATTTTACTCATTAAAGCTTACTTGATTTGATATAATTGCCATAAACACTGCTTAAGAATAAAAAAAATGAGAGCAGTGTTTGGAAAAACACTCATTAATTTAATATTACTATATTTAGAAGTGATCATGCTTTGAAATTATATGAACAGATAAAAAAAAACAATATCTGAAAAACATTTCTCTTGAAAATGGATATTAAAAGGACCATGTTTGTAATACCAAATATATATGTTGTGATAAAATTAAAACAATGCCAACTACTGTAATGAGATACTCGAAGTAAACTTTACAACGATAGTCTGGATAAGAATTCCTCCCTTTGCAAATTTCAGAGATGGTCTAAAGCCATTCAAGATTTTTTTTCATGAACTGCCTGTTTAGGATAGTGGTTCATAAGTACACAAACTACGGAAGGGACTCTTGTCCAAGGGAATGAAAAGAGCAGGCATAATCTATTCTATTTTTGTGTTAGAAGAAAATGCTTACATGAACATAAGCTATTTTTCCTCAAACACTTCTTGAGAGGCAGAACACAGCTTAAAAACTGACTTTTGGGAAAAAGAATTTGATGTTGAAGTAAGAAAGAGGGAAAGCGAAATCTTGGGTCCATTACATTGAGAAGAGCTATTCAATTATTTATAAGATTTATTTATATTTATACATATTTATTTAAAAGCTTTTTTTCTTCATAAAATTACCCTGATTGCAACAGTTAGAAGTTAGATACAATCCTGTGTAGAGTAAAAATAACTGAATCTGGGGAAAACAATTTTTCAGTAGATAAAAATTACATAAAACAGGCTAATCCCTAATCTGAGCATCACCAAATTTGCAGAAACTCATTATTTTTAACACCATAATTTATTTTATTTATTTAAAATGCAGATTAAATATTTTCTGCAGCATGAAGAATGTCAGAATAATGTCCCCTTCTCATTTGGAGCAATGGGATGGTCTGTTACATAAACCTTTTGGTGCTACATAAATATATGCTCTTCACTGCCTGACTTTCCATACATTATCTTGAGATGCACCTGGAGCAGTAGAGCTGCAACAGCTGCCAGACTTGTCTCAGAAGAGTGGGGTGACATGAATAGTTTAACCCCGCTGACATCACTGCAATATTTGGTCTCAGCCACTCAAGAAATACATATTATGCTAGGTACTTAGGAGACATGGTGAGCAAATGAGGCAACACCCTTGACCTTATAAAAACACATTTTTTTCAGAGAGAGAGAGACATTAAACAATGACAGAAATAAACATACACTTACACATTTTATTAAGAAAAAAATAAATTTTTGTGTTATGAGAAGTAATACAAGAAGACCTAGCTGAGCCTCAGAAGTCTGATAAAAAGTGCTGTGTGCCTTAAAGACCGAAGGATAAGTGGCAAAAAGCCTGGGGATAGTGAGGTAGGGTGGGAAGAAGATTCCTATCAGAAAAAGAAAATAGCATAAGTAAAGATCTTAAAGGAGAGGGAGCCTGGAGGTCAGTGTGGCTCACATACAGGGAGTAGAATAGAGAGTGGTGGAAGAAGAGGATGGAGAGCTGGACAGGGATCAATGGGAGCATGTGGCTCCTCTAGCCTGGGGATTTCTGTCTTAATCCTACAAGCAGTAGGAAGCCCTTAAAGGGTTTAAGCACACACTGACAAACTCTGTCCCATAGGAATCTAGCAGAAAATCAGGCAAAGTCATTCAAAGAAATAAGACAGAATCTTTCATACAGAGACCTGTGTTATGTTCTACTTAGAGAAGAATAGTTTTATTAGTGGATGTTAGACGATGACAAAAAGTCTGTCAAATTGTATTCTATTTCTGATTGTATATACATTTAATATCACCTAAAAGTAAAATCTAAGTTACTAGCACATATGAAATTTTGTAAATATTTTTGAATATTTCTATTAAATAAGTATTTAAAGTTAAACTTACTTTGCCTTATAAGTAACTACTGAGAATTAACAAATCCTGATTATTCATACAGTCATACAAAGATAGATATTCAATAAGTAGTTCAACTTGGATATCTCATTCTATCTCAATACAACAGTGAGGCTCACCAAGTCCATTTTAAAGCCAGTTTTACCACCCAAGCAGGTTTGGCTTTCAGAGATATAAACTTTCCCTTAGTTTCCAAGTTCCAAATCTGGAAATAACCTTTAACTATTTCCTTTTAATTCCCCTAGTCTTATCCAGAGTTTATCAATGTTTCAGAAGAAGTTTGTTCCTGTCAGTCTCTCCAAATAATCTCTATTGTTAGTCTAGTCTGTGGCCACCATTACCACATGCTTCAATTATTACGGTAACTTCATGGTTATTCTCACTCTCAATCAGATGCTCAATAGTATCCAAAGTTAATTTGTATCCATAGGTTTTTGAAGTTGGAGATAATTATAGTGTCAAACCCAAAGAGAAAAAAGATTTAGTCATCTTTAATTATCATCAGCAAAAAAATATATAAACATTCAACTCCTAAAACTAAACCTGCTGCAAGCACTCCAAGACGACAGGAGCTCAAAGGCACACACAACAATCTTGTGCTGTGAGTTTTCAAATAGCTGTAACATGACAGATGAAAACTAAATATATTTTAACACTCGTTTTTGATGTTTTAGGAATTCATGAGCAAATATAAGATACTTTTATTGACAACTGAAACAAATCATTGAAAATATTTTTTAAAATGCAACTAAGATCTGTGTTTATTAACCACCATATTTGTTGTTCCAGTACTCTTTTGCAAAGTCTTCTATTTCCTATTCCTTATTATCTTAAATTGAACCATAAGAACTTACTTAGTCTTACCAGATTTTTTTCTTAGTTACACTGCTTTCCAAAGCACATATTTATACCTATTTTTACCAAATATTTAAGGAAAAATGAATATCAATCTTTCTCAGTCTTTTAAAAATTAAAAGAGAAGGGAACACTTCTAAACTCACTCATGAAGTCAGCATTTCCCTGATACAAAGGACAAGCACAGAACAAAAAAGAAAACAAAAGGCCAATATTCTTCATAAACATAGATGCAAAAATCCTCAACAAAATATTAGCTACCCAAATTATACATTACATTGCAAGGATGATCAAATGATAATTATTTCAGGAATGCAAGGATGGTTAAACATCTGTAAATCAATCAATGTGAATACAGCATATTAATAAAATGAAGGATAAAAATCATATGTACATCTCAATAAATCCAGAAAAAGCATTTGATAAAATTTAACATACTTTCATAATAAAAATGCCCTGAAAAATGGATGCAGAAAGAATGCACCTCAATAAAGAGCATATGTGACAAGTACACAGCTAAAATCTTACTCAGTGATGAAACACTGAAGGATTTTCCTCTAAGAAACAAGTCAAGGAAGTAAGAAGTAAAATTGTTTTTCTGTAGATTGCATGAATTGTATACAGAAAACCTGAAATTCTAAAACAAAAAATGTTAAAACTTATTGTTGTACTAAAGTTGGAAAATCCAAAATCAATATACAAACATAATTTTTTATTTTATATACCAATAATAAACTACGAGGAAGAGAAATTAAGAAAAAAATTCCCAAAATAATAGCACCAAGAATAAAATAATTAGTAATAAACTAAACTAAGGAGATAAAAGATCTGAATAGAGGTGTACCCTGGTGGCCTAACAGGTTAGTCTTCAGGTACAGTCCACATGCATCCCAAGGTCCCTAGTTCAAGACCTGGGACTGGGATAACAGCCAAAATGAACAACTACATAAAATAAATTTTAAAAATGCTTCTTCCTCCGCTCCCTGCCTGTCTGCCTGCTTGCTTTCCTTTCTGACTGTACCTTTCCTAAAAAACAATCTGTACAGAGAAAGCTATAACAATGATGAAAAATAAAGATACAAATAAAAAGACATTCTATGCTCATAAGTTGAATTAAAATTATTAAAATACCTATAATATCCAAACTGATCTACAGATTCATTGAGATCTTTACCAAAATTCCGACTGCAATTTTCACAGAAATTGAAAAAAATCCTAAAATTTGTGTGGAACCACAAAATATCCAAGTAATCCTGAGAAAAAAATAATAAAGTTAAAGGAGCATACTTCTTCATTTCAGATTATATTACAAAACCATAGTAAGTAGATTCTCATTGTATTGATATAAAAAAAAACTACAATCGAATCAATGGAACAAAATGACTTGTGAATACAGAGAGAACTAATGCAATAAAATTTCAACAAGGAACCAAGGTTATGCAATGGGAAAAGGCTAGACTCTTCAATACATAGCGGACCCCTATCTTACACCATACGCAAAAATCAACTCAAAATAGATAAAGCTCCTAGAAGGAAGTATAGGGAGTAAGCTCGTTGACACTGATTTTAATAGAGTTTTTAGATTTGACATGGAAAACAAAGGCGACAAAAGCAAAAATAAACAAGTGTACCTACTTCAAATTGAAAAGTTTAAGTACAGCAAAGGAAATCATCAAAAATGATAAGGCAACCTATAAATGGGAGTAAACATTTGTGAACCACATATCTGATTACCGGTTAATGTCCAAATATATAAGGAGCCCCTATAACTCAACAGCAAAATTTCACATAATCCAATTGAAAATGAGTAAAAGATCTAGACTGACATTTCTCTAAAGAAGACCTACAAATGGCCAACTGATATATCAAAAGGTGTTCAACATCATTAATCACAGAAATGCAAATCAAAACTGAAACGAGGTATCACCTCGTATGTTAAGGTTTTCATTATCAAAAATGAAGAACTAGAAAACGATGGCAAAAAGGTGGATAAAAAAAGAGCCCTAAGGAGATTGCTGGTGGGAATGTAAACTGCTACAACCACTGTGAAGAATTTTCAAGATCTTAAAAATTCAACAATGTGACCTAGAAATCCCACTTGTGGGCACATACCCAAAGGAAACAAAAAAGGCACTTGTACTTTCATGTTCACTGTAGCATTGTTCACAGTAGTAGAAGTATGGAGACAAACTAAATGCCATAGTTGAATGGCTAAAAATGATTCACATACAGACACATACAGAAACACACACACACACACACACACACACACACACACACACACCCCAGAATATTGTTCAATTTTGACAAAGAAGAAAATCCTCTCTTTTGTAGTAACATGAATGAAACTGAAGAGCATTATGCTAAGTGAAATAAGTCAGAAAGGAAGAGCCAATACTGCATGGTATTACTTATATATGGAATTAAAAGCAAAAAGTCAAATTCAGAAACAGCTAGTTAGAAAGTTAGTTATCAGGGACTGGGGTTTGGAGGAAATAGGGAGAGTATGCTAAAAGGGGAAAAACTTTGTTACAAGATGGATAAATTCTGAGGATTAATATTAAAATGATTGCCATAATTGATAATACTAACATATAATTTAAATTGGCAAAGGGACTAAAACTCTAGAGTCCACATCAAAAAGGGGGAGGGGGAGGGAGTGATGGGTAAATATATTAAGAAATAAACAGCCAAAACACAAAATATTATCTTTTTCATTATTATTCATACCAGTTTACACAGAAAAGTGATCTCATGCCCACCCCTTATTTTATTCCAGAGTTGACTTCTTAAAATTCTTATTGTAATCACTCATTCAGAGAACAGAAAAGTGAATGGATAAACTGATAACTAGAAAATGTATATTTAATTAAATTAAAAAAATTTTAAAGGAAAAATGTAGGCAGGAATGAAAACGAGTAGGCAGGCAGGAAGGAAGAAAGAGAAGCATTTTATTTTATTTTCATTTAGTTGTTCATTCTGATTATGCCTTGCGACCGGGGACTTAAACCCATGGGTATATGGCTTGGGTTCCTTGAAGGCAATTGACTCAAACCACTCCACCAGGGCATGCTGAGAATGTATGTTTTAATGTTATCTCTGGATTAATCTCAATAATGTTCTCAAATAAGACGTATAGGATTATGAAATGTATTTCCTAAGAAATATATTAATAGTACCTGATTTTGTGTGATTGTATTATCACAGGTTTGGATATCTATCTGCCTACTTATCTGTATGAATATTGGTTCTTTCCTGTGACGACTGTTTAACCTTGGATATATTAATTTAACTTCATTAAGTCTCAAGAGCACAATTGTTATTCCCCCAAATATTACTTTAATTATACTTAAAAATATCTAGTAAAAGTGAGCTTGACAGAAAAGTTCAGATACATTTTTGATTTTTCTCTCTTTCCTCTTTCTTTTCTAAAACTAAATCTTTAACACACAGACAGGCACATATATACCTTCTGCTATAATATGCAGGACAGAAAAGGACTTTCAAGCGAAGTTATCCTATCTACTATCTGCGAGAACTTTACAATTTTACCTTCTCAATTACTGTTTCTTTAAATGTAAAGCTGAATAATACCCATATAACAGAACTACAGTAAGGATTCAAGATCATGGATATATAACACTTAGTACTGTGCCTGATCTATAAAGAGCGCTCAAGATAAATAATGAAAATTACCATTATATTATTTATTAATATGAACTAGTGCTTAATGTATTGTTAGCACAACTGTTTTCACGGAATATATATTTGATCAGTTCCCTGTTGCTTAATATATAGACATATTTAGAGTCTAATATATTTTGAATTCCTTCCAAATAATTTATCTACAAAATGGACTGACAAAAAGGTAATGATGATATCTCACAATCACACTGAAACGTTTTCTAGTTACCACACATGGAGAAAGTATTCCTTGGGAGTACTTTGAATTCTATCAGGCACCAGCTGTCCTAGAAGGCATATAGTATTAGTAACTATACAAATATTAGTTTCCACCAATGACCCCAGAAAGATTTACCTTCAACACTTCTTCATCCAAGAATGATTTTTGTGTTAGCTACACCTAACTTCATACTTTGTCAATTACTACACAGCAGACAGGTTTTCTGAATGAGTCATAATCTACTTTCTGTATCTAACACATAATGAATTTTCTTTTATCTTTTTATCTTTTTAATTATTAGTCTACATCAAGCAATGTGACATAGTAATTGAAAGTATAGGTTCTAGACCTGTGATACCTATTTTCATATTCTGCCATTGTTATTTGCCAGCTTTATGATCTTTTTTCTCTATGCTTCCATTTTCTTGTTGGTAAAATAGGGTATTAATAATCATATAAACCTATAGCATTGTTATAAGAACTATATTAGCCAATATCTTACCTTCTTTACTTGATTCAAAGTAAATGGTTAAGTATTAGCTCTTGGTATGAGGTAGGTGGTATTATCAACATATAATAGCTTGAGAAGTAGATATTAATGAACTTGTTTAAGAAAAATGATACTATTCTAGTTACTCAACATGGTTTACCTCATTGACTCCTCATAAGTATTTCAAAACTAGAATTATTGTTATTCCATTTGTGGTTGGGTTTCGAGGGAACTCTGGTTTAGAAGAGCAATGGGTTTGCCCAGTATCTTCTAGCTAATAAATAAGCTCTCAGATGTATGGCTCTGGAATTCATACCAGGCTTCCACATGCTACCACGAAAATATCACAAAATTTCTTTTAGGGGAAGCAGTAGAATAGCAGCTGAAATCCAAGAGTGTCTCAACAAAATATATATTTCTATATTTGTGACTCTCTAACCCCTCAGGGTAAATCGTTTCAAGGAAACAATAAATATTAGGAATTATTATTGAAAGAGTAAAAAAAGTTAAAAACAGATTAATTGATATTATAATAATTATAGGAAAATAACAGATATGTGTGGCTTCATTAAAAAAGTGAAGATTTCAAATGCAACTAATAAAACCATTGTTCACTATTTATTGTTCATTATAGATCTGAAATCGATTAGCAGTACACGAGAATATAAAAACAACACACACTTTTTGGGGGACAAATTTTCAGGCCTGAGTTTATAATCTTAGAACAAAAAAGGGCAGAGAATTGAAAAGAAAATGTTATCACACTTCTTTATTTACATTGTAATAATACACTTTAAGGAGAGATTTGAGAGGCTAGCATTTTTACTACTTTATCCAGTTAAATGCAAAAACTTCTGCAGAATGGCAAGAATAATATTCTGGTTGAAATAGAACTGGTGGTGGCGAACTTAATGTAGCATATACAGACATTGATTTACATTGATGCATATCTTAAACCTATTCTCTGTGATGATCCAGTGCTCATTCGATAAAATAAAATAAAAAAGTAAACTATTTGAATATTCAATATTTTTGCTGTTTCTACTACTTACCAACTTCAGGGTTCTAGCTTTTTTTTTCATAATTTGTGGCCGAGTTTAAAAGATATTTACATTCACCAGCACTAGCAAAAAAATGACTGCTTGAGAGTGACCCACTCACAAGACACCTTTAGGATACTCAGTTTAAGAATATTTACAGCAAAACACGGTCACTGAAAGCTAATGCTCTCCCTTCTGCATGAAGAGTGTTTTGGGAAACCCAGGAGCAAAATTAAAGAATTTGATCTTTGAAATATAAACATGCCATCTTAAAAGAGGCTTATCTCTCAAGTATTTAATGGTTGCTGGATTACAAGAATCAATATGGAAGAAGAAGCCCTATGCTGTATTGATTTCTCCTTCCCTGCATTTTTGTTCTTTCCTTAAGCTATTGAAATTCGTTGAATAAACTACTTTTGTAAGAGTGTAGAATAATAAAATTTATGAAAAAGAACATATTTAATACAAATACTTTGCTATTATCAGTAAAGATTGTCTTTGAAGAAGACAATCTTTACCAATATAAACACAAATGTGTTTACATTTAATCTCTGATAGTTTTAGAAAAAATCTCTTTTTTTCAAATATATAGAAATCACATCTGATTGTGAGAAATATTTTACACTTATGTAAAGTCATGTCTTGAATATCAGAGAAATTTTAATATAGAAAGCTAGAAACAGCTGTATTAAAATTTAAAGCAATAAAATGTGTAATTCACTTTAGGCAAGAGATGTGCTTAAAAATTTCCACATGAACCAATGTTTTGTACATTTTAAACAGACTGAGAGGTTGAAATGTTGAAAACTCTGTGGTGAATTATTTGTATAAATAAATTCCCATTTATAAGGAAACAATCATCCCAATATGTGCTCTCTAAATTACCATTCCTGTGTATTTTTCCTTTGAATATGAATGCAGGCACATTTATTTAGCATTAAAAGTCACCTCTGATGGTACATGTCAAGAAATAGTGTCTGAAGTTTCACTTGCATATAACTAGTTAATTTATCCTTTGTGATTCACCTAAAGATAACTTTTCACTGAGAATGAATGATTTTCAACAATATTTTGCTGAAACAGAGTAGAAATTTGTTTCTGTAGGCTGCTTAATCATTTTGGACATTCCTTGTTAAGCAGAAGAACTGAAAGAACACTCATAAGACTGCAGGTGTGTAGACTAAAATGGTTCAGCATTGAGAAAGAAAGAAAGAGAACAAAATAGGGATATTCAGGATAATTTCAATGTACAAAATTCAATGCTGGAATACTTTCCCCATATTGCCCTCTCTCTGTATTTGGATAAATCTTTCAGAATTAATCCCTACAAGAAAATCAATAAAATTCAGCTCTCTAGATGGTGCTTATCCAACATACGTGTGCATAAAAAAATACCTAGGGAGCTTATTAAAAATGACAATTTTGACCTTCCTTTCCACTAGAGATTGGTCAGAATTCAACCTAGAATTCAGCAAATTAATGAAGAATGAGGTCTAGGGACCATATTTTGTGGAAAACTTGGAATATAGATGCTTTTATTACTTCTTAGAGTCTACTTTTTTATCTAGTTAAGCTCTAGCTGGGAAGTAAATAAAAAGCTGCAGATGAATATATGAAATTCACCACATTGTGTACATAGGACACAAGCCAGCTAGAGATATTTATGTGATTACCAGTTCAATTCCAAATGTGTCCTTCTCTTTGAGAAGACAATGATAAGAAGAAACAGAGACCCTCTCCCAAATTAAACTATATTTGTAGAATACTTTAAAGAGAAAAATAGAGATCTATAGATAAATACAAACAGATATATAAACCCATATATACAAGCATTAATATGGATATATAACATATACAAGAAATGTATATTATATTGCATGCTTATATTATATATTATATGCATATTGCATACAACAGATCATACATTATATATAATACATATATAAATACCATTGGAAATACTAAATTATTCTACTCTTTTGCTTTCACATTTAGAAATCTAGTCAAGAAACGATTTCTATCTCAAAATATTTCACAACAAATACTGATTTAAAATTTATTTGACACTGACAATATTTTCAATTATTTGGGGATCACTTACTATCAAGAATATATACCATATTCTCTCACATACTATCAGACCAGGCTTTAATAAAGTCAAGTCTTATAGGAAGAAATTCTTTTCAGATTAAGCAATGAACCCAACCTAAAGCAATTCAGACCATACTTTTAGGAAAATTAAGAAACACAAAAATCAGGTAGAGTTGAAAATTATGGAGAAATGTCCAAGGGAAATAAATGTCAAATCGTGAGAGAAATTTGTTCCCTAGAACACAATGAAGAGCATCACAGACATCTAACAATAAAATAAGAACAGAGCACAGTGATCCATGTGGTGGTACCATCTGTATGTTGGAAAAAGAGGAATTCTTGGCCCCTTGCCTAGGCAGGAGCCAAGGAAGCCAGGGGTTTTTGAGCCATTATTACGAAAAACCTTATTCTTTTTGTCGTCAGGCTCTGGGTATCTTTATTTCTCTCCTTGTTTACGTGTGCATCTATATTTGTGATCATGGACGTCACATCTGCCCTGTGAGTGTATTTCTTTATATGTGAATGCGCGTAGCTTTTTCTGTCTAGTTAAACATATGCTTCATTCTTGCTTCATTCTTTAGGAGTTACATGTCACTCACTCTGGATGTATGAGATGCTCCCCAATTATGGCTTGCTAATGATTTGCATGTTGCACTCTGCATTGTGTATCGCTCTGACTAGACCTGTGCTTTTCTTCTCTCTGCTGCATGTACTTCTCGGTGTCTCTCTGAGTTTCTCTTTTCCTTTGACACTTGATCCATTCCATCTGAATTCTGAGGATTACTCTGTGTACTTCCTTTCTCAACTCGCTGTTTCAGAGTCTCTACAGTGGGTGTCTTTGGATTTGTGCTTCTGATGGTATGTGTTTTTGTTACTGCATATGTCTTGTGTATATCTCCCTCTGTTTTGCTTTCTGTGCCTTGGGGAATGGCTTGTGTGTGTAAATCTTGGTTACTTGCTATCATTTATGTTGGCATCATTAAGTGGGTATCTCAGTATGTCCATTTTTTTTTTCAGGATATCTTTCTGTTAAGCATGCCTGTGGGACAGTAGGCAGACAAAGGAAGTTTCCATGATACAGATCCTTTTTCAGACCCAGTCTTGCCAGAGAAAAACTCAAGGAAATTGTTTAATCCTTTATTGTCTGCAAACAGGGCTACAGCTAACACAGCCCACAGAGAGACATTAATATTCATCTTCCATATCTGTCCTTAGATGTTCTGCTGACAATCAAGTTTTACTTTTCCTATTCCATGATCTAAATATCTTTAAGACTTGTTTCCTCAAGTGAAAATGAGAATAAAAGCCTTTTTTTGTAGGACTGATGTGTCAATGACAGATGTAAAACTCCTAGTATATTACCTAGCACATAGTTGGTGTTCCATGAATTCTGTTCCTCTTAAAGCATCATCAAGGCTAAAATGTTGTTGAAAATTTAAACTACTCTAAGGAAAACAGCTATAAAATCAAACATTCTAAAGATTATTCTGTTCAATGCTCCTCCCTTTAAAATTTAGGTAGAAGAACATCATACAATGAACCCTGTCAGACAAAAATTATGACAATGGTTCGGACAGCAAATATATTAGATGTGTCTGTGCTTCCAGTGGCCTATGGCAATCATTCATAGCACAGTGTAATGCATAACTTCAGGTCAATTAATATATAGCTCACAGAAACATTGAGGGCCTGAGAATCTATAAACAACCCCTTCATCTGAGCAGGTGAGGACCCTAGAGCAAGAACACTGAGATCTTCAGTGATTTGCCCTAAGTTAGAGGCAACAATAGCAAATGTTCTACAAAAAACCGCACCTCTCAGGTTTATAGCATTATGTAATTTCCACTGCATTTCCTATCTCCACTATGGATTTAAACTTTTTCCATTTAATCCTATCTGTTGAAAGAGAAATCATTTACAAAGCAGAAAAAAATCAAACCAATAAATACCAATGCTCACTGAAAATTCATACTCCCTCTCATCCACCCTTATCATTCCATTCCTGTCTCCTCTTTGGTTTTATGTGTATTCTTTCCAAGTTTCCTATGAAAATTCAAAAAAATATACAGAAACAATTACAAATGATATGTATTTTTATGTCTTCTCTTTTTACATACAAGGTAACATTCTAAATTCACGATATTCCTTCCTGCTTTTATAATTTAGCCATCCATTTGGGCTATCATTCTATGTCATAGGTGTAAACTTCCTCATTCATGTTTTATAGTAATGATTTTAGATGTTTGGAAAAAAATTAGCTATAGGTACTTAAAGCAAAGATAGAAAAGTGAAACATGGTAACAAGATACAAAACTATAGACTGAAAAATTCCCCACACCAATTTGGATTCATGGTTGGTAAGCAGAAATGCAAAGAAATAGAATTAGGTCCCTGGTGAAGTAGTGTTTTGGTCAGCTGCCTTTGAGCGGTGCAGTTCATATACATCCCAAGGACCCGGGTCTGGGTCTTCCTGTCTGGGTAAATAGCCAGGATAAACAACTAAATAAAATGAAGTATTTATTTTTCTCTTTCTACCTGCCTGTTCTGCACATCTTCCTTCCTACCTCCACCTTTCCTTAAAAAAAAAAAAAACAACCCAGAAAATAAAAAGGACTAGGCAAGCTTGGAGCACAGAATAAAGGCTGTCCAATGTTGCCTGTTCTCCAAGGTCTACCTGAGGCATAGGGTGAATAGTACATATACTTAACAGTATCTTACTGTTTCCTCCCAGGAACAGAAATCCACAAAACAGAAGCATTCATAAAATAGAAGTTGTTGCTATGAAACTGAATTTTAAAAATATGCAGTACTTAGAACTAGCATTTTATGCTATCAGTTCATCTCTCCACTCACACACACATGCATACAGGGACATACACACAAACACAAACAAAGCTTTTCCTTTTAAGGTTTGTTATAGTTTTACAGTAAAACAAAGTATCCTCTGGGAATTTTTTTAAAAATATAACCCTATTATTTTTTAACTGTACTGCTTTCCAATTACTTTGCTTATCAATACTGTTTCAGGGAGTAAGTATTTTAGTATTCATGAACCTTTCAGGAATGTCGCTAGGTGTAAGTGTGTATTTTATCCTAGTGAGTTCTTTCAATACTCCATCATTCCTAACTGCCCAAAGTCTGATTTGTCTTACTCTTACCTTAGATTAGATGGTACATCTGATTTGTCTTACTCTTGTATGTTCAAGATATACAGCAGATCCTGATAAAACTGCCGATACCTCTCATATAGTAGGATTGCTTGGTGGGGCTCACATAGACAGCTGTAATAATAACTAAAGGAGCAAGGAGAGGCAGATTCATCTACCATGTATTGCCTGTATCCTAGTAAAATCCCAAACTTTCTTTAAATATCAGATCAGGTAAAGTCTAATAAAATAAAATTACATTAGACAATTTTTCCATGAGAGAGGCATGCAACATTGCTCCAATTTGAGTTAGTAGTTTATTAATCTACCAGGAACATGAGTGCTCAAATACCGTAATTTTAAAAAGATTTCATAACTTTCAAAATGCTTCAACATATATTACTTTATGGATTTTCTAACCACCTTGTAAATCAGAGATGTTCCTGTTTTGTAAATATATCCATCTTATAAAATACAATCACAGAAAATTAGAAATTAGCTCCTCCTGTACAAAGTTACATCACTAATTAGTGGTGGCAATTCAATTGGCCAAGTTTGATTCATTACTTTTCATGGAACACAAACTGACTCATCTTTATACCCAGAAAAGCTATCCTTGATAACAATGTAGTCATTAAATGAATCAAAAACAGTTATGATAAAAACTACAATGACAGCTAAAATTTCATCAAAATTAATCCATCCATAGCAACGAATTCAGTCTTAAGCATTTGTTAAGAAGAATTAGGTATGTTCCTATGTCTTAATATTTAAAGTCATCTAGCACCTATGAAGAGAAAAAGGCAAATTTCAAAATAATATTAAAAGTATCATCCTATTTACATAGAAAAAGTATTGAAGATACATATGTTTAAATATACATAGACAATTCCTGGAAGCATACCCAATAAGTGATTATACATTGTTTCCTCTAGGGAGTAAGAACAGTATGTGATAGGAGTAATTAGGTAGACTTATTTTTTCACTTTTTCACTTACATTCTTTTCAATGTTTGCAAATTTTAAATCATGAACATACATTTTTTTTACCACTTAAAATACAGTATGATCATAATTCTTAACTTGTTATTAAACCTGGGTCAAATCAAATAAATACTCTAGGTATACCTTTAAATATCTATTTCTCTAGATTACTTACATATGCTCTGACTTTACGCTAAAGTCTCTTTTGACTCTGAATAAATATTTTGTCTCCAATTAATTTTAATGCTGGTGGGGAGATTAAACTCTACAGAGATTAAGATATTGATATTTTTGCTGTTTAATAAGATGATCACTCAGACCAACATCGGTTTGGTTTAGCAAGTCACATGCTATTGTCTTTAATACCAGCACATAGGACACTGACGGTGCAGATGGACAATTCAAAGGTATGTATAGCTCATGAAACACTGAACCTTTAAAGTCATCCAGTGTTTTCACTTATCATGGCAATAACTTTAGCTGATAAACTATTGGTCCTGATTTGTGGTTCACATTTTGAACATAAGTGAAACATCTAACGTTTTGTTTATCCATTGAGCATGTACATGCACGGGTACACATGTGTATGAATCATACAGAGAGAAACACATATGAATATTGTTAAATACACGACCCAAGTGACAGTGATTGCAACTGTAGGTGAATACACTCTTTAACTCACATTGTCATATAGGGAAGTTGGAAGCACTGTAGCATGAATTAAGATCCGTATCAGCCTTAAATTTAAACATGAACTTGTCAAAAAACAAATGGTGGAGTCCATGGACAACTGCCTAGAAAACGTGCAGCTCTTCATGCATGCAGCTTTGAAATTCCATTCCTGCATTTTAATCCCTGAGCCACAGAACTTATAAATAAATGGATATTACATTTGGCAGAAGAGAAACTTTAAAAATGGTTAAAGAAAGCTGTAAAATGAAAAGTTAATTTATGAATGTTTATAATCTTCACAAAAATAGTTGATTAGGGGAAACTAGTAAAATATTTCTCATTATTTGACATCATATTCTACTATCTATCTTTAAAGGACTTGTACTTCTCGCAATCTACTAAACTGAAATGCAATCAATTTTATTTTATCATTTTTGTAATATACAGATTTGTCTTAAACTCCATAACAGTTCAGACCATTAATCATCCCTGTCAGACTGCTTTCAGCTGGTTTGACTCTTGTCTGGCTTCTCCAATAGATTTTGAGCTTCTGAGGGTGAGAGACTATGCCAAATTTATTTTTATACCTGAAGCCAATGCCCAAGGTTTGACATATTTTAGAAAGCGTAAAGGCCTGTTAAGTACATAGGTAGAGGCAAAAAAATATTAAGAGAATTTACTTGAATCAAAAGGTAACTTTTCATCTAAACAGAATGATTTTTAATGGTTCTGTCCAATCACTACTGTTCTTTTAGTTATGGTACATTATAGTGCAGTTGTGACTGATATTCACAGTACAAATCTGAAATCTTTTCAGAACCTAATATAAAGAAAAAAACAAAACAAAACACCAACAGAATACTCACTGAGACTGAAAAACTATAATTTTCTGAAAGGTTATAAAAAAGTTTTAAAATGAAATGAATTTTGAACTAATATCTAAATCCAAATTCAAAGTTTTCTACTTTATCAAAATTCTATGTTTTTACAATCCACCTTTTCTTTCCATAGGATATTGATGTAGAATATAACAACGACTAACTTATTTAAGAAATATTAAAATATTTGGTATCATTAAAGTTTTTCAATGATTGAAACATTAAATGGGATGCTAGTCCACCTATCCTAATTATTTTATACTAGGGATGTGTTAGACATGCAAATTAAATTGAATAATTTTTCACTTGCTTTTAATTCGTGAGAATAATCTCACCACTCTAAATTACTAGATCACAATTTTGATCACATCATTTAACATTTCTCTTTGTAATGTGCAATCCTAAAATTTTTTGTGCCTACATTTTAAGAAGACAAAGTGATTTAAGATGCTTGTTGTAAAAATATCAACTACGAGTTAAAATTGATTTTTACCATTCATTTTTGGAGCATTAATTTCCTTGTTAAGAAAGAAAAGATCTAGAGACAAAATCCACTCAATAGCTATATATTACTTTTTCTAGAAGAAATATGGAGGTTAAATACTATCTTTGTACAGCAACCTCAAGACAGATAAACAAAAGGAAACAGATACTAGTAGAAAATTATGGCAAATATTCATTTTTAAGAGCAATATATTACAATATTCATATATTCTTAAAGAAAAGATGGCAAGTTTATTGGCTCTCCTCTGCCTTTATCTTCTGCCAGCAAGAACCATCTGTAATAAAGTAGAAACATTGGCAGACATACAAAAAAATCACTTCTGTTTCCTAAAGCCATTGCCTAAAAAAGTCTGTTGCATATTTTCCATATTTTCCCCTTTTCTTAATTTTCTGTAATGATAGAAATGTTGAGGGACTGCTTTTGGGCAATTTGTAGTCAAATTTTAAATTAAATAGGATAGTCCTAAAAATAGAAAAGAGAAAGTGGGCTACATGAGTTAAACACTCATACTTGTAAATATAAATATATAATCACAGGCCACAAAAAAAAAGTGTTTTAAAAAGGACATGAAAAAAATTACATGCTATTTTTAAATGCACATTAACAGCCCCATCTCTGGATCAGTAATGGCCTTTTGGGTACTAAGGATAGACTTTAACATCTCAATCGAAAAGTGAATTTGATTAATGCTTCATAGGATTATACTCCCAAGAATACACTATAACAAAAGCAAATCACAAGTTATCACTAGAGCACTGGTTGTTTAATGAAATTAATATTCTCATCAGTCACAACTGTGTGAGTTATTTTATGTATGAAACAGATACTCGGGAAAGTTGAATGAATCCACTCAACCAGCTTGGTATTTGGAAAGGAATGACAGATACTCTTCAAAAGCAGTCATTTTAGTATTTAGGGACAACAACTGTCACTTATTTATGTAGATATATTCACAGAATCCATAAGACCAGCACTGGAGGTGTTCACAGCACTTTTTCATACCTTTATTACTTCATGGTTATAATAAAACTAACATTAATTATGCATTATATTCCAAACACTGTGTGAACAACCTTTCATGAATGTCTCATTTACTCTTCTAAGTAACTAGAGATGGCGTTGTAATTACCCCCATTTCATAGATGAATAGACTGATACTTTTGAAAGATTCAGTAAATTGTACAAGCCTATGAGTGCAGGAACTGCATTTAAAGCCATGTTATATAGACTGAGTTTTAATCACTATTTTTACTTTCCACTGATACTCTATTTTCACTAAGTTTAATTAAAAAAATTGACTTCACCAGCTCCCATCCATGTGCTCTACACAGTCTGCTTTCTAATGTGGATGGTAATTATATGACAGTAATGAAGTCAGGGTCATAGGTCTTATTTGTGTTCAGTTACTATTAGTCTATGAAAACCATTTTATTTTCACCAAAATCCATTTATCCAACTTTCCTACAAGAATTATATTTCAATGAACCATAAAAAGCGATCAGAAAAATACTTACTGCTAGCTTTGCAAAACTGATCAACCACTATCTCTAGCTCCTTCACTGAAAAGAACGTGTGTAATGATTTGATTAATAAGCCTAATTATTTAATTATTAAATCACCACATTTTAATTAAGTAAGTAAATTATCTACCCGAAATTTATAACAAACATCATATTCAATGGGAATATATTAACAGAGCAGTTAAAATCAAGACTGACATAAGATTTTTCAATAAGATATCAATATGAATATGTTTTTTTTGTTGCTGTTTTTTTTTTTTTAGTAAGGAGTCAGGGAGGAATGAAGCCTAGGTGCTAGGTAGAAGGAAGAAAAAGAAGGAAGAAGCATTATTTATTTTTTATTCATTTTGGCTGTTCCCCAACCCAGTCTGCAAATCTGAATCCTTGAGCTTCACGTGGACTGCACTGCAGCTGTGAACTTAACCACCTGAGCTGCCACAGCACACATGAATGTTTATTTCATAGACAAGGCCAAGAAAAAAAAAAAAAAACAATTCCAGAGTAAATTTACAGATGATCTATGTAAAAGTTGCAAAGGAGATGACAAAAAAGCAGACTTGTGACCCTCAGCCCAATATTCAACAATGTGAAAATGAAAGATTTGTGGAAGAATGTATTTTAGAGAGATTTTCTTTGTAGAAAGCTATGTGTTGAAGCATTTTCATTCCGATTCCAATGAAGTATGGGAGACAATATTTTACCTCATTCTGTTCAGTAAGAGAATCTTCAAGGAGTAGACTTGGAGAGCTTGATGTTTACTTTGGAGCTTCATGAACACAGTAGGAAAATGTTGTTTTTGGATAGTACTGCATTTCCACTGAGAAAAGATCAAAAATGAATATTTCCAGGAAACTGGATATGCAATTCATGGTCAGGAATGACCAGGGGTCATTTAATAAGAAAGTTTACCAAGTATGCTTATGCCAGAGTACCACAGCTCTTCCAAAGGAAGCCAAGTTGATCCCCTTGGATACAAAAGTAAGGGTGGTGGTGATTATAACTGGATGAGGAAGAGATTCTGGATGAGGAAGAGAAAACTTCAGTTGAGTGAGTGAGGTGCCCATGAAAGAAAAAGAAGAAGAACAGCAGCAGCAAACACACAGTGAGTGAGAAGGAAAATCAGAATTATAGAGAAATAGGAATGGGAGAAGGCAATCACCTCATTCACTGTGCAAGTGTCTGGCCTTAAGCAACAGCAAGTTGGGGGAAAAGAGAAGCTTAATTTTGAAGAAAATGTGGCATCATCATTATTACAGTAGTTCAAGATTTCATCCAAGGGACAGGAAGCAGTTTTTCAAATGGTTTCAAATGCACACATAGCAAGAAAAAGAGAAACTTTCTGATTGTGATGTAGAGTCGGTATGCCCATCACCAATTCTATTCAAGACAATGCAATTTTATGCCAAAAAAGGATCCTCACAAGAAACAGATATGATTTACATAGAAAAAGAAACATGTTAAAGCTACATACAGAATATGAAAATATGAGCCTTTACTTAAAGAACTTAAGAGATCCATGTCAAATTACATGAGTAAGTTCAACAGGTTGTCACATAAAAATCAAAAGCTCTCAAACATAACATCAATGAATAATTAGAAAATATTATGAGGAAAATATTACATTTCTAATAGAATAAAATAGTAGCCAAAATTATAAGCTAAACTTAAAAGTGTTTAGATGCACTGTAGGTAAAACTATTCTACTAAAAAAAAGAAAAGGCAAAATAAAAGGCAAAGAAGAATTCACAGGATGATATTTATATAATATGCTTTAAAATACACATAGAATGTTATCGTAATGGTTATGCATAAGCATGCAAATGTGGGAAATAATGACAGATGTACTACTCCATCACAGTTTTTTTTTTTTTTTTTTTTCTGGGAATGGAAAGAAGACCAATTAAAGGTTAAGGATGATTCTTACTTTATCTTAAGGATTTGAGTGTTTACGACGACAATATAATATTTTTTGTACTTTAACTTTGGAAAACTAAAGTAAAATAAAGGAAAGAGTTTCTACAGGTCTGAATCCAATCAGTTTTTAGATAAATGTAAATAAATAAAAATTTTTGATTTTGTATAAATTTGGGAGGCACAATGGTTATAATTTTGCTATTGCTTTTTTAATTCTATTTTTAAACTATCTTCTAAAATTGATGGGCCAATATGAGAAAATATGAACACATTTTCATTTTTATTTCATTATAATAAATGTCTTTTCTAATTAAAAAATATCTATCACACACTATTTATAGTGAGAATAAGTTAGTCAAAAGTTAAACATTCACAAATGGGAATGTACCAATAATCTTTTAAATCTCCTTAGTTCTTCCTTTAAATAATTTTAAAACCCCTGTACATGACTAATAAAATTGTTCCATGGATTTAGTTCCCTCTCCGGTCAATAGTAATCATCATTTCCTTCATCAAAGGGTATTATAAAATTTTAAAAAATACATTTACACTTGTCTGGTGTTTTCTTAATCAAATTAAAGACTGAAGACTGCAAGTTATTATAACATTAAAAGTTATAATGTTCAGCTGTTTTCGAAGATGTCTTTATGAATATGTATGTAGGTATGATATAATATTCCAATTTGTTTCCTTCTTTCCAAAAGGATTTCATTCTTATAATACAGCAAGAATGGAAATAAGTTTGCTTAATAAATATCAAAGTTGATTTTTTTAAAATTACTATCATGTATAAACATACACACCAAAGAATATAATGTTGTTTCCATATTTTGACAATATTGAGTTCTTGAAAAGAATGGTCTCAATTTTTAAAGTTCTATAGTCCTGCTAAAAGCTCAATAAATACTTGCAAAAATTAATGAATACATGAAGCTCCAATTCTCCATGTTCACTAGCTATTATTTTTAATACTTAATGTCATGTACAGATATTTACAATTCAAGTTTTCAGCTTTTTCCTTGAGTAAGTACTCATTCAAGCAGTGTTTCTTTCACCCCCACCAATTAAAAATGAGTGCATTTATGATTACTCCCCAGTAAAGAAAATTACTTCCTCTACACTTTCCTAGAATGGTGACATTCCTCAGTGTGCTCAAATACTCTAATCATCACATCTGCCTTTCAGTTTATAGGTTTGATTTTAAAGGATGACACATGATTGCAAAATTAAGATGAGTCACAGAGATAATGAAGTTCCTCATTTTCTATGCAGTTTAGTTCAAAAGGTTTTTTTCTAAGACCCTACTATGCACAAGAATTGTGTCAGCCATTCTCCGGAACATAATATTAGGCTCACAGAACATTGTATTATGGGAAAATAGACATGCAATTTTAAAATCAAGATGATGGAAATAAGCGATATAAAATTAATAACATCAAACTGTTCTAAAGGGGAAGTTCCTTTGTGTGAGCAGTCTGAAGACTTCCTTGTGGAAGTTTATCTGAGATGAAACTTGAAAATCATAGGGAATTTGAGAGGTGAAAGGCAGGTAAAAGACCACTGCATGTTGAAGAAACAGCCCAAGTAAAGGAGTGAGCAAAGGATTTCTATTTTATAAACTGAATGAACTCGAGGTTCAGTTGTGAAGGTCTATGCTATTGGCAGTATATTTTCGGACTCACAACTGTGCTATAAAGGTTGAAGAACGGCTCTTCATGGCAAAATGAAAAGAATAGCAGAGTTTTTTTTCCCTTCGTGGAGTACTTATTATATTTTATTGTACCCTATTTAGTTATCTTATTTAACTTCCTAAAAGTTTTATGTGGAACACTGTCATTTCATATCATAGATGAAGAAACTGAGACCTAGAAAGGTTAATTAATTTGCCTGTAGGTGTATTTCTTATAAGTGGTAGTGGACTGGAGCTGCAATTCAAGTGTGCCTTATTCCAAAGCCTGTTGTCTGTATCACATATAGCATACTTTCCTAGAATTAGGCATCTATGAGAAAAAAGTGCTAAATTAGAAATTTAGAGATATTGTGGTGCATATTTATTTAATATTCCACCAGTAGTCAAGAAAAATACCAAGGGATAAGACAAAGTAATTAAAATAGTCATATATTACTCTACAGTTTACAAAACTTTTAAGAACTAACACTTTCAGAAAGAACAAGACAGAAGTTAGGTTAACTAATTTGTACCTGACACATTAAATCAATTACTAATTATTTGTACATGAAACTTTGGGTAAGTCAATTCATCTCTATGGGTTCAAATTCTGCAAATGTCTTACTTGTAAATTTTTTTGTATTATATGTCATTAATTCTAATAAGACTATGAATAAGAAGCATGCTTACTCATTTTTTTTCCACAGCACCAAGCATATCCTTGTCATGTTTAACAGTGGTATGGAATATGAACAAATGAGCAAATATTTCTTCACTCGTATAATAAAGAGTTGCTCTAGATTTTTTAAGGTTCCCACCAGTTTATGAATTATATTAGGATATGCTATTCTTTCCAGAACTCCAGAAAGAGAATATAACTCCCAAACTTTGCTGCAATGTTGGTATTAAATAAATATAGGAAACTCAATTAATTGCACTGGACATTGAAAATGATAGAATTTGAATGAGGAAAATACAAAACATTAAGGATAATAATTATTTTTCTAGTGTGCTGTGGGTGAAGTGTCACCTTTTACATATTTCCAACAGGGTGGGTGAGGTGAGGGAAGAGGGATGTGGAAACCAACTGACTTTGAACTCTTCTTTTTAGTAGTACAAATAATAACCAACAAGACCCTCCGTATTCACTTACTCAATTGCATATGAATAAAATTATATAGATGAATTCAAACTTATACTCTTCTATCTTACTAATCTGAATCTCCTCATCAGTCTAAAGTCCATCTCCAATCCTATTCTTGATTATTTGTCTCAGGCACTGGATGGGTTACTACAAATACAACTTTCTTAAGAGTCAGATTCACCTTTCAAAGAGCTAAGTATCTAGAAGGGAGACAGCTGCAATGCAAACCATGCATTACTCTCTACACACATTATTGACAAGGGAACTCAGACTGAATAGTTAAGCAGAGGATTCTGAGATGAAAGTCAAGTTGTGAGGAGGAATGTGAGTAGCAGGAAACATATGGCAGTCTCTGTTTTCCTGTTGGAAGGTGAAGTGTTAATCAGAAAGCCAACAAGCTCAGAGTCACTATAGCAAATACTATGACTCAAGCAATAGTGGAAGGTGAGATATGGGCCAGCTATGGCTGTGCCTGTAAATTATTCTATCCTGTAAGACACAGTAAACGACTGAAGGATTTTTAAAAATGAGTTTCATGGTAAATGTGATATTCTGGAAATTGTAAAGAAAATGGATCAAAGCTTTTAATGAATGTACCCAAAACTATACTTCTATTTTTGTTGTTTCTGGGCCCTGAAGTTTCTCAAAGTAACGTGAGTACACTTCGTACAATTAAGATGCTAATTGGAGTTTTGGGGTTTTAGTTTTCTTCTGCTTGGAATAATAGTCCCGTATTTCTGATTGGCTAGTATATGTGTTTGAAAACAGAAAAGGAGAAAAGTAAAAAGGTAAATGAAGTTTAGTAGAGTTGTCTTAAATGCTAAATTCTAGGGAGATATAATTAGAAGGTGATCTTATGGAAATATTTGACATACATGATATGTAAGGTACAAGCTGATGAACTGAAACAATTACAAGGATTTGAACATTTTTGAAAGAGGAACTTTTGAGTTGAAAATCTTCTTCAAAGCCTAAGAAGCAAAACTGCACATGATTATCTAATCAGATTATAAGATCATCTACTAAGATTGAGTAAAGGATCTATTCATTTACTAATAAACAATTTAGTGCATGAATTGTGTTAATGTTTTTTCTCTCCCCTTTTCTCAAATCACATTGAATCACTAAGAATTGATGAGTATGTTATCCATTCTTGAGAGCAACTTCGCAAAAGTGTCTCTGCTCTCCATAGTAGGGACTAGATATTCTCTGAAAATTCAGTGAAGTCCTGTTTTCTGAACATTAACTCTAATTTCATTTTTTGTTCAAACTCTGGTATTGGAAAATCAAATTATAGTTTACCTTTGAGTGTCACAAGTTTCAATTTTGCAGATCAACTATATTTTATTATACATAGTGGTTACCTGGTTTTAGTATTTAACTTGGATATATTTTCTAAGTCTCTTATAAATGCATGAACATTTCAGAATTTCAGCTAGAAAAAATAAAAATCAATATTAGCAACTTGTTTCTGAGTAATACTATACGTAGATATTATTGAAATGAACTGAGAAATTTTTAAAAGAAAACACTGCAATTCAAATTACAAAATAACTTTATTCTTCAAAGACAGAAAGTAAAATGGATTATGTATGCAATTGTATCAAATATGAGGGCTCTTTTAATTACTGATTAGATAAGTATGTGAAACAACTTTTCTTGATCTTCTTACTACATAATATAAACTGAGGGATTTGCATAGTATCAATAGTCATTCTCAAAATCCTAGAATTAAAGGAAACTTGATAAAGCTATAATTATAGACTGGACCAATGGGATGTATGGCTTGAAAAAGCATGCAAAATTATCTAGAGTCTGGTGCCATTCTTAAAAAGACACTCGCTGACTCTTGGGTTGGAAGAAAGAGAGGGATATGGGGGAAAAGTCTAGTTTCAAAACAGGAAGACAGAATGGTCTTACTGCTTTCTTTTCTCTTTGTTTCTTTACATATCATTTTACCATTTCTCCAGGGACAGTATCACTGCTTTCTCTCAATCTGCTTAGGCCACAATGAAACAGCTCTTGTCTATCTGGTCAATTACCTTTTATTATCAAACTAATGGAACTCTCCCTCTATGTTACTTTAGATTCTGACAACATATTGTTCTGTATATTTCTTCACTAAATTAAAGTTTCTCTGCAGCCCTATAGTTTCTTTTCTTTTTTTTCTTTTTAATCTTCACAAAGCAGAAAGAATTCTATGAGCCAGAAGGAATTCTATCTCTGAATAAACAATCTCTTCCATATAAATGTATGCATATACACAGACCCACATGTGCAATTTCTGGGGCATGGCTTCACTTATCCATTGTCAAGCCCTAATGATGCACATAAGGATTTTTTTCCTAATGAATAAGAGGCATTATTCAATAAGAAATATCAGATGGCATCATGTAGTGTTATACAAATAAACAAATGGCTGATGAGTTAATTGACAGAAGGCAATAAAAATAATGTTTCCAAGAAAATTGTACTAAGATATCTGTAAATACATTTTTGGTAGACTGTTGAGCTGTGTATTTCTGTTTTCTAGTCCTAATTGAAGAATTGTGTCTTTGAGTAGGAAACAAAGAAATTCTTCCATTTAACTACTCACCTGATGACTAAGTAAGTTCTACAACATTCTCAGCATGTAGTTATCCTGATTACACTGAGACTAATAAATAGTCATTTCACAAAGTCCAATTTATTACTGATAACTCTACCTCTGAGAAAGTGAAAACTAGAATATACTCCCTAAAGTCTTCTCACTTAACCTCTTGGGGCCAGAGAAACAAACAACTCTTTTACATAGCAGCCCTTCAAATAAATGAAGGCAGCTATGTTGTCCCCTCAGCTTCTGCTCTCATCTTGTTTAATAAACAGTCAAATATCATAGGAAGTAACCCTTTTGGTCACAACCTCTGACCAGAGTGTCATCTGTCTGCAGTCTTCTGTGGCAACTGTAAAACCTAAAGTGTATCTGTCTGATAGAGTCCAATGAAATTCCTCCTGAACCTTTTTCTTCCACAATGTCATTTAAGGTCATAATTGTCTTAATGACCATATCATAATTTCATGTTTAAGATCCCACTTTACTTCACTCCCAAGTTCTTATCTATTAAAGAGTATCTGTTAAACTTCTCATCTTCCTGAATTGTAGAAGGTCTGTTTGATGGTTTTGTGTTGTTGAAACTTGTCTGTGACAATACAAAAATTTCACAGGCAACATCAAAGAGTGATCAGGCCCACTATAAATGTTTCAGAAAATAGATGAAGTGTTTTACAATTTCTTAAATGCAGTGTCTTAGGCATTTTTTAGATTATTCAACACAGTAAATATCTTCTTATAATATTTGAATATAATACCTCACAGAAGACACAGTGATTATGCTTGATGTGTAAAGAAATGTTTGCTTCTTTCTTTAACATTAAGATTCTGTTTCCCCACTTCTAAAAGTCCTTGTCTTCCTTTTTCATACCCTCCTTTTCTCCCTTCTCTCTCTTCACTTCTGTTTTTCATGTTTCCTTTTCAACTACTTTCTTTCTCATATATCTTCCTTTTCCTGTATCTCTAGAATGTGAGAAAGGTGAGTCCATTAGGAAGGTCAAAAGAACAGAGATGTACAGAGTTCTGTTAACCATTTCAAACTCTACTAGTTATACCATGTATGCAAATTAAATGAGGAATTTCACAGGTCTAGGAAAATCGAAGGTAGGTTCAAAATGATTGACAGAGTATTATAAATTCAAAGAGCATAAGTACCTATAAAACCAAAATTATATTTGCAATCCAAAAAATAAACCCAAACTATGAATTTATTTTGACTGTTTTCCAATATTATTCAAAGGATATGGAAAAATATTTCTTCTTCTATCCTTGACATGTTATCTGGCACACAGTAGATATATGATAATATTTATTGATGAGAAATAAATTCAATCAGACAAGGGAGTACTTATATATATATATATATATATCTTACTGGATGCTGGAACAAAAAAGCATGTGCGGGGGTTTCCCTTATTTCATGAATTGGGATTATAGTCATTAAATAATCAGCTGTTTATTATCTCTGTCTACAATTGAACATGATAGGGACCGATATGTAACCAAATAAGTTTAATAAATTGAGAGAAGAGAGCAGAGTAAGGAAATTTTCCAAGCCATGGCCTTTTTCTTAAGTCATTGACTTCCTAGCAATTGTAGTAAGGGAATGGTGGCAGTCTGGAGAAATATGAAATATGACTCATGGCTGCCAGATATCTGTGTAGTGAGTGAGTGTGTGTGTGTGTGTGTGTGTGTGTGTGTACTTTGCCCTATTTTTGGAGAATCCCATGACACTTACTAAAATGTGTACTCTAGAGTTTCATAAAATCAGTACTTGGATTCCTGTTTCAATGACTGTATTCCTACCCCTTCTTCTTTTTATGTTTCCTGACCTACTAAAACCCCACCCAAACTTTATCCTAAACTGAGCAGAATCAGAGTCAATGAATAAGCAGTCACTTTTCAATGTCTAAGTTATTCTCTTGTAGTGCACTTAAAGAGATACATTAACTTTCAGGCCACTTGGGTACTATTCAGAGTAATGGTTTATAACAGTTAATAATGTATAACATAACTAGAGAATGCCTTAGGCAGGCTCATTGTGTAGTAAACATAATAAAACAGCTTCTTTTTTAGTATCAATTGGAAGTACATTATTTCTCCCACTATTAAGACATAGTAAATGAAGAAAAAGATCACACCATCATCATGTTTCAGTTATAGCATATTTTATCTTATCTACATTTTAATCACTCAAATGTTTTGTTTCTAATATTTTATTATTGTAACTTTTAAAAGATACAAATAATTGTTTGCATCAGTTTTATGGTAGATTCCATGATTAGCAACCTACTGTTACATTAAACTGGTTTTCATTTTATTAGCAAAAAAAGAAACAAAGCAAAGTGCTTCATTATCAGGAAAGGAAAGTTAGACCTCTTCTGTTTGCTTATCAGAAAATATGATTCTCTAGGGTCTGCTTCAATGCTGCCCCACTTTTTTATCTTGATTCTGATTAAGAGAATCACTTCTCTGCATCTCTCCTTTAGACTCTGGACTATTCAAATCACCCTTATCTCCTATCCTGGAGGATAAATAAAATAATCAGGATTGACTCAAAATAAAGCCATTGTATCAGTGATTAGCACTAAAATTACCAGAAGTTCACAAGAAGTTCACTGCAATCTCCTCTAACCCTTCAACTGCTTTCTTAGATTTCTTTGCTTTGAACTCTGAGAACTAGGTATCTCTTTTGGCCTGTTCCCAGAATTTCATCAAAGACTTTGATATCAGACTGATGATTCCTGGTTCATTTTTTTATTAGGTTGGCTTTCTGTCACTAGCTTTTTTTTTTTCCTGGTAAAATGTCTCCATTATCTATCTCAAATAAAAAGCTTAAATCAAAGGAAAAAAGTAACAATGACAAAAAGAGTATCCACTGCACACAACGGTGGGTAGGACTATTCATTTTACTAATTTTGGAGCTACCAGGATAGAAGAAATATTTCTGTAGGTAATTAAGGTCATGAAAAAAAAAATTATTAAAAGGTTAATAAAGACCCTTCCCCACCCCACCCCGATCTCAGAAATACTGTATTTTGCTGTTGTTTGTTTGTTTTTTAAGCAAAGGCACAGGAAGGAAGCAAGGTGAGTAGGCAGGCAGACAAGTAGAGAGAGGAAGAAGAAGCAAGGATTTATTTTGTTTCGTTGTCATGGTTGATTCCCTGACCCCAGGGCTTGAACCTAGGTTCTTGGGATGTATGTAGACTTCGCCCAGTGACCTTATATGCTAGGCCACTATGACGTACTATATTATGATCTTTTTAATAAGGAAGCTCAGGAAGAGGTACCCCAAATAAAAGGGAGCCATATTCCAGCAAGCTTGTCAATATGGACATGTCTTGTCAGAACCCCTCTGTTTTTGTCCCAGTGCAAGTCTTCTTGTGAGTCACACTTGGCTGTTGACACAGGATCCCATCTCACCCACTTGATTCTTTCCTATCTGTCAGTATCGCTGAGTGTAGCTTACTGACCAGCCTCTCCTCTTGGGCTTGAAATCTCTGCCCACCTCCATGGGACAGTATCTCTCTTTCTTCACTAGAAAAGAAAGTAATGGATTGCTCAGAAGGTTTTCAGCACCTAACCATAAAAAGCAAATTAGTCTTTTTGTTGTTGTTGTTATTTTTTAATCCAAGATTGCTTCTCGGTATTATCATTACATGTTAATTTGGGTATTAAAATATTGCACAACCGTTTAATATTCAGCTTGTATGGTGAATATAAAGAAAGAAAACAATATGGCAAAAGGGCAAGACTGAGTCAGCTTTCAACATTTCTCAGTGTACTGCACAAAGCGGCTGAAAATGAAACAGAATTTCCTATTTTATTTCACCCAGAGGCCACCACAAACAGTTCTTTTACAAATTGTTACAGGGCCAGAGTTAAAGCTGTATGATTTTGGGTAGCTCCAGGTAAACATCTGCTAATGGCTCTACTTTGCTGACTTGAATTTTGGGATTTGGTGTAATGCCAACACATTAATGAGTTAGAAATTTTAGTGGCTGTGACTGTTTTTTGTTATTGAATTGCAGTAAAATCGGCATCTCAAAAGCTGTGATGAAGGAAAAACTTTGCATAAATTGTCTTTTATATGCTTTTTCTCTGGTTTGCTTTAATATTGTCAAAATTTCTGAGATCTCCCAGACACATGGGCTCTTCTACGTCATTCAAGGCATTTTTAAGCAGGAAAAGGTACTAAATAAAATCAAACTACTTACTAACTAGTCATACAACATTATAATCTAGTCATGAAGGGGTAGTTGGAACTTAGTTAGCAAAGAACAAAACACCAAGATATTGCAGAGGTAAAATTTCTTGGTTTAACTCTGTCCACCAAGTTCTATACAGTGTAAAACTCTGAAGTAGAGAGAAAACAAACACCTGCCACACCATGACTGGAATTCCTGTTACTTTAGGTTTCTAAAATTGCAGGGAACGTTTATAGCTTCCACAATGAATGCTTCATCGTTAGTATATTCATTTAATAACTATGTCAGAAGTTCTAAGCAGTCAAGAAACTGTGGAGGATGCAGAGATAAATTAGAAATAAATTTGCCTTTCAATGACTAAATAGTGAATTTTTGAGGACAGGGATATAAGCAAGTATAATTCGAGATAGAAAGTGGTAATTGCCTTAAGAAAAGTAAAAATAAAGTGTTCTGGGACCTCAGAGCAAGAAGACTGAACTTCTAACTAGCAAGAAAGGTTTTATGTGAATGTAAAATTTTAAAGCCAGTAGCAGAGAGGAACACATGGCTCAGAAATAGATCCTAGTATATTGTGGAGCATAATGGATCACTAAGGAGGTATTTCAATTCATTTGAAAAGGATGGTCTAATTTACTAAATGAATGTTACAACTATCCATTAGAACAAAATACATTGGATCCTTGTCTCACCCAATTCTTGTTGATTAAAGATGCAATTATAAAACAATAAAAATCATAGAAGACAATTTAGGAGATTATATACAGAACCTACATACTTGAGAGTGTGTTAAAAGCAAAACAGAAGGCCTAGAAACTATGAAATAAGAGATAAACATATCTACTCATAAACACTTTATTTTTGGATATGAAAAATACATTTTAAGCAGTCAATAAATAATAGATTGAGAAATAAAGTAATGCAGACAATAAAAAGGTTGTTATGCTTAATACACTAAAAGTTTTAAAAACTGACAGTGAAACAGCTGACATCTTAGTAGAAAAATGGGATAAATAAAAAGAATAAACAATTTACAAAGCAAATAAAAATGACCAATAGATTACATGGGTGTATGATGAACAAGGGACTAAAAAAATATACATGAGAATAATTCAGAGAAATGACTCATTTCCCTCCTTGGTGGCATATAGTCAAAAGCATAATTCCTAACATCCTGCCCTGTTATTGAATACTTTTACATGTTAATCAAAGCAATATTAACTCTGACACACTTTTCAGAAAGTAATATGAACAAAAGAGTTCAAATTAAAATGCATACCTGTGATTCTACTTCCACAGAAGTAAAATCACTACTATATACAAAAAAATGTCCGTTGATGCACCATGTTGGTGATAAAACCAGAAAAGAAAAAGTGAATTCTTATCAATATGGAAATAATTGAATAAACTGTGGTTTGTCTATGGTGAGTTATCTTAAAATGAGTTAATATCAATCAGCTGCTATGTAGGGATTTCTGTAATGAGCTGTTAGGTAAAAGCCAGATGCAGAGCAGTATAGATAAAACATTCCTATTCTGTGAACCAAAGACTTGAAAATCATGTATTTGTGTAATTCCATGAAATAAAAGAATATGGAAGAATGCATAGTTGTAAGTTAAATCAATATCCTGAAGTACGCTTGAAAACACAGGGGTTGGGATAAAGGAAGAAAACATGAAAGATAAAGCAAAAATAACATTTAATATGTATAGACTAAACATCCTTCAAGTACATAATTATCAAGCTAAGAACTCATCAATAAAGCCCTTGAAGGCAGGACATATCCCAAGACCAGTGGGGCTCCCTACATGAGAGCCAAGGAGGTTCTACAGTTTATCAGAAGTAAGCCTTTAGCCACACTGATGACAGGTTATTACTAGTTTCCTAGGAAGGAAAAATAGTGTCCTGATACAAGAACCTACACAGCCTTCATTTATCTAGCTACATACAACTGAATGATTGCCATTTTTTTTTAATTTTAAGGTAAATATTCAGCTGAATTTGAAGAATTATTGTAAAGACTAATGGAATGAGGGCATTTTTGATGATGCAAAGTTAGTTCTTTGGGTTGAAGTATAAAACTATGTTGCAGAAAGCAGAGGGAAATATTTCTGGAAAGAATCATTTAGAGCATAATTATGGGAAAGACTGGCTGGCTAAGCAGATTGGACTTTTTCTGGTAGGATGCAAAGTACTACTGGTGCTATATTAGCAGGAAAGATACAAGGTCAGATGGATTGTGATAGGCAATAGAGAAGCAGAATGAGAATTTTAATTACAAGTAATATTTTATTTTTATTAACATTAGTTAGAAACCAGCAGAATAAATAAAATTAGAGAATCTCATAGAAAGAATAAACTCCTATATAAAATTATTTTACTTTCCATAACAAAATGCAATAGATTGGGTAACTTGAAAAACAGATATTTATTTCTCACCATTGTGCAAGCTGAGAAATCTAAGATCAAGGTACCACCTGATTCAATTTCTGGTGAGGACTCTTTTGTGGCTTGCAGAGGGGCTGCCTTTTTGTTGTCTTCTCAAGTGACCTTTCCTTAGTGTGTACATACATGTGGAGAAAGAGAGCTCTTTTTATTTCTAATAAGGCCACTAATCTTATCTGATTAAGATCTCCTCCTTATGCCTTCATTAAGTTTAGTTACTTTCTAAAAGTTCTATCTCCAGAATAAAGTCATGTTGGGGGTTAAAGCTTAAACATGTATATTTGAAGATGAAATAACTCAGTTCATATCATGCACCCATTTACAAATGTCATGCCTTTGTCACTCTTATATCCTACCCTATTACTTTTTTGTTATTGTTTAAAACATATCTTAGAACATTTTTCTCATCAATTTGTAAAATGTTTAAGGTTCTATATTGTCTTGAGTATTTTTCTGAATTAGTTAGATTTGTGACATCTATTATTCACTTTCCTATGCCATATTCATTCATTCACATATTTGTTATATGCCTATATATGATAAGCACAGCACTAAGCTCAGGGGATAACTTAGCACAAAAATACTCAAAATGACTTATAGTAATAAAATCACTAATGGGGATACTGATAATAAACTTTATAAATAAGTAAATTATATAGTATTTTAGATGGTTATAAATTTCCTGGAGAAAAGATATGATAGAGAAAGGATAGGGAGTTCTAGGTAAAAGAAGCATTGTAATTTTATACAGCATAGCTTCAAAAGACAAGATCTGATGACATATGAAGACTTAAAAAACTTGAGAGAACACATCAAGCAAATACTAGAGGTAGAGCATTTCTTGCAGAAAGAACATCAAATAAAGGTTGGACCATAACAGCCTTGTCAGAAAAATAAGGAATCTTGTGTTACTGGAGTATCGTGAGAAAACAGAAAACAAATGATTCAGAAATATCAGAAGCTAGACTCTAAGTTTTTGTAAGCCATTATGTAGGCTTTGGTTTTTATACTGGAAGGAAAATGAGCTATTAGAGGATTTTGAGACATAGGATTATATGCTATAATTTATGCTTGAAAACAATCACTCTATGATTATTGGGTTGAGAATAGGCCAAAAGTGGTAAGGATAAAGGAAGGAAACTACAACCTAGGTGAAAGATGATGGCAATTCAGCAGAGTGGAAAGAGAAAGAAGAGATTATAATCCAATATATATTTTAAGGTAGAGTCAGCACAATTGCCTGATAAGGGTGTGATAGGTAGTTGAGAGTCAAGGATGACTTCAAGATTTTGATCTGAGGCCCTAGAAGTTTGGAGTTGCTTTTAACTAAGAGAGGGAAGACCATGAAGCAAGTATGGAAGGAAGAATAGTTTGGGCATATTAAATTTGAGATGAATAGTGAATATCGAAATAGAGACAGAGATTAGGCAGTGAAACATACAAATCTACATGAGGGTGAGAGCTGAAACAGAAACATACATTTCACCGATATACATTGGTAGGTAGTATATAAACCCAGGATTTCTCATAAAATAGACAAAGGATTAAGTATAGCTGTAAAGAGAAGTAGACAGAATGAGTCCTATAAAATGTTTACATACTCATGTAAATGACCTTGGAGTCAGAGAAAAGGGGATAGTGCTCAAAAGGGGGTTGGGTGGGACTTTCTGGAACAACACCTAGGAATTAGAACCCTGGAAATGGTGTTTAATATACAATTCTAGGTCTTTCATCATTCTTTTCTCTTTCATCTTTTCATCATTCCTGGATTATAAGAGTAGGGATGTGAGTGGGTAGTAGGTAGAAGAAGGATAATTGGACATTCTCTTGTCATTATTTTTCTTTTTTTCTCTGAAATAATAAGCAAAGCAAAATCTGCAGAGAATAAAGATTAGGGAGGAGTTATATAAAACTGAGGGAAAGAGAAGTAACTTGGGAAGGAGTAAGGAAAATGAGCAGGAGGACCTTAATATATTTATTGGGACACCTGATAGCCCCTTGAAGGTGACAATATATTTAGTATGGTGGACTACTAAACATGGTCATGATTTTTCTTGTCATGTAGAGGGGAATGATTACAGAAGCAAACAATCAAGGTCTTGCAACAGGGAGTAGTAAGAGAGTGATACATAGTTTTAGGTAAGAGAAAAAAAAAAAGATGTACTATAAGGTGCCTAAAAAGAAAGAAGAAGATATCAATGGGATGAGAAACAAGGAAGAGTTGGTTGAAACAACCGCATTGGTGGGTCAGATTGAAGAATATGTAAGATATGGAGAAATGAGTGTCAATTGGGGAAAATAAATTGCCTTTTGGTGAGTGGAAGGATTGAAGCATGATTTCTGCTTATGATGAGACACAGGTGAGTCTGAGAATAAATGGCTGACATGACATAGGGTTGAGAACAGAAAAAAGGAGGATTTCAAGAAATTAATGGTTTACATAGTTAAAACTGGGTAAGTTTCCTATGTTAGAAGAAGTCAAGAATATAAATGCATATTTTTAAAATAACAAAAAACATCTGTTATTTGCCCTGCAAAATTCTGGTAGGAGGGGTATTTAGTATCATCAAAATGCTAGAAGTGATTTATTTTCGTGGATGAAATGTTGAGGATCAGAAAGACACAAGTACAATGTACATAGATCAGAGGGTCTTTATCAACTTAGTGAAGAGAGGCTGTGATTCTGCCATTTTTACCAGAGCCCTTTTCTCTGGCTGTGCAAACCACTCACATTAAGAACATTTTAAACTGAAAAAAATGGTGGTGGAACTTATATCATGCAATATATGAAAAGTTCTTTTAGGATGGTACCTTTAATAGCACTTAAGAGCTATTACTATATTTTTTTCCTAAATCAAATCCTCTTTAATTTTACACTTCCATGACTTTGCTTCTATTGTTCTTTTTAAAAGATATGTGTACCCTTCCTAGTACACAACAGAATTGTTTGCTCTCTAGACTGTTGATACCTTGGTGGAAGACTCTGGTTAACAGTGTCCAATTCTCGATTTTTAGCATATCAAACGGTCATTCATAGAGATAACTTAGTTAAGGACTGTTTGAATTAGTGGATAAATGGATTACATATGTTTGCATTCAAAAGACATGTAACCCCTGCTTACATGCTCTTACTTTTGCAAATAAAGATGAAATGAAATAAAGTTACTTTACTAGACTAGAAAACAACGAAATGCTAGATTCAATCAACAAATTATAACTGTCTTTGCTGTTTACCTTGGATAATTGCTAAACATTCTAAATGTTTTCATGATCCTTACTGAAAAACAAAAGGACATGCAGACTATATAGATCATTTAAAATTGGATCAAGTTAGTGATACCTTTTTCCAAAAATAACTGGTCTATCATTGCCCAGAACATTATTGTAACTATTATTATTACAAGTATGACTATAATCTAGTCATCCTATTTTGAAATTTGAAGCTATACATCTGTAGTTTGCAACCAGAATTCGTAGTTTCAGAGAATATATTTGTCACATGGTTGAACACCATGTTTTTTTGAAACATGTTCTTTTGGAACTATTATGCTTAATGTAATTTTTGCTGCCACTTCCAGAGTTAAAGCATTTATAAAGCACTGTTCTTTATCCAGGCAGTTGAGTTGAGCTGAAATGTTCTAATGATTCCAGGGTCAAGTATATTATAATGAACTTTTTTGCCTTTGAATTTTCTTCCACACATCATAACTCTGTTGGAGTTTAGACCTCAATGTAAACTGCAGGAAGACCAGTATTTGCATAAAGGGATTATGCACCTTCTAAAGAATTAACTACAGGGATGTTTATTTATCTGCCCTTCTATCAAAAGAAATCTCTGCTAAACACTATTTCTGTAGTGTACAACAATAATTAGTGCTCATAATGATTCCTTTGAAGCACAGAAGTACATTCTGAATTCTCAGTGAATATAAAATTATTTTGGTACATATCTACTACTACTTGTACCATACTGTGTCCTAGTTTTTTGAAAATTGGCAAATCCCATTCAATCTGTAAGCTAATGCGTCATTAAATTTTGTTAAGTACACAATACAATACTCTGACAATGCCAAGGAAATGTATTCTTTATCTTAGCTCAGTAACCTCCAATTTGCAGTCAGTGGAATCCAGTGACACATTGGTACCAGAAACTCCATTATCTAAGTCTAAAGTGCATATCAAAAGCATAAAGATATGGTCTAAGAAATGCAAAAAGTGTGGCTGGGGTAATAAAATGTTATTAAATAAACAGCAAAATAAAGTCACAAAGCCTGGACAGCATGAAATAAGCTTCAGAAGAAAGTCCAAACAATGAGAAGTGCTACGGGGGTGGAAAGAACAAATAGAGGTGCAGATGTTAAGAAAGGCAAGGAAGAAGGAAGACTGTGTGGGTGGGTACAGGGCAAATCAAGGCAGAAACAGCTTCCACCTTCTGGAAGAGGATTCTGGTGGAATGGCAAAATCAACTCAGTCTGTCTCTATAACTCTACCTGGACAAACTTATGACGAGAGTAGAAGAAAAACAAGGCCAGATGCTGGGAATGCCCTCAAATTTTACTGTTTGGGCACTGCTTATCTTCAGTTGAACATGAATAAGCAAAAGGTACACAAAATAACCAGGAATATTTCTCCTGTCCAGACAACTTAATGCAATTTATGACGATTTTACAGTAATATAGTTCCCCTGTTATAAAGGGAGTCATTCACAGAAAATCAGATAATGGAACAACAATTTCTTTTCAGTTAATATGTACTGGTCATTATGGCAAAGTGAAAATAATGTTTAATAGGTTATAATAATCTTTTGTCGGATGATAAACAGTCTGAATACATAAGTTACTATTCCTTAATTTTTTGGAATAGAAGCAGTAGTTAAATGAATGATGCTGTGTATGTAGGATAAGTATCACTATCATTGCTTCAAACTAGAAAGTGACCTTTTCTTTTTCTTGTGGAGGTCAGGGTGCAGAACAGATCTTTATGGTTAATTAAATAATCAGTTATAGCTTTATTAATTGACATTCAAGTTACCAGTCTACATTAATTAAATTTGTCTAAAACATGCCAAATCTTGTCTTGTAACCTAGTATGAAGTGCATAATGCTATAATTAGAAGGGATTCTTAGAAATCATTCGACTAGGACGACCTTCCCATTTTACAGTTAAGAAAATGAGACTAGACATATGATCCTGGTCAGCAAGTCTCCTAACATCTGTCTATAATCTTTTAACTGAAATAGTTAAGTGTGAAAAACAATGGCTTTGTAAATCTAGCAGGCCATAAATCATCCAACAATTTTGCATTGTGACTTTATGCCAAGTTTGCTTTTAAATTGTAACAAAATAATAGTTTAAAAGTTTTAAAAAAATGAAAGAAACATTTTTTGAAGAAAAACTGTATATTTAATTCAATTATAGGGTTCTTTACCTTGTATTTTCACCTTTACTTTTTCATTTTTGATTATTCATAATAAATTATTCATATGATAAAATACAGTCTATTTAGGTTTATCTTTTTCTGCTACGGTATTTCTGGTTTCCTAGAGAAAAATACCAATCAGAAACAATGTAAATGAATAAAGTACAGAAAAAAAAGGAAATAAAGCATGTTAAAGAGTACACACAAGAAAAAATGATCACAAATTTAATTAGGAATCAAAACAAAGACTACAGAGGGATTTAATTTACATAACAGAAATTTTGAATGTACCAGAGTGACACCCATGATTCTATTCACTATATGATGGCATCAAATACACAGAAGATGCCACATATATGCAAACAAGACCTAAGCATGCACTTGAACAGATATACTGCTTTTATTCACAGCTCAATCATGCTGTATACATATCATGACTTCACATATTTTGCAATCCAAAGGGCCACAGCCAACCTGGATTCTCTATACCCAGGTCCAGCACCATTATCTGCGTCAGTTAAAATCTCCTTGCTACTATTTGCATTCCTTCGAATTAATAAGCAATCTTGTGAAGAGTCAATGAGAGTGCACATAAAAAAATACATAAACTTTTAAAGGTAATTAAAACATCAGACAGTATTATTAGCAGTAAATAATCAGTTTTATCTATCTACAGAAAGTCTTTAACAAGTGTGTTCAGGCCTACTTCTGAGACCTTATGTCAGTATTCTAGTACTATGTTACAATTGGTTTGAATATGTTTTCCAGAGTTATGGTCTGGAAAGTTATGTGACCATGCAAATGTCTAAATAGTGAAATGCTCCAAAGGAAAGTAAAACTTTCCTGTGATCAAGCATTTTTCAGTAGTTAATGGGTGCTCTGATGGAAAAAGGCGATTTTTCTTTATTTCTGAAAAATGTCTAAAAATGTATATATTTTAAAATTTAATTTAAAATTTATTGAAAGAACATGCATGATAACATCATATAGGCTTAAGGCATATGTCATTATAAGTCAATAAATTGATATCCTTATAAAACATTAATTATACCAAACACAATTCAATTATATCCTTCATCACATAATTAACCCCTTTTACTCAGTCTTCCTCCTTCTTTCTTTTTGGTAACCACTTACTTGATCAATAGACTAAAAGTCTATTTTTGTTTGATTTGGTTAATTTGTTTTCTTTATATATAGCACATGAGTAAAACCATGTGAAATTTTATTTTTACTTTCCCCTTCTGAATTATTTCACTATGAGTAATTCCCTCTGGGTTCACCTATCCTTTTCCAAGAGGCAGAAAATAATCTTAATTTTTTCTTAATTTTATTAAGGAAAGGTGCAGGCAGCAGTGAAATTGAATTGGCAGGCAGGCAGTAAGAGGCATTTTATTTATTCATTTTTATTTAATTGTTCACATTGGTTGCTCCACCTGGACCTGGGATGTGAACCTGGGTCCTTGAGATGTACAGGGACTGTGCTCCTCTAAAGACTGCTGACCTAAACACTATTCCACCAGGTCACATCCAATTTTTTATTTTAAATAGTTATGCAGTTATCTTTCGTATACACGTATTAAATCTTCTTTATCCACTCAACTGCTAATGGGCACTTAAGTTATTTCCAGCTCTTGGCTATTGTAAATAATGCTGCAAGAAGCATAAATGTACATATATTTCTCAAAACTTGTGGGTTTTTTGTATTTTTTCAGGTAAATATTCAGAAGCTGGATGATGGAATGATACCAAGTTTATATTTTTAACTTTCTGAGGAATTTTCATAACACTTTTCATAACAGTTGCACCTATTTTGAAGTGAAAGCAAGTTAATCTTGGGCTCTTTGTAACTGTCTACATTTTACAACTCTTTCCCACAGTTTGTATTTCTGGTGTCTTGCAGCTTCTACACAGAGTTTTATTTAATTTTTAGAAATCTCTTTAACATTTATTGCAAGTTTGGTTTGGTCATAATAATTTCTTTAACTTTTCTTTTTCTGGAAAGCTCTTTATCAATCCTTCAATTCTAAGTGATAACCTAATATCCTCGGTTGGAAGACCTTTTCTTTCAGATCTTGAATAGATCATGTCATCCATTCTGATCTGTAAAATTCATACTGAGAAATGTGAAGGGAGTCTTATGGTAATTCCCATGTATGTGACTAATTTCTTCTAACTGCTTTTAAGATTTTTTTCTTTTGTTATTTTAATTACAATGTGTCTTGGTATTTCTTCATTTGAGTTTATTTTGTTTGAAATTCTTTGAGCTTCCAGGATCTGAGTGTTTGCTTCCTTCCCCAATTAGGAAAATTTTCAGCTATTATTTCTTCTATTATGATTTCTGCCCCTTTCTTTCTCTTCTCCCCTGGAAGCCCTGTGATGTGAATGTTCTTCTTGATGCTATCCCATAAGTTTCTTATGTTACCTTTATTTCTTTTATCCTTTTTTCTCTTTGCTAATCTGCTACAGTAATTTCCACTATCCTATCTTCTAGTTCACTGATTTGACTGCAAGCTTCTTCTAGTCTATTGATGAACACTCTATTATGTTCTTTAGTTCAACTACTGTGTTTTTTAGCTCTATGCATCCTGTTTGGAACTTTATTGTATTTTCTCTGTCCTAGTTGTAAACATTTTGCTCATCTATAATTTTACCAATTTCAGTGAGAATCAAGTCTGTTACTTTGAATTCTTAAGGCAGTTTACTTAATTCTATGGCATTAACATTTTTCTCTGGAGTTTTGTTTTGATCCCATGTAAGGTAAATTTCTCTGTCCCTCAATATATTTTTTTGTGTCTTCTGTCTACTTTTATGGATTAAGCTAAAAGGTAGGTTTTTTCTCTCTTAGGTTGCAGAGTATAGGCCAAGGGCAGGAGTTCCAGCTGCTAGGGCCTGAGAGCGTTAGTCTGCAGAAAAGCAAGTGGGTCAGCAGCAAGCCCAGGGGAGAGGATCAACTGTTTCTCAGGTTGCTATAGTTTCTCTTGTGCTTCTTTCTGAGACAGCTATCACAGCAGAGCTGGATGCTCCCAAACTGAGCTTTATTTGAAAGCCCTGAGTTGTGTGCTGGGATTGCAGGTTCTGGCTACTTGCTGCTATCCTAGGCAATTTTACCCTGGTATCCTTGAGATCCCATAATCAGAAGAACAAATTGTCCCACAGCTTGCTAACAGCAGACGGGCCGTCATATTTTATTTCAGTATTGCTGTCATCATGCTGAATCTAACTACAATATAGTGGCTGCCAAGGTCAATGCCACACAGACAAAAGAGCTAAATCTCTGTTCATTGGAAGATTATCCCTCTTTCTTACTCCTCCCACTAATGTATTTGGCTCAAGAAATGAAAATCCTTCAGTTGGATCTGTGCAGACTTTATCTGTTGGTTGCTGCTGCTCACTGTTCTGTGCTCTCTCCTTCCCAGAGTCCTATTGTTATCCAAATGAAAGCCCCTTTTTTCTCACACTAGGATGTAAGGGCTCCCCATGCTGGGACAGCTGATGATGAGTAAGCCTTTCAGTCCCTAGGAAGAGGCTCTGTATCATGGGTGTTCCTCCTGACCTTGAGTTCTCAGTGTTTGGGTAGCAATCCTGGTGAGATTGTGTTCCAGCTTTTCATACCCTTTCCAATGTTTTCAATCATTTTGCCTTTCAAGATGCTGCTCCCCCAATTCTAAGTCTTTTATTGAAGGCCATAGTTTGTTTCTAGATGTGATTTTCTTGTGTCTGAGGTGAGGAGGTGAGCTCGGGAACTTGCTAGTTCACCATCTTAGGTGTATCCCTCAGGGTTATTTTTTTTAATACAACATTTTAATGTTGTAATGTGTGTAATGTTTTGTCACAAGGAGTCAAATATTTCTTTACCCATCCTAAGTGTATATGATATCCTTGATGATAACTTTCACTTCCCCTATGTGACTAGATAAAATGTCAAAGCATAAGGAAGTCAAATAGAAGAGTAATTCTAAGGGGTAACCATTCTCTCTTTTGTGCTTGAAATTTTCCTCTTTTTACCTTTCTGGTGGAATTTTCTTAATTCTTACAACAAAAGTGAAACTTGTACAGTTATTTCCAAATAGTAGCATATCAACTAATAACATTCTTTTAGGCTCTTATGTATACGTTTTTCAGCCTTTACATCATACCCCATGTTTGTACTAAGAATACTTCCTAAATGAAAAAAGCTATGATTACTTTGAAACAAAGTGTGTCTTACTCGTTTTTGTATATCCAGTCTTATTCAGAAGATAACAAATAAATCTGTGCTAATGAATGAATGCATGCATGAACAAGTATTTCCTAATGAATTAGGGAGGTTTTATGAGATTTTTGAGATTAGAATAGGCCTCTCCCTAGTCAATCAAGTAGAGCAGTAACAAGCTATACTAAGAAAGGTTAATTCATCAATTCAGACACTAAATAATTATTGAGAACACGCTATGTGCCAGGCTCTATTCTATGCGCTAAGGCTAGTGCATTGAACAAAGAGATGTGATTTCTATTTCATAGATATCCTGTGTATTACTTATCTTCTGGCAATAAAGGTCATGTATAATTATGAAAATAATACTATTATTACATTTGTGACTATAAAGCACCCATTAAAATGTTCTGAAAGAACATTAGACAAATCAGATTTGATACAGAGCCAAAAAAAATCACCTAAGGGCACTTAAAATCAGATGTGAATATGAATAAGAATTAATTAGTATAGAGACATCGGTATGAAGAAGTTCTGATAGGAAGTAAAGGCATGGGTGAGATTGTGTGACTGGATCTATTAAGTTGAGTGGGATGGTTCAGATGAGTCAGAATTACGAGAAGTAGGCCAGGTAGATTCTAGTTTAAAACTGTTAAGCTTTATCTTAAGAATAATGAGAAAAAAAACAGAAGGAATGCAATGTGGTCTCCATAACCTGAGATCAACTTTTAACGGAGAGTTATGCATCTTCTAATCCTTCTCTGTCAGCTAGGGTTCAGAAAAACAAGATGTCACTCCTCAGGAGAAAATTCTGATAAGTTATCTTCATAACCCACTGTCCAGCACAATGCTTGCTTGGAAAAGGCATTCGGTGAACACAGGGTTAATTTTGATCAACTGCAGTGCCCTGGTTTTGAATCAGTTACACAGCCTAGGATAAGTAGCTACAGAGTCTCAGTTTCTCATTTTCGATGAAGTGAATGTTTCTGATTTATAGTTGCTCCGCAGCCTTTTTTTAAACAAATAGTCTATGATTCAAATAAGCCTTTATCAGAAAGGAAATAAAGATACAGAAATCTGACCCTTTTAATTCTGGAGTAGCTTTTTCCTGGCACTTGGAAAATGGGTCATCAACAGTCATGCTACATTGCATCTAAATACATAACCAAATTCTTGGAAATTCCCATAAACTCTTTGTGATCTACGACAAGTCACATAATCTCATCGATAAAACAAGAGTTATGGACTTGATGATCTTTAAACATTCTTTTTATCCTTAACACACAATATTTTTCTCTCTATTCTTATCACTGATCAAATTCAGGCAGTACCAGGTTTGTTTGGACTTACGTCTGTTTAAAATAAATAAATGCATAAATAAGTAACCAGTTATTTCCTCTGAAAAAAGCTCTAACTACATTCATTTATTTAATTAAGTGAACCAATTACTAAATGTTAATTCAATTAAGCATAAAGTAGGCAGGATCTCTAAGGATCTATTACTTAAAAAACCCCAACATTTTGCAGCATATCTGAATGACCACATGAAGATAAAGGAAAAGAATATTCTTTCAGTGCACAGAGAGAGTTGTCATCTGCTGCCCTACCTCTTTTTCCTTCGAGCTCTAGTAAGAACATTAGTCACAAGTAAGGCATCTCAGCACAGAAAGCAGGGTAAGAGTTGAATGATCAAGTCACTAAGCTCTACAGATATTTTATGGTCGGTGGAGAGCACAACTGCCACTGTGCATGTTTCCCACGGTCTGTCCAAAAACGTGGCTCATCCGCCCTGGTTGGGAAAGAGCCACTGAAATGCACACAACTGATTCAAATGCACCTTCCAGTTTCTGTTTAGTGCAAGGAAGACAGGTGGCCTGTTAACAATGCTGGGAACATCTGGAGTCACTGGTGTGGACAAAGAGTGATTGATGTGACTCAACTGAAGGAAAGAGAGATTTTTAATTGCCTGAATGGTTTGTGCAATAATGGATGGAGATGTATCAACCTCATCCCAACAAAGCAATGAAGAATCCAATAGATGAGTAACAGCATCTTTAATACCTCTGCAAATCAGTGGCCTCTACAGGAGACCAAAGACAAGGACATGCATAGAAAAATGTGGAAAGAAGACCAAGGATATGATACAAGGCAAAGCTCAAGAAATTATAAAATCTGTGTGGGTTTTACTTTCCTGAACAATTGAAAGAGGCTCATTTTTATAATGGTGATGACGATTTTATAAGCAGTGATGATAAGAATTACATTGACAATGGCTTTTAGCTCATCACTGTGTATACTTAGTTCTGACTCATCTTTCAGATGTTGGCTCAGTTATCACTCTCTCACTGAAATCTTCCCATCCCTTCAGGACACATTCAAATTCTCTAAAATACTTTCATGCTCGTCCCTTCTTCCTGCTGCACCTGCTCCAGTAACACCGTGCCTTAGTTTGTATGACTGTTTTATTGTAGTTCTCCTCATCCCATTATACACTCTTTGTAAACAGATAGTACATCTGCATTTGCTGATTATTATTCCCTTAGACCTAGGTACAGTGTCTGGAGTTTGACAAATATCTGTTTACAGGAAGAGGAAGAAAAAGAAGGAAGAAGGGAAAAAAATTATACACATATTGTGAATCAGCCATTATCTTGATGTGTTACATATTTCTCATGACAACTCTTCAAGGTGTCTTATTTATTCCCATTACATTGAAATTCAGAGAATAAAGTCAACAGTTTTATGTTCCATAACTAAAATGAATCTTGGTCACTTTGGCCCCAAATCTATGTGTTTTTCTATTAACCCTTGCTATGTAGTATGCTGAATTTTTTGTTCTAAGAAATTTGTGTGGCTCTTAACAAGTTTATTTAACATTTAAAAAAATGGTAATGTTCCAGCATTCAGACATGTGACATCATTGACAACTGCCTCCTCTGACAGGCTGTACTATATTAAACATTAGACATATGATAGATGAAATCTGAGTGCCTATCTCTAAGCAAAACCAGAATGGACCGTGAAGGAGTGAAAGAGATTCTGCCTATAGAATCAGTCGGGTCAGCAGTAGGTCGTCTTTCTCCCCATCTAACTGTCCAACGAGAAGCCAGCACTTCTGCAGTTTCTATTATTTTATCCTAGAAGCCCCAGTAACAATAACACATTTCCCCCTAAGACACAAAAAATGGAATGTTTGTTTCAAAGTGAAAAAAACTGGAGAAAAATACTTTAAAAAAAGTCCTGCCTTCCTTCTCAAATTCTATGTGAAGGAGGTAAAGATGTGAATGCTTCCTATGATATATTTGACAGTATAAAGCAGAGAATTGAAGTAATATGAACAATATGTAGCAGCTGTTCAGAGAAGGAACTATAACATGATAGAGTAAATGGTGTATTTGTCCCTTGAGCTGATGAGGACTTAGTTACTATGAAATCATTCACCATGAGAATATAACCTAGACTATACTCCAGGACAAACTACTCAGGATTCCACACGTCACTACTCCTCATTAGAGATGTGCATGATTTTAAATATTAAAGTTGTTATCAAATATTAATGATAAAAATAAATTAAATTTAGACTGTAGCACTCAACCGTTGCTATTTATTGCTGAAGTTTGAGTTTATTATGAGTCTTTAAGGGTCAACAGCAGAAAATTTCCATCTAGGGAAAAATCTCCATAACCATATTATCTAAGTTTTGGTAGACAGTGTACTGATGAAACCAAAGGGTCCCCATTGATCTATTGTAGCAAAGTTGCTGCTCCTAGTCAGGCAATCTCTACTGCTTTTGGTAAGTTACTGGGGAAAATGCACTTGAATACATTTTTATGCAAATAAATTTAGAGGCATTATGCAAACTCCCACCAAAAAACCTAAGGAATAATTTATCCAAAATAGTATTTAATATAATTTGTTTTTCTTATGTCAGGGATGACCAGTGGGAACAGGTTCCTAAAGCCTTAGCTAAAATGAGGAAACCAGGAGTCACTTTCATGAGAACAAAATCACAGTTTGTGCCCTTTTGCAAAGGAATCTAGCAAAGCAGAAGAAGAAATATATGACTGAACTCTCAGGGGGAATTTGTTGCATTAATATATCATATAAAAATAAAATTCTGATTTACTTATGTAGTCAATAATATTTTCTAAAAGTATAGGAATTTAGAACTATATCCATACTGTTATTAGCCCTTAAAGAAATCTAGTTCTCAAAGAAACATAGTCCTAAAAGAAATCTCCTCATCTTTCTGACATTAAATTTTCTCATATGTAAATGAGAATCTACTAGCTGCCTCTAAAGATTATAAAGATTAAACCAGACTTTGTATATGTAACAGTAGATACATAGCTGGTAGAAAGTCTGAAAAATATTCTCACTTCACTTTACTTCATTAAAGAAAACAGTCGTTTTGATAAGGTGTTAATTATATTTAATCAATTGGGACTAGAAATATTATACAATTCTAGTTGTTACAATGATATTGGCCCTAATATTAAGGATTCAGCTTCTCTTTTTCTCCACTATCCCTGTTGATAATAACTTGAGTCTTTAGATTTACTAAAACTGTCAACATTCCTTAAAGGGAAAATAAATACACTGCACGCACTAAGAGCAGGCGATATAGCTATCCTCAGAAAAAAGGAAGTGGAATGGGTTTCTGAAAAATAGAAGAGAAGGATGAAACAAATCATATTATGGAGAGAAAGGAGAACATCTCAGAATTAATTAAGACAGCGCTGTGACTTGGTTGATGTGAGAACTGATGTGAGTTAGGTTCTGCTTGCTCACCAGAGGGCCCAAGGGAGTGAAAATGCCAATTTCTGCAAGTGAGTGTGAATTAGAGAAATATATGGAATACAGACTCAACTTTTCCCAGGGAAAGGAGCTTTCTTACTTATGCCAGATTTTGTATCTTGAACTCTCTTCTCTGGATCATGACTATATTTCCATGAGTTGTAAAACTTTTATGAAAAACTACAGTAAATTAAGTAGATGTAAATGAGCCCATTTGTGGTATTTCAAAGACTAGCAACACACTAGAAGATCAGTGTGTTTCTTTTACTTAGCATACAGTAGGCATATAAGAAATATTTGCTTGGTGGAGGCCAACTATGTGATCTGCTCTGTGAAGGTCCTGGGCTGGAACTTATTTAAATATGAACTCAAGAAATAGTTAGTGATTGCTTGTTATATGCTAGACATTGTGCTAGGTACAAGAATGCAGTAGGTGCTACTTAGTGACAGTCAAGCAACAAGTCAATGGATAATTACTGCATTAATCCTTATGATTCTTAAGATATATACATAACTATCTTCAGTGGAATCTAGTAGCTTATAAAATATTGACCAAGTCAATTTTTTTAAAAATATAATCAGTCTCATAACTATTTGCATTATCTATAAGCTGAGTTTTTATAAAATCTGCTAGTTAGCTTTTAGATGCTAATAATACATTGCGTGTTTTATAAAGTCAAGTTCGTTTTTCTGTAGGCCTGGAAACTGTCATAGAAGACAATTTGATTCCTTCTTGATTTCACATTTCACCTACTTTCATTTGGTTCTTTGTCAGTGCTGGTCCTTAGTTCTTACCTTTTCTACCTTATGCACAGCTTTTCTAGCTTTTGAGAACAATATTTTTCTTTTTCAATCCCCAAATCTGTCATTATTCAAGATTAAATAAGTAAGTACCTGCCTGCCTAAAACTATGGCATGAGGGGGTGGGGAAAATGAATCTTAGATACCACTGTCTGTCACTGTAACTTTCATTTTCTATATTCTCAATTTCCTAAAGTTCAGTATATTTGTAATTTGATCCTTAGGGTTTTTTTTTTTTTTCTATAACTTATTTTCTTCATGTCTTCATTTGATGGGGACTAGGGACTAGGATGCTGGTTTTCTTAACAAACCACTTTGAGAGAATGGTCAAACACCAGGTGACGTTTTATATTGGCAAGTCCTGATATTATCAACAGAGATGCATTCATTCTATACTAACACTATCCTCCAACATGCCATCTTCAAAAGATAGGCCATTCTTTAACAGTTAAACTCACCTAAGAGGGTGATGATAGTGAAAATCCAGACCTAAAGAACAGAGAAGCCATAATTTTTCAATTATCTCTACTGCTTCATTAAATGAATATAGAAGAAAATTACTGAATTCCTTATAACAACCTAGTGCAGTTGTTGCCCAGTAATTTCAATTTTTGGTTTCTTTGGTAGCTCCCCAGAGAAAGTACTGGGTGGTAATTTACCTACCTTCCTGTTTTATGAGTTTATCACTGTGAGTTGGACACATCTAGAGGAATGAACTGTTTCTGAATCACAATAGTCTCTTATCGGACTATACAGCCAAAAAACCAAAAAAAGATTGATATTTTCCCTCTCTCTCCACTTTATTTAAATAAACAAACTAAATTAGGGAAAGCCAGAAAGCATCTATCATGAATTCCTCCCCAATATATTTGAAACTGTGAAGGAACACATAGCTGTGGCATCATTCTGCTGACTTGTTCTCCTGACCATCAATCCAGAAGGCAGGAATCCCTTCCAGAATTCAGGAATTTCCACCAGATTTATGAAGCCAAGTAATACTGGAGTGCATTCATTACCTTTTTTGTTGATTAACAAATTGTGTGCTTACTGTTGATTAGAAGATCAGAACAACTTGGAAAATCGTCAACCTATATTTTACAATAAGGCATAAAAATACTTTGATCAGACATTCATATTTTACCATTTTCCAAGTAAAGTCATTTTTTTTCCCTCTGCCCTTGCCATGATGTGACATTTAATTATGGATTCCCCAGAAACGTTTCCCTGAGGTCTTTTACTTCACAAGTACCTTTTCCAGGAGGACTCCAGTGGTGTTTTTCATCATGACAGCAGCTCCCTATGGCTTAGCTTGCTATTAAATCCTGAATTAATATAAGCAAACCTCTCCCATTGACAAGATAAACAATGTTTCTCTCTGTTTCCCAGTAGATCTACTAGGCTGGCTGTCAAGAGTCTGGACCTTTAGTAGGTAGCCTTTTGTGGGGGTTAAAATCTTTACAGTTACACGTGCTTTTTATCTAGCCAGATTTTACAACCCTGTTAGAGCACATCCTCCATCAAAAAACTGCCATTTTTCTGCATTGTTTGTCAAAGAAAGTCTAAGCCCAGTGAAAATGCATTTCCCAATAGAAGTTTTAATTTAGTGGGAAGATACAGGTAGGGAGGGAGGGAGAGGGAGAGGGAGGGAGAGAGAGAGAGAGAGGAAAGCACAAAAGTGCAGATAGGTTATGAATATATCTAAAACTATTAGCTCTATACCCTTTTTTCACACTTTACATGGAAGAAGGACTATCTTCTCCTTGGGACACCTAGATCCACATTAAAAATGTATTTTTGTCTGTAATCTGATGATTATAAATGGCATGATACTTATATTTTACGTATTTCTTTGGCCATGCTACTACAAGACCAAATACTTTAAAAGTCTATCTTCTCATTTTTGCTGCTGATTATACATGCTGAAAATAAGCAAGGGTGGATGCGATAGTCTGCTTATATCTGTCTTTTAATCTGGTAGTTCATACCCCCTAAACAAAATATTAGTTATAAATACATCCAGAAACATAGAATAGAGATCTCCAACATGACCCAGTGGGGTTTATCTCAAGACTTGGAAGGTAGTTTTACATTCAATGAATGTACCTACTACATATGTACTACATACACAGAATAAAGAAAATAAAATTACATGATTACTCCAATATATATGCAGAAAATGGCATTTAAAAATTACCTACATCTCTTCATGATAAAAACACTCAACAAACTAGAAATAGAAAAAAATGTCCCTAATCTGACATAGGACACCTTAGAACGAATAACACTATTTTAATCATGAAATACTGAATGATTTTTCCCACATTATCAGAAAATACTGATGTGTGTTCTCACTACTTGTATTCAACATTGGATGTTGAAGAGAGGTTTTTGCTATGAAAATTAGTCAAGATATTGAAATGAAGGGAATCATATCAGAAAAGAAGTAAAACTACATCTATTTGCAGATGATACACATTGTCACAGAAATACTTAAAGAGTTCACTCAAAAATTATTAGAACCAATAACTGAGTTCAGGTATTTTATAGCCCAATGACATCAATATAAAAAATAAATTATATTTCTATATAGTAACAGTAAAAATCATAAAATGAATTAAGTAAAGAATTCCATTTATACAGCTTCAAAATAATTTTTAAAAGAGACAAATTTAGCAAAAAAAATCAAAACTCACACTCTAAAAATGGTGAAATATTAATGAAAGAAATTAAAGATGGCCTGAATCAAAGGAAAGACATTCCTTGAAACATGACAATTTACTACAATTAAAATAGCAGTAATCTCCAAATTGATCTTCAGATTCAAGAGAGTACCTATCAAAATTACAGCTCACATCTTTGCATAAACGAACAGTCATTCTAGAGTAGGTAAAATTAAATCATAAATAGGTTCTCTGATTTACTGCTAGGCATTAAATTTTCAGATAAGTTTTAAAATTAACTACGAGTCCCCAATACTGCTCATTATTAAACAGGAGTAAAATATAAATGTTATTAGTATTTATCAGTCATGACCATTTCCAGTCAATACTGGTGCACATGTACCTACAACATACAACCAAATTCCTAATTATATTGTAGGTGAATTAAATGGAGATGATACAGTTATTTTCTAACTTAATAAACAGTTGACTAACATCTTTATGTATTTCAGAGGTATTTGAATTTCCAAGTGAAAACACATTTTGGCACCTCTGATGACTTCTTTCTCACACTGAATCCTTCCCAAGTTCCTGAGGGTTCCTCTTAAAAGGAGCATGACTCCATGGAAAGTGACAAAAGAACCACTCTTATTCAGAAGTAGAAATGAAAGGGAGGAGGTGTAATCACATCAGTAGATTCTGACCCCTTTCTGTGTTTGCATTTCCTCTCATTCCTTTGATAACGGTTCCACATAAGTGGCTGTAAATCGTGTCCCCTGGACATCACATTTCCCAGTGCATTACATAGAAAATATATGTAATGATTATACACATCTCTATGCTCAGTGATGACATTTGCAAGCTTTACAGGGATGGAAGGCAGCATAATGGATATCTTCTTAAACCACAGATATCAATGAGAATTTAATTTCTGTGGAAGAGAAATTAGGGGAAGAAGAAAGGGCAAAAAGAATTAAAGGTCGGTAAAAAGCATTCTAATTTTCATATATTCTATTATGTATATAGTCAAGATAAAATATAAAAATGAATCAAGCTGAGTTTTTCTTCTAGTTCCACAATCCTATTTATTGTTTTATCTCTAACCCAGGGCATCCACATCCTTCATTCTGTGCCTATCTTCCAAACTTAAAATCTTCCAACTTTTCTGTACTTCCATCTGCTTGGTGTCTGCACGAGAAAAAAAGTTTCTGAGAAACACTCCAAAGACCAAAATCACCCTAAGGGAGAGTATGAGTATACAAAGATAAAATATGTATTTTTATAATGTGTTTGAATGACACCCAACCCAGGAAAGCATTTTGAAATGCCACCTGTAATTGGAAAAATAATATTTTTATGTAAAAGGTATTTTTAAAAAATCATTGGACGTCAATGTTCCCCAGCACAATATGAGTCAACTTTGGCCCAGAGAGTGACAAGTTTAACTGAATTGTCAATCTTTAATGTTATTTCAAGACCCTAGAGCAGAAAAATATTATACAGCCTCTTGTGAAAAAGGAATAACAAAAATAGCAAAAGCAAATTTCATCCCCAAAGGGACTGCTCCTCTCAAAACTCATTTCTATGCAGATTTGAGACAGAAGAGTTGGGCCGTTTGTTAAAAAATCAGCCAGCTGAAAACAAGCTTTCTACATGACAGAAGAATAAAAAGTTAAATATAATTCAAGAACTGGTAAGAAATTTTAGTTCTTCCTATAAACTGGCAAGAGAGGTCATTTTCCTAATTCTTAGAGTTGAATTTGCAGCATTTGGGGGACATAAGATGGAGACGGAATTGTGTCATTATTATTTTACATTCCCTGTCTCTAGTTCTCCGAAAAATTCAAGTGAACTGGGAAAGGAGAAATTTGTCTCACTAGTTCTTATGTGCAAGACCCACAGGGAGAAAAAAAATCTGAAAATATGCTTCTATGTATAGATACAACAATAAAATATTCACTCCCTGGACCCAAGATTGTTAAGAGTTTAGATTTGGGTTATATATATTTTTTCAATGACAGCTGGAGTTTGAGTGAATCATCTTTACATTTTGCTGGTTCTCTTCACCTGCAATCATAAGAACCTGGAAACTGAAATATTAATATGACATGAAAAACAATGGGGTTCAAATGAACAAAAAGTTCATTTTTCTCTTCAGAAACCTAGTAGAGCCTTAATTTGTATAGCCTGCTTTCTAACTGACAATTACCACAGTAAGTTTAATTTTTAGAGGGAAAAGAGAAATCTTCACCAAAAAAGTTGTAAAGCCATATTAATCATACAGAAGAAAATATGTAGGTGCTCTTAAAAAGTGTCCATTATTGTATTCAATTTATTCTGTCATCGCTCATATCGATTGGTCTGACTTCAAATAAGTTCAGGAAGAAATCATTACAATAACTGGTTAAAGATATAAACTTTGGTCGGGAAAATTCCTAGAATACTAGGAAAAAGAATGAGTTGCTTCTTGAGCTAAAAAGGTGATTTATTCAATGAAAATGGATGACAACTATCTCTATAATTCACATTTGATAGAGAAACAGCACAACTAGTACTTTAAGAATGTAAGCTAGTTATCGTCCTAAAGTATCAGAAACCTGATGGTTCAGGCCTCTTATTTTAAATATTACAAAGCAAAATATTATTAATAAAAACAACTAGTACTGGAATGGGGGGGGTGTTTACTTTAATGTGTAGAAGTTACTATAATAAAAATGAAAAATAAAAAAGTAAGTAAAATAAATTAAAAAAATTCACAAGTTAAAAAACAACTAGCGAAGGAATTCTCTAAAGTGAAGAATATACAATCAACTCTTCTACAATGATTTCTGTAGGAATCAGACATACAGGACTTTTTAAAATTGAATATTTAATCAATAAAATGTAACAGTAAAATATACCTGACATACGCATGGAAATAAATAAAACTAGGCAACCTGCAGTGTTATTTACCTATTTAGCTAAATATTTGGGTTATTCAGCTTCTATGCACTTTCATGTGCACTAGTACATCTAAACGAAAATTCCACAAGCTATCAAATAATGAAGATTTTTTAATTTCTTGTTGAATTTGGTCAAATAGGCCACCCTTTTCTGGAGATAAGTACCATAAACACCATCTCTCCTACTGTGACAAATGCCAAAGGAAATAACTTTGTTACCTTTGAGATTATATGATTCTACAACTTAAAAAAGTGGTCACCAAAAAGAGCAAAGACCGATAAACCTATTGTGCTTTATACAGATGTAAGGTTGCTGTTACAGAACCCTCAACACAAGGTAGTCAGTATGAACTACTCCTTCAATAAAATCTATCCTTACATAAAAGCTTTGCATGCTAACAAAAGGTAAAACAAAGGCCCAAAATGGGTAAGATAGAGAGAAGAGGCACAGGAGACAGAACTTGAAAAGTAGAGCCTTAAACAAACAATCAGGAATCAAGGTGAAGTACAGAACTCCTCTGAATCTCTTCCAGATGAGACAGCGATATTCTTACATGCAGGGTGCCTGACCCTCCCTATATCTGACTGTAGAATCGCCACTATCCAGGTGCTCCGCTTTGGAGAAAAGATCTTTTATCTTTCCACCCTGACAGCACAGCTGCTAAAATGCCACTGTGGAAGGACAAACAATGATTCAAGCAAAAGGGAAAGAGAAAATGGAAAAGAGGTAAGTCTATCAATTTCGGTGGCAATTCGCAAGTTCTAAATTATATTTTCCCTTTTAATATATCATGAGCCCCGGGATAATCAAAATACTAGAGCAAACATTGTGAAAGGTGCTGTAGACTTTTAAAAAAATCTTACACATTAGACCTATATAATGATATAATGCAATATGCCGTCAATAAAATTTAAATTAAAAACATAAAAATAAAAACATTCTCTATTCTAGATGCACTTAAAACTCAAGCACCACCTGCTGGCTCAGCACTGGAGCATCCCACTCACTCAGCAACACTTTCAATTTGATTTGCATTCAAATCAACCCAGAAGTCAATTCAATTTTTCACAGAAGTTAAGACAACTACTGATTAGAAAACTCAGGCCACCTAAAGATTTTCTAAGATTTAAAATTAATTTTAAGATTTCCACCTCACAATTTACACTCACACCAAATTTCATATACTATGGCAGAAATTAAAAGATACACTTGTTAATGTGAAAGATATAATAAGCCAGACACAAAATGTTGAAATGTGTACCTATGTCTGCAACTGAGTATAAATACTCTCATTAGTTACTAGGTTGCAAACGTTGTCTTGCTAATGCTTACTCTTATTGCAATAATTTTATGATAATTACAACAATTATATGAACTTTTCATGAGTTTAATAAAAATAAAATGTACTGTTTTGGATTTCCTTTTACTACACGAGTTAAAAATAGAAGCCACTATCAAATGAAGATGCCACAGACACTATCGAATGTGGAAGCTTACAGAGATGACTCCCTGTGATTTTACTATTTACCTTTTCCAGGACTTCGATAACAAAAAAATTATATTCTTGGAGAATGTGACTTAGAATTAGGTCACTGAATCACTTTTACATTTGTTTTCAAACAGCTAATTTCAGCTGATCGTAAAGAAAACTAAACTAAAATAAAAATAACTATTTTCAATATAAGTATACAAAAATATAGATGGTTATCTCATTAATTAGTACACACCTCCCCAAAAGTGTCCCTGTTTGGTTTTTCTAATTTATTAAAAACCAGCTATGTGCAGCACTTCCAGGCATGGCCTCAAAGCCTAAATGGTAGCAGCATCTTAGGGCTGCATTAACTGTGTATCCTAGGCAACCAAGTAATGGCTAAAGCACCACAGTGTTTGTTTAAAACGTGATGTGGAAAGCAATCAGAGGAGCTTCAATTCCGAGGAAATTCCTTTTCAATGTGAGCCTCACACTGTAGTAGAGTGGTTCTATTTGCACCATTATAATTAAGATTGTGTCACCATATTCATTATTTTCAAGGGTTTGTAACTGAGCTGTAAAAAATTAGTCATAGTCATTAAAAGACGGAAAACATCTAGTTATGCTAAGATGTCCTACTGGGGCATTTAGGGTCCTAGAGAAGGTGGTTTAAGCAATTTATATGACAGACAATATTTTATCTTAACTAAGTTAGCTTAAAATACTACCCTAACCACTGATAAATTGGAGGTATGCATAATAATTACTGTAAAGCATAACTATGTCTTTACTTCTCAATAAAAATATACACCTGCTACTTTGAAACTACAAAGTTATTTTTACATTATTTTTATTGAGTTAATTCCTCAGGGATTTACTTTTTGGTTAATTGTTGGTAAAGAGCAGTATGCTCATTTCAAAAAATATGTTGATGAATTTTGATGACTTCAAGTAACCAGTTACAGTGCAAGAACATGTTATTTTGCACTTTTTCATTTAGACATTTATACACCTACATAAATTCTAGGAGCAGGATTTTGCATTTGATGTACTTTTTAACCAAGTTTTAAAAACAGTTTCCATAAGTAAAAATAAAAAAATGCTTCATCTTTTGTTTATAAATTAAAGAACTTGATTTAAAAAAATGAAAAATTAGTCATATTTGGCTAACAGAGAAAAGGTAGCTAACCTTTACTCAGAACATGTATTATTTACAAGATGCTCTATATCACATATTTAGTTCATTTAATCCTTTCAACAGATCTGTAGCAGAGGTTGTATCACTCCCATTTTGCAATGTGGAAACTCCTAATCCTAGTGGGACTGGACACAGAGTTCAAACATTGTCGTACCATTTGTGTATTTCCAGAGTAAAAATTGAATTGAAAATAGCCCATTCCATATGTAAATGATTCTATAAAATATTAGAAACAAAATGATAGAATAATTCTTTTTCTCTTCATTCTACAGATTGCACTGCTGGGTTTCATTGTTTTGTTTAATTTACATACAAATAATTAATGGATAAAACCAATCAAACATAAAAGTAAAATGAAACTACAAATTGCAAAAATCCTATTTTGTCTTAAAGTTATCTAATAATCATAAAATCTAAATTGTGCATAAAATAGTATTGAAATCTTCCACAGAGAAAGAGATATCATCATGTGAGACTCAAATGTGTTAGATATTGGAATTGAAAATATCACTAGTTATATGGTAAAATTACTTTGCAGAACTATTCAAAGAGGAAAAACAACCCCTCAATGCTGACCACAATTCTCAAAAATATTATGGTTTCTTTGAACTCTTTTCCAAGATTACACCACTTATGCTTTCTTTAATTTTCTAAACTCAGAAAATATTATTTGCTCAATTATTTTCAAAGAGAATATATCAGAGATTTTTATTATCTATTCCTGGTATCCAAATTTGTCTTGCAATTAAGCTCTGAATATACTTAGCTTTATTATTTTGTCTTTTTAATAAGCTCTATATTTTGTTTTTATATCAGAATACTTGAGAAAATAACTAAGTATAATCTTTGCTTCCTCCCCATCTTTATAATTTGCAGAACACTGAACAAAGAAAAAAAAAAAAAAGAAAGGAATTAAACCAGTGCTCCCATTTCAAATAAAAAAGACAAGGAAAAATATCAAGGCATGAAACAGGCATTGTCTATGACAGAGACCTTGAGTCATATGAAGTTATTTTACCCCTGAAATGCTAAATCCAAATTCAGATGTAAGTGTAGACTAGCCATCAAATGTCAATACACGGTTTAAAATAAATTAAAATATCATTAATATTTTTATAAAAATTATTTGTTGAAATGATAGAATTAAAATATAATGGGTTAAATATAATACACTGTCATTTATTTCATTGATTTTTCTCTTATCTTGTGTGACAACTAGAAAATTTTAAATTAATTTGTGTTGGAATTTGTAGCTCTCATTTGTTTTTGGGGGGCAGCATTGCAGATCATCAAAGCATCAAGCATGTCAGTTTATATTTGAAGTCATTGATATTATCTATAAGACATTTCATAAAAAATCTTTTCTTTACTATTTCCCTTAATTCTAATTTCACTCAATGAATTGAAAAATTATTTCTTATGCATACATACAAATAGGCCTATATACATCTTTTAACTCTCCTATTTAATGTTACATTTAATATCTAATATAATGGCTGACCAATGGCAAACATTTATAATACATAATATTTTTACTGGATTTTTAATAAATTTTTCTCCAGCTGTAAGCACCATTCAGAGCAGGATAAAATGGAGGAGAATCATCAGTCTTCCTGCTTCACTAAGAAATTCTAAATTCCACAGATGGAATACTTAAAATGAGAGATTTGATATGCAAATGAAAAATGAGATTTGTGAAACATTTATAATAACATGGAAATTGGCAATAAATAAAAATTTTATAGGGTAAGATTACAGAACTATCCATTTATGAGTCCAACAATGTAAACATTTATAATGTGGGCAATCTAGATATTAAAAAATGCATTATCTTTAATACATACAACTCTGGTTATAAAAGATATTTTTAAAGCTTCCTATTCAATACTGGTAATATTTTTTCCCCAAAGAAAAAAGTTCACTGGTCAATATGTCTTCCATAAATAGCAGAAACTGCAAAGTACATTTTGCATTCTTTCATTATGATAAATTAAGAAGAATCATTAGAAAAGTTCAAATATTGTATATATTGCTTTACTGTAGACTTCAGATTTACGGGAGTCTGCATTTTTAAACCACCCACACAATTTATGTACTAGTTAAAAAAAAAAAACTTAAAAAATTACTAGCATGCTTAGATGCCAAAGCCTAGAGTATTGGAAAAGGGAAAAACAAAATGAAGTTATTGTAGCTCCCACATGCTCAGAGTCCCACAGAATACCTCCCAAAAAAGACTAAACACAGGAGAAGACACATGAGGTAGGAGTATGTGCATCTGTGAACTGCTGAATCTGATTACTCAACAACAAAAAAAATTGCTTTTGAGGGGACCTTATGACTTAAAATATATATCCTAGGAGTTGTTCAGAAGATGAAGGGGTGGATAGAGGCGATTGGCTGGGTGAATCTTGAGTCCTATTGTTATTTTTCAATCCTGGCTCCATCAGATACTGCTGGTGTATCCTTGGGCAAAATTCTTCAAAACCTTGATCTTCTCATTTAAAAAGAATAACAATTGTCCCACTGGCCTTGATTTCTGTAAACTTATCTGAATAAAGGAGTACAGAGTCTATAACAAATTAATGTGGATTTAGTGGCTTGAAACAAGAGAATTTTCTTCTCTTAAAAGAATTCTGGAGCCTGCAACTCCAAAATCAAGCTGCCTGAAGGGCCCTGCTCCCTCTGAAGGCTCATCTCTTAATTTCAGGAGGCTTTTAGCAATGCCTAGTGTTCCTTGACTTTTAATTGCCTCACTGCAAAGTGTGCTCAAGTCTTTCCATGGCTTCCTTCTATACCTGTGTGTCTCTGTCTATCCTCTTGTCCAGTAAGGACACCAGTCTTTGGATATAGGGCCTGTCTCATCCAATATGACCCATCTTAACTAACTACACATATACAGACCCTATATTCAAATGAGATGACATTTTCACGTTCTGGGTAGACACAATTTTTGGAGGGCCTCTATTTAACTCATCACAGAAACTTAGCTAATTCAGGTGACTTTAGTCAAAATTAGAGAAAGGTTCAAAAAGGTCTTATGTTACATATATAAAATGTCTACCTAGAACTGTAATATAAAGTATTATTTTTGAATTTCAAAAACCTATCTTTTGTGGTACATATATATAATGGAATACTACACAGCCCTTAGAAGAGATGAAACCCTGTCATTTAAATCAACATGGGTGGAATCAGAGGGGATGATGCTAAGTGAAACAAGTCAAAAGAAGAAAGATACCAGATGACCTCACTCATAGGTAGAATGTGAATAGACAAAACAAAGGAACAGACAAAACATGACCAATCCTGAAACATTTGTAACAGAACTGAGGTTACCAAAAGGAAGTGGGTTGGCAGGGGCAAATGGTGGTGGAGCCCACTGGACAATGGGAACGAACACTTGGTGATTTGGTAGAGGGCATGGTGTACTGAAATATATCTAAGGTATAGGAACCCTACATAGAGGAAATTATTTTAATATGTAGAATTACTACAATAAAAAATAAATTTAAAAAAACCTATCTTCAAGAGAACTTTCACTAAAGTTTTGTATTTTGTGTTTCCTAGGGCTTAAGTATGTCTTATCCACTTGTCACTTACATCCTGTTAGTAAGTCTAGTCATTTTTTTCTGCTACACATCTTTGACATTCATTTTGCCTTCTCACTTTTATTTCTACCAAACCTTGGTACCTCACATTAGCATGAATATAATCACCTTCAAAGAAACACCTATCTTAAGCATTTGGAACTGTAGGACAAACATTAAAGATTCTTTTCCTAGTTTTTTTTAAAATATTTTTGCATAATCAATAAGCTTCTCACTTCTTTAAAGCAGTATCTAAGCTCTTCAGACCAGCTGCAAAGACTTTTACAATCAGACTCAAGTCGCCCAAATATTTTCTTTTATCACAAAACAGAAATTTCATCTCCAATAAGCCTAAATTAATTACATGTATTCCCTTCCTCACTTCTTGTTTGCTAGAGGAAGGAATTACAGAAGTTCTTAACTTAGCAACATCAAAAAGGTAAAGACTAATTCTGCCTTCACCCCAAAAGGTAAAAAAGATTTGTAAATGTACCAAAATGTCTTGCCTGAAAGAAAGATAAAGAGGTCAGACACATACTTGTTGTGGACTCGGAGCCCCCCGCACACATGCAGTGTTGATGCTATTGTGGGAAAAAGAAGAAGGAGGCTAGGTAAAAGCAAGACTAAAATGTCAAGAACTAGCTTTTGCTAGAACAAATTTCAGTTAAAAGAATATACATGCAGAAATATCCAGCGGGAGATAAAAGCAAGCCTATACAGTGTCACTGTTTCTATATTCATTAATTGGTTAACAGTGCACAAAACTCTTAACACTAGATAGATTCGTACCAGGTATAAATGGAAGATATTGGTAAGACTTATTTTAAGCAAGCAACATTGGAAGATATGTTGGATAACATTTTTCATATTTAGTTAATAGTTACAAGATAGATACTGATCTGCAAAGGAAAATATGTTTCTCTCCTGGAAGTCAGCTCTGGATATTCTCTAGGATTTCTGAGCAAGGTCGCTTTGACCAACGGACATAGTGCCATGAAATACTATGGTTCCTGGATAGTCTTTGTCCTGTTCAATTTGCTTTCCCCCTAAAATTTTTGCTGCACATTTTCTTCCCAAACATAGACATACAGATATGGGTCCTCTGGGAGCTGAAGAACCAACCAAATCAAGCGAATTTCAAATTCTAATTCTTCAAGTTTAAAAGTTTATATTTCTCTCTTTTTTTTTTGGTTTTTTAACTCTCCTGATAAACCAACGGAAAGTTTTGTGAATTTTTTAATAAGGGATGGAAAGTGAGTTGCGTTGGAAACAAGGAACATAACTTTTATTATCCCTATTCCCTGTTACTGACTGTTATTAATTTTAAACTTTTGTTTCATTTTTCAGGTAATAAAAAAAGCAATAAAGTAGTCCTTTAGTACAAACCATGCAGCACTTGTGGTTTGTTTTAAAAATCAAACATACTTTATAAAGGAAGGTGAAACTATCTATGCCTCCCAAGACAAACAAAACTAGTTATACACCGAATGGAGAAAACATACTTTATTCATTCAATAAATATTTGAGAGCTTGCTAGGGAGAAGGTTTAGAAAAAGGTGAAAGGCCACAGCTGTTCATAATATTGTCACTTCTTTGTATTTCAACATGCAAGCTGACAAATTGTTTTGTATCATATTCATGACAGTCCTGTGAGAAAGACTGAAAGACACTACTATCGCTATATAAAAGATGACAAAATTGAGGTTCTGATAGATTAATTACCTTGTATTCATATCACTAAAATACTAAAAATAGAGCTTATATTGTTTCCCTATAGTCTGTGTCTAACCACTTCATAATCAAGATGAAGAACAGAAACTTCCCACTTCCCACAAATCTCTGGCTTTGGGGCATACATGGATACAAGGAAGAAAGACAGGATAAGACAACCCAATGTGACCCCCAGAATATCAGGACTCCAATAAATGAGAGGTCCTGCAAGTATTAGTAATAATTATGTAATTCTCTTCCTTAGAGTGTGAGCATAACAAATGACTTCTGACCAATAGGAGATGACAAAATTGATTTTACTTACTTGATTCACTGATGCTACCTAGCAAAGGTGTTGAATTGTCATTCTCATGATTATGATAGGCTATGTAATACTCCATCTGAATACTGGAGCTTGAGAAATAGTCCTGCTTTCTTTGAAAAGTAAAGGCTGTGCTTTGAACTGTCTATAGAAATGTCACATGGAAAGAAACAGTGGGTCACACCTAGGAACTGAGAGTGCCCCCCCACCCATACACAGCTAGCAAGTAAGCAGGGTCTTATTAGTAGTTGAATGATGGCCCCAATTAGAGCAGCTTTGAAATGAATCTTTCCCGGTCAAGCATAGATGAGAATATAACCCCAGTTAGCCTGAAATATGGCCTACTTGCCTCCTGAAAGAACTCAGCTGAACTATACTCAGTCTTCTGAATCATCAAAACTAGCATAATAAAAATGCATTAAGTTGCTAACTTTGTGGTGATTAGATATGCATCATAGAAAACTAACCAGTACTTATTTCTTTCTCTATATACTACAGTCTGAGCTCTCTAACTTGAAACTGATAAAAAAATAAATGAAGGGAATATATAGGAGTGGAGTCTTTACTTGCTTGTTTTTTAAAGGAAAAAAACAGGTAGGAATGAAGGCAAGCAGGCAGGCAGGCAGCAGAGAGAGAGGAAGAAGAAGCACTTTGTTTTACTTTGTTCAGTTATTCACCATTGGTTGTTTCCCCAGCTCCTGATCTTCAACTAGAAACTTTGGAATGTATGTGGACTGTACCTGGTCTTAAACACTAGGTCACCAGGGCACTCCACAGAGTCCACTTTGATAATAAAAACTAACATTTTCTATGCACTTAATATTTTGAACTAGGCCTTGTTGAAGATCTTGGTATATATCACATCAAGGCTCATTCTTTGAAGTCAGCATCTCTTTTCATCCTCATTCTCCCTCAAACACAAGGTTTTCTCACACTGAAGACCATATAGTTACTTTCAGTTTTTGAACAAAAAGAGAAAAGTAGGGAGAAGAAAAACAAAATGTATGAGACATTGTAAAAGAAAGTTACATGAAACAACACATCCTTTTCCAATGTGTAGGTTCTGTACATTTGTGATGTAAAATGCTATTTTGAGTGAATCGTGGCCCCAAATATTAAGAAACACTGCCGTAGGTGTTGACATTCTGTTTCACAATATTAAACAGCATCTCTGCTGGTGTGGAGTCATTTTATGCCAATTATATATCTCTAGGCTGTGCTTCTTCTCCGAACTCGACTCATTTTCTAACTGCTAACTCAACATTTCCACTTGAATGAGTAATAGGCAATTCAAATGCATCATGTTTAAAATCAGACTCCTGACATTCTCTATAGGCCCCAAACCTTCGCCCACAATCTTTCCCATCTCAGGTCAAAAACCCGGGAGTCATTTTGATTTTTTTTTTTTTTAATTTTTCTCATAACCCATACCCAATGATTAGCAATCTTGTCAGTTCAACCTACAAAATATATCAGAATCTGACAGCATCCTACCACTTCTGAATTACCATTTAAAGTCAAACCACCATCATCTATCTAAATTACTGTTATTAAAACAAACCTTCTGGTCACTCTCTGTGTCACCTTTGATCATTTCAGTCAGTCTAATGTCTCCTTAGAATCAAGGGTGATTCTTGAAGTAAATTACTACCCTTTCTCAACTCTTCGTCTGATTTTTTATCTCATTTCCCTCCATATTTAATTGATTATAATAAACATTTAGTTCTTATATACAAGATTGTCTGATACCCCCTGTCAGCTAGGTGGCAGTTATGACACAGCGGCCATTGTTTGTATATTAACAAATTTGGTCACAGTTGATTATAGTGACTACAACCCCGTGACATCACTTCTGTTGAATCATAGGCACTGTTGGAACCACACATTTTGAGTTTAATGTCTTCAATAGTTACTATTGTGACTCAACATTGAAATGAGATGCTATGATAGATGCAAAAAGACGGGAAGATTGGCATGTAAAAGAATCTTTGCACAAATAAGACCACATGAGTTCTTTAAATACATACAAATTAAACAATTTTAATCAGAAAGTATTTTGATAGTGTTTACATGGAAAGTATATTTTACTTATTCATAGATAAAATCATGTTGAAGTTCACACTCAAAAAGTATCTTATTTTTGATGACATCTGGTAAAAACCAGTTTTTATGCCATTTAAGTTTAGTCTTTAGGCCTTTATGTTTTTATTCACCTGATATTTTATCTCTGAACTAATCTCTGAAAAATGTTCCCATTGTCCACATAGCTCTACCCACATGACTCCTTGCCATTCTTTAGATATGCCATGAACACTCATGTCAAGGCCATGAATAGTCATGTCAAGGCCATGAACACTCATGTCAAGGCCATGAACAGTCATGTCAAGGTCATGAACACTCATGTCAAGGCCTTGCTGCTACTGTTCCTCTGACTGATATATTCCCACGCGCCTGCATACCTGCATACTCTGTCACTTTTTTCAGTCTCTCTGCTCAAATGTCATCTTATTAGGGAGGTCCTCACTACTTACCCTATTTTAAATATATCTGTCCCTTTCAAAGTATTTTTTTCTCCGTACTCTATACTTGCCTTGTTTTTTTTATTTACTGTCTCTCTTTCCTCCACTGAAAGGTATCATCGTGCTTGGCATATAGTTGGCGCTCTTAAAAATTTATTGAGTCAATGGATCTTCACAAAAATCTTATGATAGTTTATCAACATCATTATTGAGAGTGATAATATTGCCATTTTCATTGAACTGATAAATGGATATAGAGGGAGGTTAAGTAATTTGATCAAGGTCACACAGGTAATTCATATGAAAGACCCTGGATTTTGTGTGGCTACAGTATCCATACAATTATTCTTCTTTTATTATTATCTCTTATGGTTTATATATGTGTGTAGGTCTGAGGTCACTTATAAAGAGAAAAAAAGAAAATTTTATACAGGGTAATGATTTAATCAAAACTATTTCAAAGCTTGATACTAAGATAGCAAAGTCTACTACTCAGTATGTAGATACTAACTTTGGAGCAATTATACAATTAATGAAGTCAGTGTTTTACTAATTCCTTAGCCGTGCCATTGCTTAAGGTTTTTTCATTCTAGGACATTTATAATTTTATAGAAGACACCTGGAAAAAACAAACAAAAGACTCAAAAGTTCTAATAATTAAAAATCTAATTCAGACCTATTGAGGCCTGTTTTTACATAGATTCATTACATACATCAAGTCTTAGCAGAGTGTTACTCGACAGCAGTGCCTTTTTGGGACTTTACCCTGGATAAATGGTAGCCATAATTTTAATCCATTAAAATCACTGGATGACTATGTAGAGTATCAAGAGATGCTTTACTATTATACTGCAAAAATGATACGTTATTTTATAACTTTTTAACAGTAATAAACACTTTCTTGATTTTAAAATTCTCTGTTGTCTCTAGGCTTTCTGCAACAATCTATATAAATAACTACATAAAATTTATATAGTGTGGTTAGTCTTTGAAAAAATCTATTGGGTCGCTGCAAAGATGAAATAGATAATTCATAAATATACTATGAACATTACTTGGCACAGAGTCATTATCCTGAGCATATTATTACTTCAGCGATATTTTAAATGTTTGTAGTTTACTTTATAGTCTGGTGATCAGAACTAAGAAATTTGGAAGCAGAAACCAAAGACTCTGAACAATTAAAACTATTGCATTTATTTAGAAAATATACACTGTACTGTATATGAACACTCAAGACAATGAAAACTCTCTTTCAGTAATGAAAGCACAGACTCTTCACTCATGCTGTCTGAAATGGCCTTCTATTTGGTTGGTTAACTGCCTCTTGTTCATTCTGCAAGAGTATAACTAAATATTATTCTTAGAGAGCCGCTTCCCAGACCACAAAGCCTGTACTAGGTGTCCTGGTCTACCTCTTACAAATGTCTTCTCATTATAACTGCACCCAGAACTGAACTACTGGTGGTGAACTAATGTGGTGTATGCAGATTTGATCCACAATGATGCATATCTTAAACCTAAATAAGGATATTTTGCAATGCTGCTTCATTAATTTTTTTTTAATTCACAAATAGTATGGCCTTGGAATTATCAAAACCTCCACAAGTACAATTATTAGACCTAAGACAGCTATCTTGGAGGCATTCAATAAGTTTTTTTAAAAGAACATTTAATTTTTTACTCTCACTAGTAGAGCGATTCTAACAGAAAATCTAAAGAGCTGTCCAAAATATATCGCGTAGGAATATAAATAATGCTTGGTGTGATGAAAATTTTTTTTTCTGCTGCTGAAACAGGGTTAAAAGATCATCTTCTCCTGTCCTTTCATTTAACACCTTTTGTCTTTCCTCAGAAAATAGTGCGATATACTGGAACGTAGTTCTGCCTGTTATGAAGGTGAACTTTAAAAAAGTCTTTATTTAGCTTAGTAGCTTAAAATTCCTGGAAGTTATTAGCTAAATTTTGCTTTCATATCACATGGTCTTGATGCCCAGTTATAAAACAAAGTAAGAGACCTTTGGGTCAACTGCACAAGGGAACATTGAAATTTACTTTTAAGCAAATTATCTCAGATACTTTTCAATATGAAAAATCATTTAAATTTCGATCTTTAACTGAACATTCACAGTTATAATTTGAGAGAGCTTATTTATAACAAAGATTCCTGGCTAATACTTTGAGAAATTTGGATTTATTAGATCTGGACTATAACTCAGAAATTGGTCTTTTTTGAAGCATCCCCCAAATCCACAACTATGTTCTGAGAAAAGCTTATTGTCTCTCTCTCTCCCTCCCTCCACATATATATGAATGTGTGTCCATATTCATATGTATATTAAACACTTTAATGTTTTTAAGACTTCTCATTAACCTCTCTTTCCAGCATAGTCTCTATTTTCTGAGAAAAGTTCACAATCAACTACAAAGTTATTTACAGCGCACTAACAAAATATCTTCTTTTAGCCGTTCCATCTCTTTCTAACAGTGCTCATAAGTTCACAATCTAATATGGTATCTTCACCCAGAAGTCTATAAGATGTAAATTCTTCAGAAAGCAGTAACACTAAGTCATTCATGAGATTTCTTCATACCTTAACATGAATTAGTGTGTAAGTAAGTGGTCTCAGGGACCAAACACTGGGTATTAGTTAGTATATAACAAAATTGCCTGAGGAATGAGATGCTGGACAGGTTAGATTTGTGAGGAAAATGGAAAAAGAAGAATCTTGAACATGAAGGAAGGTACTCACAGAAAGAAGTTTAGACCAAGAAAGACACCAGAAAATGTACCTTTACTAAGGGAATTAAGCCTGGGAAGGACTGAAATAAAGATAATCCCAAGATGAAAAGAAATATTACTATTTCCAAGTTACCTTACCTGGAGCAAGTCTTATTAAAACTAAGCCATTCATTCATCCATCCACGCATTCATTCATTTATATTCACAGAATCAACAAACATCTAACAGATGCCATCAGACTGGGTCTGAAATAGCTCCTTACTTTGGAAAAAAAATGTTGCTAGGACTGAAAAACATGAATCCTCTTTATCCTCATGAAGTTTCCATGCCAGTCTGGTCTATCCTGGGGCATAGAAAATGACAGTGTCATGACAAGTGTATCTCATTATATCAGTTGCCTTCAGCTGTGACTCAGCAATATGAGAAACTTTATTTTAATGGTTAAGGAAAGTTTTTCACATTCCGTTCAACAATTGTAATATATACACATACTATTATATAATTGCAGGGAAGCTTCAAGTATTTTTATAGACATTTTTGGTGGTTGTTAAAAAGGTGTTTTTTGAAGAAAAAAAATCTCTTATACAACCCATTTTAGAAACAGTCGTACACTGAGTGGGCTTACACAATGCATCTGTTGGCCTATTCAGAAGATTCATTGACTTGAATCTAACACACGAGGATCATCTCTGCCTCCCAAGTCAAGTGAGAATCATTGTTTTCTACAGTTAAGAGAAACTTTAAAAATGTATTGGATACCTCCCTTTTAAGTTATATGACTTGTGGTCTAGAGGCAAGTTTGATAAACTCAGATCCAGTCATGGAGGGGGAAATTGATTTCATGATCGGCGACCAGCATTTCTTCTTAAGAAAGGAGTCTATTGTCTAGATGAAGAGTATTAATCTATGAAACATTTTTTTTCTCCAGTTTTTAATATGCACTGTGTATACTGCTTTGTCATGTGAAATGTAGTACTTACTGTATCACAGGTCAGTTTGGAAGCCTCTGGTCAAACGTTCTTCCATAGCAAGTTGAGACCAGAGTTCTAGTTTCTTTGCTCTCAGGCAGTCCCAATATTATCTAGCTTGCTCTGCTCTTTAGCTGTTTTGTTAAAAATGGAAATGAGCAAGTATCAAGTCAGTGATCTTCCCTTAAGAAGTCTAGACAAGTTAGAAGTAAAAATTATATTCTTTTTCATAAAATTTTCAATCATATTAAAGTCTGGCAGAAGGTAAAATAAATATAACTACTTCAGATCAGATTACATCACACTCTTTTAAAGATCAAAGTTCACTCTCAAAGTTCACCAGCTCTAAGGACTGTTCTGGCATCATCATACCATACTGCCTAGTTGACATTTCTTTTAGTAGATGTTTCTTTAATGGCCTTCTCGTGACAATGCAGTGCAAGACATGGCTTAGAAGTGGTTAAAAGCTATCTGCTTAGCTGCAGTCACTTAATAAAAAGTAACTTACAATGGTTGCTGGAGGTGAAATCAAATACTAGAAATGAATTCAGGTTCTGGGATCAAAGGCACAGTCTCATTGATTAATGTGTCAGGATAAACGGTCTGAAGCATTCCCATCCTTTCAGTGCATTCAGGGCTTCCGTTGCTATGATATCTTCATAAAGCTACATGGCAATTATTCACCTTGGAACAGTAGGCAATAAATGAAGATAGAAGAAAGAAAAATCCTAATTAAAAGGCCAACTTACCAAATAAGAATCTAAGCTACATTATCCTTCCCCCTGATTGTAGTGTTCCCTTTGGACTTAAAGATACATTGGACTCCCAGCAATGCTGAAGCTTATTATAATCATCATTAAAATAACACTTTTCTCAAGCCAGCAGGGGTTAGGTGTCTTGCAGGAGCAGTATTCTCAGCCCCTGGGAAGAAGGAATATCAGGCAGTGCATCAGGTGACCCCTCAGAATGAACCTGAATGGGCTCTGATGAGCTCAAAAGAGGCACCAAGCTAAGGTCTTCAGGGATTGAAGAACTGCAACCTCTTGCTTTTTTATTAGTAGCACTTAGGCTGCTGTAAAGGAGAGACTGGAGTTTAAATGACTCACTTTTTTACAGACTAGATATGCGGTGATTTCCACTGAAATGCAGACATTATGTATACATATGCTATTTATTATACATAAATTAAAACTATCCTATTGGCAAATACTCATGATTTAGGTAGCATAAATATATCTACAAATTCTGTGACCTATCTTTCTAGAAAATGAGAAATATTTTAGCTAAATGCAGAAATTGGAAATGTCTAGAAAGATTAATTCTTTTTATATGCATTTTCTAAAACTTCAAATTTATTGTTTCTACCAGTTCTTCTATTTAGCCAGCTTAGCCAAGAAACCATGAAAGTTATAGATACACTCAATTTTATTTTGTGAAAATAACTCAAAGCTCTTTTTATGAATGCTAATATTGTTTTATGAATATCCTTGCCACTGCAAACTTGTTTATTTACCAGGCACTTTTAAAATCCTCCATATATTTAAAACACAATTCTTCACTATTTTATTTAAATACTTGTCTGTTTAACAAGAATTGAAAAACACTAATCAAAATCTAAATAAAGAAATACATTTTAAAAGGAAGTCTGAAACCCTATTTTCCTAGTGTCATAACATAAAAGACTGTAAACAGGATAGGGATTTTATTTTTTCATCTAAACTACCAAATACAACAAAGTGTAGAATAGTTTGTGTATTCTTAACTAATAAGTTTTCTATCTGCAAAAACAATAGATGCTACTTGTTTATGAAATATGGTTTTCATGGCATTCTAATAGCACGAAGCATAATGAGAACGTCTATAAAAAATGCGATAGGCAGAAAATGAAGAGAAAACTGAAGTCATGTTGGTTTGCAGTAAAAGGGATACAAAACCTTTCTTACACACACAGAGAAAGTTCACTTGGTTCCCTCTTGCCTCCTTTTTTGTTTTTTGTTTTTCTTTCTGTATTTGTGCAAAACAAGACCTTCAAATGTTAAAGCTCTTTAATAAATGAGATGAATCACAACAAAGAAAGTTACTCATCTCTTGTGGAACAAGGAAAATAGAAGTGGCATACGTATTTTGCTTATTATTCTCTTGGGTACTAAGGTCCCAGACTTAATGATTTCAAGTAGAAATATACTGTTGTAGAATTAAGTATGAATAATGTTTTTACCAAGACCATGAAAAATGAGTATAACAAATTCTCACTGGGTAAAAGCAAATCAGAGTCCAGATTTAAACTCAGGAAGTAAAATGAAAACGGGTATAAAATAATGATTTAAGCAAAGGTCTGTATTCCAATTTAAGTAAGTGAGGAAACATCAAGTCCTCTTGGTTCCACTTGAATAGACTCCACTTCTCTCTGTCCCCAGTCTTTCGTCTTTGTGAGGTCACTATAACTCCTGACTTGATGTCAGAAAGTGCTTCTAGAGGGATTGCTTTACCAAAAATGTTGCCTTCCTGCCATCTGCTCCCTTTGTTGTACCAGAGGGAAGAAAAGATTGTTTTCTAAAGAATAAAGCTCATCATGTGGTTGTTTTGAGCAATTCCCCTCATCACTCAGTATACAATTCTTCTGATTTTTACCCCTGCTCACCTTTCTTCTACCAATTGCTCCACTCTCCTCAGCCTACTCCCATTCTTTGTCCACAGTGCTACTAGATTACCTGAATTTTCCCAAAAGTATTTTGGGAATGCAGCTCCCTCAGTTTTTGATACCTTTTCCCACTCTCTTCTCAGGTTAAATATTATCTCAGGATCCAGTTCACAAATCATTTTCTCCAGAAAGGCATCCTTCACTCTACTAAATGAGTGGTGCCTGTTAGTCTTTGCTCCAGCAGTAACCTACATGCATTTTTATCTGCATCAAAATAATCACCATACAGTGTTATAAGAGCTCATTCACTCTTTAGTCTTCATTTGACTTGCAATTTGCTTGAGACTAGAACAGCATCTTTCCTGTCATTGTTTCTTAGCCTAAGTATTAATATAATAATAGTTACAATTATGGAATACAGACATGGTGTCACAGCATAGGTCTAAGCTCTCATTTACATCAGTCTAATTAATCTTCCCACAATCTTTTATAAGGTAGTATCATTGGCCTTATTTACCAGATGAGGAAACCAAGAAACAGATTAACCAGGGTTGTAGTTATCAGTGACTGAAATACATTTTGAGGAGTAAGACATCTTCCTTGGGAAGACTTTTTAAGTACTTAAAAAAAGATTTTATAATTAAGTGAATGGAAATTCATATCCCTAGAATTATCAACACTTTTATTTCTACTTTGAAAACATTTTCAGTTGAGCTGACAATAAAATATAAAAAATACAAGTGTTTTCAAAATATATTGTTATAGTTTATCATTATAAACAATCTAATGTGTGATTTGAATCTTAACAAGTTAATTTCTTTAGAGGAGCTTATTTTCTAATAATAGTTACAAATAAATTTCCATTACTCTGCATTCAAATATTTATTCCTCATTTTCTTAGTTTAATTATCCTTCATCTTTCTCCTTTATCTTTATGTCTTTGACCATATATACCTTGGGAGAAGGAAGCAATCCATTAGGATTACAATTCTTTGGGAATAAAGCGATGAAACAAAGTATCAAGCAAACATTTTTACAACTTCTAATGAGTTTAGAGATGTCTGAAATTCTTTTTATATAAGTAAGCTAAAAACATTGCAATCATGTAGAGAATAGCTTCTGCTAATGGTTAACATCTATCGAGTAGAGATGAGTTAAGGCACTAGTCTAAACAGTTCACATAATAAGGGCACCTCAACTCAGTCCCACACATATCCTGTATTATCGCCAACTCAGTTTTAAAGACGAAGATTACTAAAAGGTCAGATAACTATCCAAACACAGTCCTATAGGAAGTGGTAAAGTTGAGATTCAAAGTCAGGCAATCTGTCCACAGACCAGAGGATTATTACAGCTTTTAAAATGGAAAAATGGACAATATCACCTCAAAAAGGAGGCTGATTTTCTGTCTTGCTTGATGAACATTCTCCTATACTGCTTATTTACCTCTTTGTGTTTGAGTCTATCACTGCCTGTAACCTCACTGCAGCTGTCCAGGTCTTTCACTCACTCTTTTTCTATGGCTGTGTGTCTCTCTCCTCATCATTCATTCTTGCTCTTTTATATCTTTAGGCAGCCTGTTTTGAAGTTTTAAAATTATTTTGTTTTACATGTTACATAGAGTATTTTCCTCACCTTAACTTTCAAAGATTGCATTTTAATACTTCAAGTTTAAAAACAAATCCATTCATTTATTTATAAAGCTGTTATTTACTGGTTGGATTTGTGGTATTTCAAAATTATTAATAGCAATGAAAATGACAGCAATGAGTACTCTTTACGAAGCACTTACAATCTGTGCTTGGCACCATTTTTTCTAGGTACCATTTTGTATAAGTTTGTCCCATGTGTTCACTCATTTAATATTAATGAGACCTCCAGGAGTTAAATTCTATTAGAATCCTGCTTTTACAATAAAATGTCTAAGTTTCATAAAGCAAAATAATTTGTTTGAAGTAACACAAGTAGTAGGTCGAGGTGGTGGAGTCAGGATCTGCGCCCAGTCAGCCTTGCATGGAGCCTGAATCTTAAACCCTGTGCCTTGTGTCTACTCAAGTGTAGCAGTTAAAAGCCTTAAGCATTGTTAGCTTAACCTTGACTAATAGTGACTAGCTTAGGCTGTGAAATTCAAGGACATGGGTTTGAATCCTACTTCTACTACAGAGTAGCTATGTGCTCTCAGACATGCATCAAACCTTCTCTAAATTTCATTTTCCTCATCTGGAAATCCATATACAATATACACATCACTGTAAAAATTCAGTGACCTAACAAAAAAAATCACTTAGCATACTGGCTAGCATAAATTACACACCTTAGAAATTAGTACTAAGTACAGTCGTAGAAGAGTGTACTTCTTGATCAGCATTCTATTCACCTTTAAAAAATTTATCATTACTGTTTTACTAATTGATTCACACCTCAGTCCCTGTGACTATCACACTATACCCACCATTGGATTTCTAGAGTCAGTCATCACTATCAGATGTACTTTTTCAACCCTAAGTTCCTTTTCTCTCCTCCCCAGTGACCCCTTGATAACCACAGTCTTTCTTCAGAGTTCTTACAATGTTGTCAATCTGTTTTGTTTTTCTTAGTATCCACACGTGGGTGAAATCATCCAATATTTTTCTTTTCCTTTCTGATAGATTTCACTTTTTAAAGATGCCTGAAAACAGGAACCAAATAACACACCGTGGTGCTTAACAAATGTAAGATTTGTAAGTAAAATGATCTGTAAAATGACCTCTGTGCATTCACAATTTTCTATTGCTCAAACTCTGACCCACCTAATTATCAGCCTTGGTCTCAGTAGTGCCTCAAACTTGGAACAAGGGCTGCCTTACTCCAGGGGCATATAAAGAGCTGTTTGCTCAGTATGTTGGGTGGTATCCAGACAACCTCACTGCCAGTCAGATTCCAGCCTCCAAGCTTACCTTCTTGGATAGCTGGGTTGCCATTTTATGGAGACTTGACATCACTTCTCTAGGACAATTTCATGAGCAAGTAAAAGCAGCCATAGTAATTAGTGGGTACCCTTAAGTTCAGGTAAAAGATAAAATGATGGAAAGAATGCTGCTCAGCAAAAGGACAAGTCCCTCAGCCTTCTTTTCTTTTTTATTTAAACATGTTAGCTGACCAGAACCTAGAAATATGAAAATAATGAGCTGTACTGCTTTCATGTATTAGCAAAGGAATTTGGCCATGCATTGGGTGGTAGCTTTAACAGTATGTGTTCCATTGGGGGACTTCCTTTCTTTATGTTCCACGTTTTGATTTGGGTAAGGGGCCTTTGCCTCTCTGGTCTGAAAAGCAAAATACACATTAATTTTCATCCCACTGTCAACAGAAAGAAACTAACAAGCCCAGTGTTGGTTCATATATAGAAAACTTCCAAACTGGGATATCTGTGAAATATTATCCTGAATCATTTAAATTCAAAGAGGTAGCCAGAATGAGTTCCACAAAACTAGGTGTCCATCATGAAATTAACACTATTATGGTTCCTAAAATGTTAACATCTCGATTTTATGTTTTTCCTATTTCCCCAATTTAGAAGATGACAATCTATGGAACTTCTTGTGTAGGTAAATATTAAATCATAAATACATAAAACAACATGAGGTTCTGTGTTCTAGAATCTAAAACTCATAGTCAGATACTCAAATATTACCCATGAGAATATTTTACTTCATCTGCACTGAAATTTAATATATCTGATTTGAGATCCCTTAAGAGCTGTGTGCACTGCCAGGTTACCAGGGGAAACACAACATCCTATTTTTTATGGACCATCCAGTTGACTCTTTCATGATACTTGACTGCTTCTTGTTATGCTTTTGAGTTTACTAAGCTTGAATTAGATACCTTCATAAATAAGACTGGCCTCCAAAGTGTCACAAGTAAAATGGGACTTCATTATTAAAAGATTCTCAGTTAACCAAATTTTTATAGATACAGTGAAAAAGTAATTATTAAGGTTTCATTAATTAAACAAAAGCCCCGTTATCAGAGACAACACAATGCACTGTGGAGCATTCAACAGTCGTTGCAGACATAGATTTAGTATTCATACACCAAGATTTTAAAAATTAAATTAATTTTAAACAATATGACTCACTTTTAGTAGGTTGCAATTGAAACACTTCAGAAACTTGCATATAATACTTAGTTTTGATAGTTAAGTGTTGATAAATTAGACTGTGCTAGATAGTAAGAAACATGTGAATCCTGGGAAACTGATGTTTTAATGTGACTAGGAATACAACTAACAGTACACATTAAGTGCAATGTAAATAAAGCAGAATCGATTGAGTTCTAAAATGTCAAGAGTAAGATGGGTATATTGTTGATACATTTTAGGTAAGACTAATATTTTCTACTGCATCATTTTCCATGTTCATTTAAATTTTCTTGCAGCATCTGATTAAATATATTCATGTCATTAAATATTTGACAAATCTATAATAAATTTTATTTATCAAATGTCAAACTTAATTAAAGATGTATTTATCATCATTTGGGCATGGCAGAAAAGCATGATCAATCTCAAATGGACAAATACTTTAATTTTCAACATGTAAGTACAGTAGGTATTGATGTATTTAAAGTCTACCATATAGCCTGAGTTTTAATTCTTTCCATAATTTCTTTATTTTAGTTTTTATTATTTTTTTAATTTTATTGAGAGAACATTACGTAACATTATATAGGCTTAAGATGTGCATCATTGTAAATAAATATCTATACAAAACATATTAAGTTAACCACCAAATGTCCAATTCCATCCTTCACCATATAATTGATCCTTTTTTCTCAAATTGCCCACCCCTCCCCCTTGCCTTTTGGTAACCACTCATTTGAACCTACAGCCTTAGTTTCTAAAATGTTACAAAAATATTAAAAACACAAAAAAATTTAAAAACATAGGCTCCACCCCCACAAAAACTATTGTTAACAATTTGATACATATGCCTCTAGTGTTTCAAGATATATACATGTTTTCACTCTACAGGATTAGTTAGTAGTCCTCTTAAACAAACACTTGAACTCCCATAACTGGTGCATGCTTTTTAGCTCGGTGTCTAAATTATTTCATTTGCTTTGTGTCACTGACACATGGAAACTAGTTTCTTCAATAACTACATGCTCTAAAAATATGTTAAAAGAGAAATGTTATCACAACACAAAAAAAAATCACATTATTGAGAATCTTGTCTTTAAAACAAAATTAATATACCAAAGAATGCATTGGTTTAGACAGAGAGCTCTGTTTTCCTAGAATAGATTTAATCTAAAATGTGTATATGTGACTTATTAATTTCAAGAGATAGTTATGTCATTATCTATAAAATATATAAGGATGTCGTGTATGATTACCATCACCCCTAGACCCAGGTAAGTTGGGTTCCTGGGCCCTGAACTTAACTTACTGTGGCTCCCAGCCACATTGCTCTGCTCAGAGAGCAGGAGTTTTCAAGGTAAAATGGGTGTGTCCATTTGCCTTTTCTAGACTATTTTCCATGTACTAAGATTCTGACATTTCCTGCCCTAATGGTTCAAAACCCAGTCCTGGGTGTGTGCAGGCCTTTTTCCTTGTTCATCTTCTAGAAAGTAGTATATTTTCTATAAGTATGCATAACCCTAGAAAAGAAGGTCGTCCCATATGCGGTCTTTAGAGCTAGGAGATGGTGATTAGGAGTTTAGAAGTATGATTCATGAGAGACATAGCACAAAATCCCTTTGGGGCAATACAGCATTGTGGGGTAGAAAGGTAACAGATTCCATAAGAAATGAGGGGCCTGCTCTTCTGCCAAGGTCTGACACAGAGAATTCTAAATCCCAGGCTGGGCTTCTAGGTCACTATGAAAGTGTATTTATTAAGGCAGGAGAGAACACTTTTAACAGTTTGTTACCTTATTTTACAAGTTGCCCATGCCCCACAAAACATTAGGGGCAGGACTGTCTATGATTAGTACTTTTAACCTCATGTAAAACTGTGATGATCAAAATATAATTTCTTATGTAATTGCTAATATAAATTCAATCTGACTGTTCAGAGCTCTACCTGTCAGTGTTAATTAAAACTGTGCTTTGTCACCTGTGATGATCCATTTATTACAGCAGAAGTCATTAATTTTTGAACCAATAACAAATTACAAAATGTAATTGCAAAGGCTGTTTTATTTCAAAGGATAGGTAGAAAAATCACCTTAATATTCAACAATGGTGAAGTAATTTTTGAGTGTTGCCATATTCCCATCTTACAGTCCATTGGGTTTAATACTGGCAGCAGGTATACTGTAATTTTTCAGTTTCTTCATTAGATTTAGTCATTAATTTAACTATTCCATCATACAGGAAAGAGAGTACAACCCTATTTGTGAGTTGATTTTTCTTTCTGCTTTTGCTAACAATTTCTGGATGCATATGGTCATAACATTTGCATCTGGAATCTTGTTATCCATTCATGTACTTAAGATTCACTTCATTAAGTACACATTGGGAGAGGGGGGCTGACTCTTCTTATTTACTTTCTACTGACATAAAAATTCACATTTCCTTGCTGTATAGTAATACTTGTGCTTAAAGAAAAAGGTACGAAGCCCTTAAACTATTACTTTGTCTATTCTTCATTACTACTTTTGAAGTATATTCTTATTACTACTTTTCACAGATGAATTAAACTGAGGTTCGTAGAAGACAAAGGAAGATCCTCAAAGTCACACAGCAATTCAGTGACAAATTCTTTGACTTCAAATTCCATGCTCTTTACCAGAGCAACATACCTCTCAAAAAAGCATACCCTTTTTGACAGACAATAATAAATTCATAAACATGCAACATTAGTGTTGTCTACAAAGTAATAATCCTTGCCAAATCATAAGGTATTGTTGAAGATGAAGGTGGGTTACTGAAACCAGAGAGCATTCCTACTAACACTGAAGCTGATATAAGCCTAATTCAAATTGAAGACTATGATAAGAGACTCAGAGAAGTGCAAAGCATAGGTATTCTAAGGAAGAAGGTAAGATTTCTAACCAGAGCATTCAAAAACAGCTATGACTCAGTGGGAATAGTGGAAAAGGAGCTCAGCTCCCAGGTTGAAACAAGGTAAATACAGGGAATTAGAATTCCTAGGTAGATGAAATAACATAAGCAAAGGCTTGCAATGGGGACAAAAAAGGGTGTGTGTGTGTGTGTGTGTGTGTTTGTGTGTGTGTGTGTGTGTGTCTTTATGTCTCTCTCTGTGTCTACATCTATATGTACAAACATGTCTATAACTATAACTATGTCTATATCTATATGTATATGATTTTGATCTAGCTCTCGGTAGATATTTACAAGTTTTGTTAATCTCTGCTAAAATTTAAATATGGTGGCAGAAAAAAATACCAAATTACTTAAAACAAAGGGTAATAGATTTCAAAATTCGTCTAACAGAGGAACACAGAATAAAAAAGATTAAGGACAATGTCACTGAAGAATGTAGAAACCCAAATTTTCATGTATTAATGTTGGGAGCGTAAAACAGTGTCAGCTATCTGAACTCCTTTGAGGCAACAAATCTAATTCCAGGAACCTATAGCAGGGAGATTATTGAACAAGTATGCAAATTTATATAAATATGAATATTTGTCATGGTGGTGTTTATAGTGAAGACAGGTCAAATCTTAACAATATGAAATTGTTTAAATGAATTATAATCCACAGGTCTAAAACATGGTAGGTTTATATGTATTAACAAGTCCTTATTATATTGCTTAGCGAAAGGAGTAAATGATGGAACAGTAAATGCAGTATATTTGTATTTTAAACAGATAAAATACATTTATCTGTGTAAAAATATAGAAAGGTGTATATCGTTATAAACATATTTTTTCTGAAAATAGGACCACAAGGAACTGCCAAGTTCTATTGCACATTAACACTCTTCCAATGTTTTCAGAGTAAGCAAATTATTTCTAATCATTATAATTTTAATTATTATAAACTGTCATAAATTATAACACATAATTGCCCCCAAACCCTGATACATACAAGGAACAAATTACTCAAATAATTCCCAGTTTATTTATAATTATTTTTCTTGGTTATTTTTGATCTTCTGGAGATCACAAAGCAGCACTATTACAACTGATTTTTATAAGCCATATTTTCTTTGAATAAAGATGGGCTTTTTGATAGCCAAAATGTTAAAAAAAAAAAAACCAACATGGACAGGTTTAAAAAATCATGCTCTCATTGGAAATTTCTCCAACCAAAAGAAAAAAAAATTGGGTAGCTTTTTTTGTGATGACAGAATAGTTATTCTATTTGTTTTTAATGACAAAAAAATAGTAAAGTTATTTCAAATAAAACTTTTTACCTGCTGAGTGTATTCTTGGGTATTCTATTTTATTCATCTCTTTTCCATAAAAAGAAATACTTCCTCAAGCAATCTTCCAACAATATTTTAATGAGTCAATTTCTTATACAACTATAACACATTCTTAAAAGATTTCCAAGGTAGACTTCAAAGAGAAACTATTGATTTTTTCCTGTCCCAAAATTCACTACCTGAAATGGAATCTGCCATAAACCATGAAAGTATGTTCCTGTTTTTTCTCTTTATCTAGGGGAAGATTTTTTTTTCAATACAAAAAGTAAGCATCTTAATACCATTAGGTATTATGAAAACATTTTCACAATGACCTATTTCTTTATGCCAAAAGTGACAGGCCCCCCTTGACTCCCACCCCCAGCCCACAGTCTATTTCACTGTGGATTCTGCAACTTAATGTGATGTTTTGCAGTCTCAGGTTCAGATTTGCAACAAAATATAGATCACACATTCATTGACTTATACTGTCAGAAAAAAAATGTATCTAAACGATAGTAATTAAAAAATAACATTGATTTGAACATTCATATGTCCAAGATTGTCAGCGCCTTCTTGGAGTTGATAATGCCTGACATAGTAAATTTGAGTGAAGATGGCTTGTCAATTGAAATGGTAAAAAGCCGATACAAAGTAATTTTCCACTAAAGAAAACTGTCAAGATTGAAAGTCCCTTGACTGTTATTCATTATATGGTAGCAGGAATAGAGTGGCCTGAGCAAATGGTAACTGGTTAACATGTTGCAGATACAGAGAGGATAAAACTCTTGTTAAGTTCAAATCAATAGGATAAACACAGAGCTTGCTGCCATTTGATAAAAGAATTTTGGAAAAGTAAATATTAATGCATCACCACTGTTTGACAAATAACACCAATGTAACATGTAGTTTGTAGGGGAATTCTAATATGGAAACAACAATGATTTTTATAATCATTAAATTATTCATTGTAATCTGAAACCTCCTGTGCCAAGCGGTCTGGCAAAGTGGTCAAAATAATTTAGCACATTTTTCTACCGTAAGATGATTTTTTTCAAAATTCTGTTAAAATTGTAACATTTCAGAAAATACTGTCAGATCTCACCAGTAGAGTCTCTGACTCATCATTTAAATTGAACTCTCAGAAATAAAATGTTGATAGAACTGCTATGAGCATTTTTGAAATATGTCTACAACTTACTTCAACAAATAAGATAGTCAACTGCCTATGGGATGCCAGTAAATTACTCTGGTTAAGCAAATCCATATATACTAAAAGACTACAGTTTGGTCAACTATGATCATCCTCTTAGGCAATGAAACCACTTTGTCACTTTAGAGAATAAAAACTGTCCTTATGCAATTGAAAACATAATTATTTGACGGGGCAATGTCAGATTTCAGGACACTCTGCCAAACACTAGACTTACATACTCTGTCCCTCTTCAATACCTTACATCTCCTACACCAAACTTTTACATTGACTATCAATTATTTTGTACTTGCAAGTAACTGAAGCTTCTGTATCTGCTACTAGAGGTAAAAAATAAAAGGCAGGCAATAACACAATATGTGTGTGATTTAAAGAACAGTTCCACCAGAGCCTCTAATTGCTCTCAGGATCTGAATCGGCAAAACCATAAGACATTCAACAAAAGGCTCTATGCAGGTAGGCCTATAAAACCTAATTATTTCTCACAAAGCAGACCATTCCATTTAAAATAAAAGAAAGCTATGAGCAATAAAGACCATGCCATTAACAATTAGTCTTCTGCACACATGATTAGACTCAGAGAGATAAAGAAGCCTCTAAATTTAATGACGAATCCCATATTTCTGGCAGGGTTCAATATTCTGTGCTAATTATGTTGAGAAACCTTGTGCTACTTGAAAGTATTTAGACTGCAAAGCATGAATGACACTGTCTCCATGGATTCCCTGCTAACACTTAACATTCAACTTTGATATTAAAATCCATTTTAATCTATAAAGTCAGAAGACGTATTTTTCTTTCTTAATACTATTCTAAAAATACTTTTTGGCCAACCCTAATACTTACTGATGGGTACATGATCTAGTATTTCATAGGATGTAAATACAAAAGGCTTACTAAGATAGAAAATCCTATTTTAAGAAGAAATTAACATATATCAGAAGGTTCAATCACTGAATAAACTATGGTAAAAAGCGGGTTCAGATCAGGCAGTTCTATCTGTGGTTTATCGAATTGTTTTTAATAAAACGTCATTAAAATTAACAATGCAACAAGAAATAGAATAGTTCTGCCAGAATGCAGGAAACAAGCACTACTGCAGAATTTCTTTGTAAGGGGAATTACCATGTCTCTTCTAAGCAGGAAAGATTTGTTCTTTTAGGTGGTTTTGTACTAACTTGGTTCTTCAAAGGGTGCTTTCCCACTAGCATGCAAATGTAACTTAAGTTAAATGGAAGCTATCTGCACACCACAGCTGTGCAAAAGACCAGAGCTGAAGTTATAGGTAGTGTTTAAGGCATAAGTTATTAAAAAATCTTAAGTAATATAATGTCAAAAACTTCCAGATTTATAAACTGCACAGAGTAAACACTACCTTCAGTTTTAGAATGGGATGATCAGAGAAGAAAGATCTCCTTTTCTGTTAGGCTGTATTTAATTTGTAAATGTGTATAGTCTTGGTGAAATAAAAGACAATCCTACTGGCATTCAAGTAATATTGCTTGGAAAGAAAACCATTTTAATTTTATTTCTGAATATGTAGAATAGGAAAACAAGCAAAAGCAGTTCCACAGGGAAGCGGAGGAGTCTTTTTATTTATTTTTTTTCTCCCTAACAGCACAATAGTTAGTGTCGCCATAGAAACTGATGGCATTGCAGTGAACTGTCATCTTCAAACCTGTGTTTCTAAAATATACCCAAGTATGTTTCCAAAGACATTGGGGCAAAAAAAAAGGATATAAACCCACTTATACATTCTATCCTCAAGTCAATGGCAATGATTAACTTCTTGCAGAACAGGAGAAGCAGTTTAAAATCCTCTAATGGCTTTTTTGATAAAATAAATTATTTGGGGGTCATTGTCCTAGTCAGATGACCCTATAGTCAAAGACCCTACAGAGTGAAGGGAAATTCCTATCATATTTGGAAGGAGGATTTCTTTGGAGAACTATGCTCCTTGTCTCTTGGTATTTTAATAATTACTTACTTTACAATTATCTTTGTTTCCATTTGTCTTCCTAACCAAGGTACTAAGAGCGCAGGAACCATAACTAATCAATTTATTTTTGTCTGGAAATTAGCCAGACATTTAAATATAAATTCATACTAACATGGCCCCTTTCCACCATACCCCCTTACTCTTAGATCCACTTTTATTCCTATACTTCATCAAAACATTCACAAACACTTCTTAAAAACATTGACCTTTCGTAGGCAAATGTTTTCACACCATAAACAGAAGCAAGGCAGTAGAGGTTAAGTATGAGTGTTCTCAGAGACTTTTGCGGCCCCAACTTTAGTCTCATCCCTGGTAACTAAATGTGCTACCTTGAATTGGTCACAAAGAAATACTCTATTATTTGAAAAGGAAAAAAGTGTGGTTCAAGGTTGTGTCTGAATCACTGTGCTCTAACTTAAGCCTCAGAATTTCATATTCTAAAGTTGAAAATATGATTTAACAACCTGTTTATTAGTTTCCTGTTAAATTTTAGTGACTTAATATTACAGAAATGCATTACCTTACAGTTCTGGAAGTCAGAAGTCTAAAATCATTTTCATGGGGCTTAATGAAAGGGTCATCAAGGCTATATTCTTTCTGGAGGCTCTAGGGGAACAGCTTCTTTGCTCTCCTGGTTTTAAGAGGCTGAACTCCTTCTTAGTTTAAGGCTGCATCACTTCAAGTGAGTCCACCCAAATAATTTAAGACAGTCTCTCCATTCAAGATATTTAACTTAATCATTATTGCAAAGTCCCATTTGCAATATAAGGTAACATATTCAGAGATTCTAGAAATTCAAATATAGATATCTTAAAAGAGCTCTTTACTAACTATATGTTTCAGAAAAGCTTCAGATAAACTTGAATGAGATTTTCTGGCACCTCTTTGAGGTCTAGGTTTTAATATTTCTATTAGCCACTCCCCAAAATATGTATTAGCACTCTACTTCAGTTTCTTGATGTGACCTCCTGTGCCAATATCAGTCAAAGCTTTTTTTTAAAGAGCTTTCTTATGCACAAATTAAATGTGACAGAAATCTTTGGAGACTTAGGTAGGAGTCAGGTAACAGACAGGCACTGAAAACACAAATGCAGGTTTCTGCATAAAGATGAAGCATCAGAGAGAAGAAAAGAGACATTCCATTAGATTCTGATGCTATAAGAACTCCATGAAAATGACCAAGATTCTGCATTCTACACAAGAAACTCATTAGGAAAACATAACCGGCTACTGTTCAGTTTTCTTCAGACAGTCTTAATAATTGTGGAATTTATTTGTTTCTACCTGTAGAGTACAAGGGACATTACAGTAATACAGAGGTCTAAATATATCTTTTCTCACCTTGAGAAAGTCACAAACTAGGGTTCACATCTAAAACAAGGCAGTTTTCTGTAGATTTAATTAAAATGAACTAATCTGGCTCTTTTGATGGCTTTTTAAATTATCCTGTATTTTTCCAAGAAATAGAATGTTAGAAAAAGTCAGGAAATAGAGCATCATTGCAGAAGCAGCAGTGATTAACATGAGTGCATTTACAAGAATTTTACAGATATACAATTAACAATAATATTTTAGTATATTTCCCAGGAGCCTGTGCTTTTTGGCATTTGGGGAATACATTTCATTTTGATGATTTACTCCACTGCCCGTATCTTACCCAGTTATTTCCCCAAAGATGAATAACTAGCTATGCAGAGTCTCATCTTTCACTTGGAAAGAATGTAAATTTGCTCGGTTTGGTAGGTGAATTAGTTCTTTTTAGCCACAAAGATCCACTTAATAAATTAGGCTTCAGTGCACTAAAATGGCTTTCTGACCAGAAAGGTGCTGTTTCTTCTTCTTTTTGTATCTTCCTCTTACCTGCTAAAATAGTTGGCAATATTCTTTCTACCGGTGGAAAAGAAGAAGCAATTATTTGTGAGGTAATTTACTCTCTATTAAGTGGTCCTCAAAAATTACCTGCTACTGCTCCTATGCATGTCTATATTACTCTTCCCTCCAGACCTTAAGACATAAAACAGTATCATATAATAATTCCTATTTTCAAGAGTAAAAACCAAGAAGTCAGGCCACAGAGGTCTAGTACTAGAGACAAGGACTTGGATCTCTGACATAATGCCTTTCATTTTGTTCCTTAACTTACCAAAAGAGAAAACTTGCATTTATATTCCCTGTAAGAGCAACATATTTCAAATATTTCAGGAGGAAGCAGAATAGATTTTGCTTTTGCCCTGAAAAACCAGGCCACCTGGATGCCCTCTTGACACATTTGAATAAGAATATCAGGTTGGAAATTTAGGTCAAAGAAAACCAAGAGAAAAAGAGCTTGACAAGATTAGGCTAACATGGTTAATGTCAGGTGGATTTTGGATTTGTCTTTAAATTTATGAACTTGCATTCTAAAACTATATTGGTGACATTTAGTCTGAATTCCTTTATCTTCTGTTCATGCTTGACAAATCATCATGAAATTTGGACCTTGGAAATATGGAAAAAACATATACGGTACAGAGCAAAATTAATATGAAAGCCATACCTACTCTGTTAAAGTTTCCATTTCTCCTGTAAAAGAATTTTAAAAAGGCTAAAGGATGCATAAAAAGCAAAAGTAATAAGACATATATGTTTTAGGTTACAGTCTGAGGTTATATATATTTGACAAATTATATAAAGTTGCTAGTCCAAATAAAGGAAGATTGGGATCAATTATAGATTACCTCAATTAATTATAAGAAGCATTGCAACAAGCGATATAACATACTTTTTATTAAACTATGTGCACACAGGATAGCTGAGGTAATTCAACAGTCTCAGTCAAAACATATTTGTCAGCCTCACTTTATAATTACTCAGATAAAATTGTTATTTAGAACTGGATTAAACAGGCATGGGACTCAACTTTTTTATTTGTATACAATAAAGTATTGAATAGATGTTCTTTAGATTCTCAAGTGTAAGGAGTTAAACATGACTTATGGATATAGCCAAATGGACTGGTAATCTAAGAACTGATTTTACCATGGTTAAGGAGGTACATGGTTCTAGTTTTAATTTAAGAAAACATTATTTTCTAATTGCAAAACGTCCATTATTTCTCCCCATTTCATCAATGGTATTCTTCTAACTCCAAAGAGGCAAAAATATCAGGAGAGAACAAAATGAAGGCTCTTTCACTCATTTGGGAAAGCTTGCCTGTATACATGTGGACAACAGAGTAAGAATTGAAAATATTTTCCGCACAGTATAGAAAAACTTATCCAGTAAATATGTTGCTCTTTGAAGACAGATTTCTTTTGTATTTTCTCAAAGCATGGTATAGGAAAAGGTATATACTAATTGAATAAACATGGTGGTCAATGATTCTGAGAAGCAAATATTAGTTTACAGCATTTTGTCATCAATGAGCAAAGCCCTACACATTAAAGGAGAATATTGTTATTCTTCCATTAGAATGTGCATAAATCCATTAAATGACGAGAATGCAATTAATGGAAGGATTTTGGAGGTCTCTTATTTATCAGGGAAGGATAGGTGCTAAAAAGACTACTTGAGCCCTGATAATTTGTTTTCACAAAATGATGGCTTTCCTTCCTGAATTTCTCTTTCTTGGGAAAAAAATAGCACCATTTTTATCAGGTAGCATTTATTGAGTATCTAATTGTTGTAAAACAGACTACAAACCTCCTTAAGTGAGCAATATTCTGCAACATAACAGTGATTTTCCTAAGGATTTATATACCAAATTAGCTAAAGCATGAGAAAACAGGTAGTTCTTGAGTTATCTTTAATATTAGGCATACAGAAATAAATTTTTATCACTTTTAAAGTCTTTTTTCAATGCTTTTAGGCCACTGGTTACCATTTAATGCACCAGAGCATACATTTACAAAATAGCTCCAAATAATCTGGGAGAAATTAATATATCAGCAACAGGTGAGTAATTTACTCTCTAATCACAGAAAAACTCTGACTTATAAAGGGCAAATAGGCATGGAAATTGGATTGAAAACTTTCTCCCTCTCCCTTCTCTCAAATGAACAATATAGACATTTGTATGTTGCTCTCATGATCTTTTTTTTATATTTCATAAAAAATTACAACTAAAGATAAAAATGGCCACCAGTTCATTTACAATCACTTCTGTCATTACTAACCAATATAAAAACACTGTGTGCTAAATATTCTTCACGCATTATTTGTTTAATGCTCACGAAGACCTTATGATGTAATAAGTCTATTATTAGTCCAAATTTTTTTTTAAATATGTAGAAACTTAGACTTAGAAATGTAAAATAATTTTCTTGAGGATATGACTTGAAACATGGACCAAAATAAAAAGATTTGAGCCCTGCTCTGACCCACTCCCAAACTTATGCTTCCAATATAGTGGCAGCATATGGTTAACCACCATTCAATTTTTCTATAATTATCTATGGTCTTATTATAAGTAAAATTTGTATCTGTATATTGATGAATACATGACTGCATAAAAACTGGAGAAAAACATATCATTTTTCCTTATCAAAATTAATATGGCAATACTATTTCTGGTAATACTTTCTAATTTACATGAGGATAGCATTAGTAATACTAGGTAGGTTTATACTTTGACTTCTTCTATGGTTATAGTAGACTGCTCATTTTCAGGAGAGATACTTTTCTTTTCAACAAACCTACTCATATCTGGAAAGATATGTCAATGAAACAGAACTATTGTGCTTAGATATTTATTCTATAATGTCTTTAGAATGCCTGGTAGGTGAATAAAGACTGGAATACAGTTATGAAAGTATGATTAGTTTACAGAAATTCATAATTAACTTTTGTATATAGGACATTTCTCTGTGGCTACAGCTATAAGGAAACAAGTCTAACTGATGATTTCAAAGTCATTGGGATATACTCTTCTTAAAGTAAAATAGCGAAAGAAAGAAAAGAACTTAAGTGTTTCAGTAAACAGAATTGTTTATTCAACACTATCTTTCATCTCGGAGAAACTTCAGTTCTCCAGTTCTCCTCACAGACAGCTGCCATATGGATCTTCAACTTAGTGGGGAATGACTCTACTCTCAGGTTACAGATAATGGTTCAACTGTGGGTGAGCCACCTGAAGCAATGGGTCATTCAAAGTCCTGCCATTAGATTCCAAGAACTAAAGAAAGATTGGAAGCTAACATAGCCATTCCCACATATGTCATGGGAGAGGTCTGAGAGATTGCGGTCATTAAAATCAAGATATGAAAACAAGCAGAAAGGAAAGACCAAGGGAGAATGTTGTCAATATTTAAAACTTTGATGGTAATTCTTTCTGACAAGAGCTCCTATGTCCAACCAGTTTCCTTTTCCTTTTTTCCTTTCTTTCTTGAATTACATAATCTAATAGATTTCCATTTTCTTTAGTCAACTGAGCTGAAACTTAGTTTCTTTATAGGCACCATAGAGAATCACAAATAAATGACTAACACATATTAAGTACATAAAAACATGCTGGGTACTGTGCCAGGAGCTTCACAAACTTCCTCCCTAATGCTCTCCGAAACCCTATGATAAAGGGATCACTCTCTGTGTTTTACAGGTAAAAAAAAAACTGAGTGAGTCAGAGAGAATAATTGCTAAGGTTTTACTGCAGGAAGTGATGAGGATGGGGTTGAATTATACTTGCAGATACATTTCATGTAATACTGGTTTGGAAAAATGTCTATGCAATAATAACAGGCATTAGATTAAAAAAAAAAAAAAACTCTTACAGATATCATACTAGTACACATAGTGGTATAAAACAATAGGATCAAACATCCAAATATGAGGCTCAGTTTTACAACTAAAACTTCATCAATGCCTAATAAATGGGTGGCAGTTAAAGCCCAGTTCCGAATGTGTCCCTGTCAACAACACAGTTTTTGAAGATTATTTGTCAGTCAGTCTGGGACCCTACCACCATTTCCTAACATAAAAACATTATCTATTATTTTCAAGTTATTGACTAACAAGTAAATGTCAGACTACAACTACTTTGAAACTGACTGTATTAATAATATTCAGTCTGATAGAATAGAGAAAATGACAGAACCATATTTTCAAAATACTTCTAAGTATTGAAGATAGATAATTTTTGCTTTTCCTCCTGAAAAAAGTAATTTACTTTGAAATGCGCTATTTACTGGAAACTTTATTTAGGACATAGAATGTATGATATTGTAAACATTGACTATTTAAAAAAACTTCAGTTTGGTGCACCCTGGTGGAGTAGCAGTTGGCCGCAGTACACATATTCCCAAGGACTGGGGCTTCTGATCTTGAGCCAGGGAAAACAGCCAAGGTGAACAACTAAAATAAAAATAAAGTGCTTCTTCCTCCTCTCTCATTCTGACTATCTGCTTCTGCATGCATTCATGCTTGCCTGCCTGCACTTTTCTTTAAAAATAAATAAATAAATAAACAAATAAGCACTCATTTAGAAGATCTTGACTACAGGACTCAACATACACAGAAAAAGTCTCAAACAGCAAAGTATTTGTGGGTGGGATCATTTATTATTCACTTCCTGTGGCCCATTACAATTACATTCTTTGCTTTTTTCTCTGACAAGTTACATATTTATGCTATTTACCTCCCCATGAAGAAACCTACATAATGATACTTCTTAGGTAAATTGTATCCCGGTTCCTCCTTAAATGTTCATGATAAAAATATACTCCTAGTCTCGAAGACTAACTTTACAGATGGCACATCGGTAATCAAAAATACTGCCTCCAGCACAATCAGATACTTACAGGGCATCTCCTTTTGCTTCAAGATGTCAAAATCACTCATTGTGTTATCATTTCATAAAATTAAAAGAATCCTTCCCCACCTTCTCATATCTTGAGTTCTTCCTCTCACTCACCATATAGCTTGGAAGAGGTCACGTAACAAATCTCTGCAGTTCACAACTTTGTATCATGAGAAGTAGCAAGGATATTTGATTTAACTATGCCACTAGTAGAGAAGATATTAGTGATCAGCTTTTTGTGAGATCAAGCATGTACTTTTGACTTTCTATAGCAGCTGTTAATGGGAAAGTGACCCTTCCTTAGTTCCACCCGCATTCTCTCCAATGTATTTAACCTTCTTTACCAAGACTATCTTCACACATGTGTTTTAAGGATTAGAGGTAATGCAGTTAAAGAATTTTGAGTATCTTTCAAAAAAAAAGTTAGCTTTTAAGTATTAGGTATTATCATTTTAGTCCATATTAAATTCAAGCAGTTCTTCTTTGCCTTCAGTGCTCTGTGGCCTTCTATGCATTTCCAAATCGCACTATCACACACATTTCTAAAATACTCAAAAATGAGTTACTAATATGTTACCAAGGATTTTCACCACCCACTGCAGATATTTGATAAATTCAATCTTACCCTCTCTACTGCAGAGAAGTGTAGTTAAAAAAGTGACACTTTGTATTTATATAGTATTTCATATTTTCAAAGATATTATGGATCTCTTGCTTTATTATATAGCAGTCATACTGTGTTCAGGGACTGTAGAGATGTTTATCAGTTAATCCTCATGCCACAAGTAGGAGTATATCATTGCTTTAAAAAAACTGTTTAATGAGGAAACTCTACCATGCACAGAAAAATGATACCTGTCAAATACGGTTTATAGCTCACTCCCTTTATGTCTGAAAAGACAATGATTACCTAAGTGATGTGATGCCATCTACCAGTTTACTATAGAGAAATTTCCTTTTTAAAATACAAACAGGCTTAATAAAAAGTTGACTTTAAATACAAATTTCCAATCTATGCAACTAAGTTTGAAAAGAATCATAATTATGCAAGTTTTGACATGATGTGTAATATACTGAATGTTATTTCCTGAAATTTCTAACAAAATTAAATTTCTAACAAAATTAAATTTCTAACAAAAATAACAAAATTAACAAGTTCTGATATATTAAATTCACAGCATACAAGATATTATATGTACTTAAGGTGAATACAATTAAATTTGTATTAATTAAAAAAAAAAACAACTTGATAATCTTGACTTTCACATACTGAAGTTCTTTCACCAAAGAGAATTTTACTTGTACTTGAGCTGGCACCTGAAGTCAATAGTTCTTTTTCAAAAACCTTCAATAATGAAAACATTCCAGCTAAAGGAAATATTTAACTGTTGCATAATTTTTGTTTGTTTTTGAGGAAACAAATATGATGAATCATATCTTATATGACCAAACTAGGTAACCCACCAAGGGTCAAAAACACCACACAAATCATTGGAACTGATTTATCTTCAATCCTAGCACAAGCTCTAGGAAGGAACTCTTAAGATTTCTTCTAATTTTAAATTTTATTAATCTCTGGGTTGACACTAGCATCCTAGGTTCTTCCACATTGAGTTACAGATATAAATTAAACATCCACAAACCTAGATCTATTTAGTGGAGCGTACAGTCTCGGACTACTAAGACCACATTTTCCAAATGATGTACATAAGAAACCTGGATTACGGAGTACGACCATATAAAATGGCTTTAAAAACTTAAGTCAATCTGGAATTAATAAGAACACATTTAGAAGGGTGCTAATTTTATAGTGAATGCAATGAATGCAGAGGGTGTGGATGGAGAGGGCGAGAAAAAGAGAATCACACACATAAACACACACACACAGAAAGAGAGAGAGAGATAGAGAGAAAGAGAGAGCTAGAATCATCGAAAAACTTCAGGAATGTTGGAATTTGAACTAATCTTTGAAAGAAAATGGGCTAAAGAGAGGTGAGAAAAAGGAAAAGAAATCCTCCAGATGGGAAAACAGCATGAAAAAAGGACAAGAGTAGGAGTATTCCCCACAAGTTATTTCAAGTTCCCCTTCTTAGAAGTCAACAATGGCTCCCAATTATCCCTTGAATATAATTAAGACTCCTAATCACAGGCTTCAAAGCTTCCACCCCCATCCCCCTAGATTCTTCAGCTAATCCGTCAGTCAGGCATGTCAATTTATACACTCTACAGAGAAGTTGTATTCATCCTTCTACAACTTCCATTACCTGTAGCTTCTCCTAAGGCACTTTCCTTACAGCACAGCCTGTTTAGCCTGAACTTAAACAATGGTTTAAACTCAAGTATTTCTGTCTTTTAGCTCTCTACTAAGCCAGCTCTGATCTACTCAGACACAAAATTAGTCATGTATCTATGTTTATGCTTCACTATGCGTTTATTCTTGCACACACTCAATGTCAATGTAAACAGAAGCAGAAACAGTCCTTCATTAACTAGACTATAAGGACCTTAAACATTTATGTACTAGAAATTTCTATGACATCAAGAGTCATGAACTTTTACTATTTCGTGTATTTGTCACCAAATATGTACTGATAACTGTGAGCAAAGAACTAAATACATTTCCAATATATAGTACTTGTACCACAAAAAGTTTTCAACTTAGCGAGAAACTGAAAACAGTAAGTCAGAGTGTAAAAAATTCCACATGAGGTAGTTTCAAGAGTTGAGAGCTTATTTCTTGATGTGGTCATCAGAATTGAATTCATGAATTAGGATGTGTCTACAATGGAAAAAATACAATGTCTGGAAGTGAGAAGAGATGGCATTCTAGGAATGAGTTTTAAAAAGTGCAAATGTATGTACTTACATAGTAAGTACATGATGAGGTGAGGAGGAGCAGTTTATTTGGAACAATGATATTTTATATAAACCAGGCTGGCTTGTACTTTTGTCAGAACTGTTATTTCATTTTATTTTTTTAAGTGTCACCTCTAAAATGGGTCTAACTCAGCAAGGAATTCTGGAGTCTTGTTTCTGCTCCTGAGTCTGTCAGTAACAAAGTGACTAATATTTTGAAAATTCTAAGTCTCCATTTATTCAAGCAAATAAAGAATAAACACACTCAATTTCTTTAAACCCTCTGTTTTAATATTTTATTTACTTATTTTGCAGCAATAATTCTAATTCATTTTATTTTTATTTACTTATCTTGCACCCATTCTCCACAAACAGAATGCAGAATCCATGAGTGTATGTATCCTGGCTACACCCCCATATCCTTGGTTATTGGGGATATAATTTGAAATTTTTAAGTGCTTATCTCCTGTGCTTTTTTCAGAACAAGACTTTCATTGCAGTCTCCCCAAGGTACCTAACTGAATGGGAAACAGTAGAATAAAAAGACTCAGATTTGTTACAGATGGAATGCAAAAATTTTTTAAAAAGTGTTTAGATTTAGCTTTTGATAGTCAAACCATAATTTTGCACTACACGTGAGCCTTGCAAACCAGGCTATTATCCTAAGAAATAATTGTCAAAACTCATTTGGCTTCAAGGTGATGAGAAAAAGGTTTTGAGGCCAAATCCTGCTGTCCCTGTTCTGACCCAGAGAATATTGGGATGGAGGAAAGGAAAGTAGACGAACCATTCTAGCAAATGTGTGTCCTGACTTTACCAGACTTGTCTGAGAGACTTAGAGGTAAATCAGGTAAAGCAGGAGCAATGTTGTCTTCTACTACAGGAAAGTCCTACCACTAGCCTAGTTTCTACAACTGTGGGAGAGATCCAGGCTATGGGTTACCCCATAAAATGGGGTTACCCCAGCTAAATCTCATACTTGTGGAAACAGAAGTAAATAGTCAATGATAGGCTCTTGGATTTGGTTTTGTTGTGTTGTAAGCACAATCAAAAATGGCCAAAATATTGATTTGAGACCTAGAAGTTCTTCTGTGTGTTCCACCAGGGTAATGTAGAGAAATTCAAAGGATAATCTGGAAGTGAATCAGGGCAGAAACTAGGGTCTGAATTTCTTGGAGCCTAATGGGCCCTTAACAGTCAGTCAGAGCAGATGAAGTCATATTAGAGCAGGACATAAATTGTACTAGTTGCAGATGTCAGTCATAAATAAATAGTACACCTAAGTGGAAAGTGCAGAGACTACATGTGATGATGGGATGCTGAAATGGAGAAACTCAACTTTCATCAAAGTCTTACACATAAGGCCTTGTCATATACTCCCTTGACATCATTTTAGGGAGAGGAAAGGCAGTAAGAAAAGTCTAATTTAGAAACTAGTAATTTTGTTCATGAGATTTTGAAGACTAATTTTGAATGATAGCAATAATAGTTGTTTAAAATAGATTGAACAACTTAAATGTTTAACCATTAGAGGAAGGCAAGATTAGATTTTCTATACATTCAGTTAGAGTAGAGTTAGACCAAGTGATTCACCTACAGTATTTTTTAACAATGTAGCATCTAACAAATGTTTTGTGTTTGATAAACAGTTTTATTTTAATGACTGAAGCAATACAAGGGATCTCCAAATAGCTATGATACTCTGATATATTGCTAAGGTTGAAAAGAAAACCTAAATGACCTTTTAGTCGCTCTCTACTGCCCAGCCATGGAGCACTCGAAGGAATACAAAGTCCTAAGAAAACAGTATTGTTTTAGAGGCCCAAATTTAAAGCCTAATGAATCATTAACTTTGTCTAAGCTTACTTAAACTACTACCCCAAGAGAGCAAATGAATTAAGAGGATTCTCTTGCTTTCTCAGGAGACATTAGCAAATCCTTGTGTCAGTATTTAAGGAAATCTCCATAATAGAATTGCTAACATTTATAGCTGGATTAACAGTTTACAAAGCATGTTCATACACACTATGCCTTAGGATTCACAGGAGGGAAGAGCTTGTAGTGTCATTTAACATTTGAAGAAATAGCTTTTAAACTAAACCTCAAGGCACATGGTCAGCAGTATCTAAGACTGGGTTTAGGTCCAGAACTCAAATACATTTGAGAGCACCCATAATATCAGAAATGTTTAAATTACATTCTAAATCATTCTATTTGATTTTAGATATTTCACAGAGAACTAGTATTTCCTGAAATGTAATCGACACTTAAAAACCTGGGACACTAGTATTGCTCTCACCTACAGAGGCTGTGTCCCTTAGCTTCCTTTTATATTTAGTTTTTTTTTAATTTGGGAGACACTCTTACTAGTTGTTGGGCACTAATTGTCACATGTTTTGCATTCAAGAACAATCCTAAGGAGTGAAGAGTTACTCTCACAACTTTCAAATAACTTGCTGGAAAAAAGACATACACACACACACACATATATACACACATACACACACATCAGTGAAAAATGATAGAATTTTCTAAGACCATAAAACCTCCATTTTATAGATAAATACTTACACCTTTTATTGTTGTCACAATATAAATTCCCCCCAACACAACTGTTTAATAAATTCAGAGAAAGTTCTATTCTGTTTTTCAGAGTATTATCAAGAGTAGTTACCATTCAGGAAAATCAAGTGACTGATACCAGAGTTGCTTCAGCTCCACACACCTGGATCTGTTTGCATGCTAGCCATTTCATTTAGTTATTAACTACCCTATTAATCTTCTAAACAAGCCATACTCATGTACTTACACAATAAAGTAAATATTCTAAAATTGTTTTAAGATCACATGTAAAGACAAAGGACATCATCTGTCAGCTTCATTTGAATATAATTAAATGTATATTATAAAAGATTTTACACAAACAAGGTACTAGGTCTGATTCGATTGAGATCCCTTGTTTCAAAGGGAATCCATAATGGTTCACAAACATATGGTAAAGTCACATATTCAAAGAAAATTACCTTTCTATGAACTGCTTGGTGAGTTTCTTTTTAACTACAGCAAAACATAACATGCATAGCTAGGACAATCCCAGTACTCAGTGCTACACATTTCCCCATTCATAAAAACCACTCCTCCTGGACACACATCACTGTACCACACACCACTACGATTTTGCATGAGGTTCTTGAGTGTCTATTTAGATGCAGGATACTGGATTGGAGTTTTGATCCCTTCTATGTGTCTGGGAGAATAGGTAAGCAACAGCATAACTATCATTAGACGCTGGCAGAAATTTACATAGGGATTAAAACAAAACCAAAAAATTAAACCATCTTTATGGCATCATCAGAGAGAATAACTTAAACTAAAAATATTTAAGGATACAGAAATTCTGACTTGAAGTACAGTAACAAAAATGAAGGGAAAAATCCTTTTTGAAACAATGAAAGGAAATCAAAGAAATCTGTTCATTAAGCTTTTTTTAAAAATTTAATTGAAGTAGCCTGCATTATATCAGACAGGTTTAAGGTGTGTATCATTGTTAATCAACATCTGTATATGCTACACTAAAATAATCACTAACAGTTCAATTCTATCCATCTTATTTTTGTTTTGATAGGTTTCTTTTAAAGCAAAATATGTTGTATTCGCCTCCTCATTATGGTACAATTTTAACAGAACTCTGAAATCAGCAACTCAAGAATAAGTTAAAAATTGTCGAACTTCACAGTTATCTCAGCATTGCTCCAGAGTTTTGCTATGACAAATCAATTGTGTACTGTGACCAGAAGAACAAGTCTTAGTCCTGGGTTTAACACAATGTATTTCCTTATAAAATGTTTTTTAAATTTGGAAATCACCTACTAGTATGAGCCACTTCTACAAGGGGAGAATGTTCAGAGATAGAATCTGCTAGATTTCTTTTTACCCTTCTTTCCCCTCCCCTTTTTGTACCTTCTCCCCTCCTCCACATGTACTCCATGAGTTCAAGCACAGGTTCTCAAATGAGGAGAATATTAATTTGATTCTAGCTGTATGATATTTGAGTTTGAGGAATGAAAAATTATTGATGCACATAGCAAACCCTCTCATTCTGCTTACCTTTCTGCAAAGATAATACAGAAAGCGATTAATCCCTACTTGATATTCTTAGGTTGATTTACCGATTTTCCTGAATTTGAGTTCAACCTGACACAGCTACCTTCCTACACTATCAACTTAGAGCTCGTCATCTTGAATCACTGACTTCCAGTCTATCCCTGATGGCTGGAACCTAATATTCTCTATTCTTCAGAATATGCTATCTGCCTGGCAAAGTTCGACACTGGGGTTGAGGGGTGGCAGTGATATCTATTAACTGAAGGCCTCAAGAATGGCCCAGCAATATTGTTTGGGTAGGAATCTTGGGAGCATTTTTACCATAGTGGTTAGGATACTTCAAATTACAGCTGCATTTAAAACAGGTTTAACACTTAATTTTCATGTGATATTATAACCTCAACCCACAGAGCTTATAAAACCTGGGAGTATGTCTTAACCATACATAAAAAAATGATTCAAATCCGTTCACTTCTTGTCCACAGGGTTCTTTATGATTTTATCTCATAATTAGTAATTACCAATAAGTTTCATTTTGTGTCTATTGTAATATTGGGAGCAACTTATTTAAACTGATTTTCAACTGGAGCAACCATGAGGTATCCTGTAATTATCTTTTATGTAACAGAAGCCATATATTATTAAATGTTTCCATTATTAAAAAGAAAAACCCTTAGATGGTCTAATAATGAGAGTTAACATCATGGAAAACTCATCTGGTACCATACTGGGACAGAGAGGATTAAAATGGTGACACAATTAAATTCTATCAGGATGAAATATTCTCTACAATGCAAAAGAACTTTATTAAAAACAACAACTTCTGAATCATCAGATATAGGGCAAAGATTATTTACCTTTAAAGGCCTTTGGAATAACATTCCATTGTTCATTTAATTAAGCTTTAGAATAGTTCAACTATGATCTTCACTGATATGGCCAGGAAACTATTAAATTGAGATGAATACTCAATTAAACAACATACTACTTTCAGATTTCAAATATCTTCTCCATGAAACAATTTATGCAAACCCTCAATATTTATTTTTAAAACAAACTAAGTAACAAACCATAACCTGATTCAGTGACTGTCACGTTCAGTATGTTCTGAACTGAACATCACACGAGCTGGAGAATCTAATGAGACCACTTTACATTTAAAAAACATGAACTATTAGGACATCACAAACATGTTTTCTTTTGGTCTAGTTCTTCAAAACCCAGATATGTAGAAAGCTAATGGCCTGAAAGTCAACTAGAGCAATAAACATATTTTACATCTTGTTACCTAGGTATACTTCAGATAGAGTATTATGAAGATGCGGAAGTTCACTACATAAGTTCTGACTTTTAACCTTGACATGTATCCTTGTCAAACAGGCTTCATCTATTTCCTGAGCTCAAGTGAAAAAGCAGCACTGTAGGTACATACATATAAGTGTAGCCAAATACACGTTCCTGGAAATGTGTATGGAAATGAATGTATGTCTTTAAAAATCAAATTGTATCTTAATTGCTCAGGACAAAAAAATTTTATTTCAAATCATACTATTGTGTTTTCGAAATCAAATAATTCTTTTTAAAAGTTAATAATCACTCTGAATTATTTTCTGTTTGAGCACATTTGACTTTTAATACACTGAATAAAATAAAACGCTCTTGTTACATATAATTAAGTAATAATAATAGCCTTTATTTGCATATTGCGATAAAAATAAAAGATACTACTAGCTTTAGAATCAGCTAGATCTGGGTTAAAAGACAATCCTACAGACAATTATTAATAGGTATCTTTAGCCTCTGATTTTTTAACTACAATATGGTGCTAGATGGATCTCTCAGGATGAAATGATGACTAAATATGAACATTTGCCAATTACAAAGCATAATCCTTGGCATACTCTCTTAAACTTTAGTTTATCCTCTGCCTTTATATGCATTATATTATTTGATTCTACCAATCAAGTGAAGGAATTGCTTGTATCTTAATTGTTTAGATGAGACCTAAGGGTTAATAATGTAAAGATATGTTCACAGTGCATAAGTTTTAAGACATTACTCTTTTTTTATTACTATGAAAATAAGGAGTCAGAAAAAAAAGAGGGTAAACATATCCTATTTTGAGTTACTACCTTTAGGTTATCAAAAGCAGTCTTTTCTCTAATTCATTACATTTTACAAGTCTCCACACCACTCACTGTTCTGTCACTGAGATCCCCACATTTGGAGTCAATTCCACCTCCTCAATTGTGACAGGCTGAGGAAAGCTTAGTGGGATCTGGGGAAATTTCAACTCAATTTCCCAGAAAGATAATACTAACACTCTCTAAACACGGTGTTTTCAAACACGCAGGGCATAAGCAGTATTAAAGTCACAGGGAGTAGGGGAGGGAGAAGAGAAGAGGGACTTAAAACATGAAGGAATGATCATTTCTTCCACTGAGAACACAAGGGGATAAAAATGAAAGAAAAGCAAATCAAATAAACTCTCTGTTTTTTAAAAGAAGCAAAAAATAGCTACTTATACATCATTTATAAATACATGCCAGCTGCATATTAATAGTAAATGGAAGGAAGCAACATTTAAATTTATTTTTGTAGAACCAACCACAAAAATGCATGCTGTATACAGAATGCCCTGTAATGAAAAGCACAGCTTTCATCTCTGTCAGCAGTTCCAAAAGCAGCAACTTACACAGGATGACAATTTAATAAAAAAATCTCTAAATATTCTCTCATGCTGGAGCAAATACCTTAAATTATCATAGCTTTGGTGGATTCCTTCGACTAAAGAGCTATCTAAATCTGATACAAACTTCAGGTTTCAACACCCATGATTTTCTAGTGTATAATTCATTAGCACATCAGGCAGTAACATAAAAGACTTTGGTTCTTAAATATAGAAAACTATGGCACACATAATAATAACTATTGTTATTATAGATGAGTAGAGACGACTTCAGAAGAGGACTTATTAAGTAAAAAGCTTTTAATATAAATAATAACAACAGTTATAATTTACTTAACTCACTGTCAGTCACTATGTGACGGGGTATATACTCACACACTCCCATCTGATTCTTTCAAATACCTATGAAGTGGATATTACTATTATTATCCCCCTTTGAAAATAAAAAAACAAAAGACCAAAGAGTTTCAACAAATTGCCAAAAGACAAACACTAGTAAAAGATACAGTCTGGTTCAAATCAGGTCTCACAAAACGCACAGCCCACTTTCTCACTAAATAGGTCCTACACCATCTGTCGATTTTTATTTCACAAATCTCAGAATCCTTCACAAATATTTTTAAAAATAAGGAGTTTGACTTGGGAGAGTTGAAATGGATTCTCAAGCAACATAGCAAGTACAGTGTTGACCACTGACAGTACTGTGGGTAGGACATTTCATGCCTACTCATTTAACTTGACAATGACCCCGTGAGGTAGGTTACCATCTGTCCTTACTCCCGTTCCTGGTGGAGGAATCTGGTTCAAAGAGCTTACATTACCTGCTCCAATCCTACATCTAGTTTGCAGTCACTGGCAGGCTGAGTTCAGAGGCCAAAGTCCTAATCAAAGAGTATTCAGATGCTCCTGACTCAGGAAGTTACCCCATAAAAACAGTTCCAGAAAGACAGTACAGGGTTGTCCTGAGAGGTAAGGAGCACAGAGACAGAAACTTCAAGTACATCAGCCAGGAAGGGTTGCAGAGGCCAAGGATGAATTCATCATGCAGGCTCCAGAGGACTGACTGTCACAAAAATACCTACTTACAATTACTGATAACAGCTTGAGCCACAAAAATATATTATTTAGAATGACAGCAAGGAAGCATCAGTGCAAATTCATCCTTGCTTTTAGAATAGTGGGAATAGCTAAGAGTCAATTATTATCCTTCAAAACATCAATCTTCTTCTATTCCTCTTGCATATCCAAACACTGACCATAAAGTCATTTTGTTTCCTTGGCTTGGAGCAAACATTTCATGCTTCTATTTCCTTACCATATTAAAAAAAAATAGTGCTCAGCATATAAAACAACCTCTGCTTATCTCATCTCACAGAACAGAAAACAGTGCATATATTTTGAAGAGAGAGTAGTCTGAACATATACAAAGTTAACAGTCAATCCTGTCATCACATATTTGATAGCCTAACAAATTTCAAATGAAAACATGTAGCAAAAATCCCACCTGGTAAATATTATTTTCTTGAAAAATACTACTTGAACAGGAAGGAAATAGGCAATCTTTAAGATGAATTGTCCTAGTTGTTTTTTTTTTTTAATGTAGCCTGAAGCAGAAAGAAAATCTGACCTAGTTTCCTATGTCTCCAATTCCAGTTCAAAGGCATCAAACTGCCTAAACTGGAGCCAGAAAGGGTACATTTGTTCTGGTTCTTGATTCAGAACAATCTTTGATCTTATATCATATATAGTATGTGTAACATATTTAATGTATATTAAGTATATATTTAATGTGTGTGATACAATTATATACATATGTATCTATATGATACATAGTATATATGCATGTCTATATATGCATGTGTATATGTGTGTATATATACATATATGTAATTCAATCTAAAATATGATTTCAGTTTCCATATGCATCCCTTAGTAACAGAAGTACAATTGAATTGTCAACCAACTTCCTTCCTTTAATTGCTTCCCATCAACACCTTTTAAATGTATACTAGAATACCATCATTGTCATAAAATGATGTGATCCGGCAAATACAAGGACCGTGACATTGATCTATATTGCCTCGACATTCAGGAAATTAGAATTCAAAATGAATTACTGGTTTGTTTGTTTTTTTTAGTATTTGAAAAAGCTTTCACCTTCATAATGCAGAGAATCATTGTTCTAAAAACTGATGATTATATTTGAAAGATTACACGATTACTTTTCAACCTTTGCTTTTACTTTAGAATTTTCTAGAACAATAACAGAGGTGCTTTATACTAAAAGTATAGTCCTGCTCATACCTAAAATTGCATCTTTTCTTATAAGTGAAAACTCTTTCTTTTACACAAATGATTTATCAATTAGCAATATGTAAGTAAAACACCTAAGAAACCTGAAATATATTCATACAAATTAGTACAAAATTTATACCCTAGCAACAAAAATAAACCAACTCTTAGAAACTCATTTTCCGTATAGGATAAAATCTTTACATCCTTGTCTTCTTTTCACTCTAGTATTGAAATATTTGCTATTTCAAAATATTTTCTTCTGACTCTTCCTTTATTCTACATCAAAAATCTTATACACATTCTCAGAATTAATTCAACATTTTCTGTTTTGCAAAACATTCCCTAACTTCACCAATTCATAATTAATTGTTCTTTCAGTATGCATTTTCCAAAGAATTTCTATTTTTAAAACATGACATATGGCTTAGAATATGCAACCAGTTTCATTGTCTCAGTTATCCACGGTCAGTGTCTGGTCATGGTACTCAGAAAGTGGGCTTCTCATGGTGTAGAGACTACAAAATGAGCCACAGGACTCTCATACATTTTTCTGGTTCTAGTTTTAACAGAAAGGACAGGGGTGAGGGACAGTTGGCAAACTGGGGAAAAGGGTCAATTATATCATGAAGGGTAAAACTGGACAGTATATGGTAAACTTAATGTATATATATAGAGAGAGAGATGCTGATTTTGAATTATGCTCCTTAAAACTATATAATGTTATTATGTAATATTCCTGTAATAAAATTAAAAAAGAAAAAAATGAAAAAGAATACACAGTCATTTAAAATTTTACAATACTCTTTAAAGTCTTCCTTCTTTGAGACCAGCATAGTTTACTCTACTATGCTTTACTCCTCATTCTAATACATTTTTTCTAGTAATGTTCATCTCATTGTCTTAAACATCCATAGAAAAAAAAAATATATAGGTCAACTGACAGTCTCCCTCTCCAATCTAACTCATGCAATAATTTTGAGTAACTTCAATACAGGGAAATAATCTATGCAATTTCCTAGCTTCTCAGCTTGCTTTTTTTTTTTTTTTTTTTTTTAAATCTCATATTCTATAATAACACATCCTCAAATAACAGCAACCTACTCAAATAACCTTATAGAAAGCCATGTGATATGTTCTACCTGTAAAATCTTTAAATTATTTATAGTTTTCCATTTCCTCATTCTTTATAAAATGCTGGACCCTCAAAGTCCTTAACCTGTACATTTTCTACTGATATTTCTTCCTTTTCTCATTCTTTGTTTACTAGCCCTGGTGAATCAAGTTTTTCTCCCACCAAAAATCTCAGTCAGCTCATCTGCTAGTCTTTCATCAACCCAGGTTGGTTTTAAAATCTAATGGTACACATTTTGCAACTAGACTGCCTAACACAGAAGAATGGAAATCTTTGCACCGACAGACTGTGCCAGTACTAATTAGTAATATCCAGAGTATTTTCAGACTCCTAACTAAATGGTATTCCACTTACTGTATTATTTTCTCAGCCAATGTATGCACACAATTTTGATGGACCCTTCAATTTCTTCTGAAGTAACATGCTCTCCCAGATATCTTTAGCATCTACTCCTCTTCTCAATTCCCAATTCCAGTGTCTTCGCTGAAGCCCCCATTACTTCTCCCCTGGATTAGGCCTGTGGTCTACTAGTGCTCCGCTTTCAGATATTTAAAGAAAAAAAAAATTCTTTCTCCATATTTTTGCCAAAGGCATCACTTTGAAACTAACATCTGGTGACACCACTCTCCTGATCAAAAAGGAGTCCACAGATGTTTTAATTTCCATGAGAATACAGACTAATCCTTTGGCTAGTGTATGAGAATAATCAAAATCAGGCCCCTGGACACATTCTTGTGCCTCAGGTGACTAAGGTTTGAACTACATAAAACCCAAGGATCTGGGTTCAAGACTCAGGTCCAAGGGCTAAAAATGAATGAATAAATTAATGAATAAAATAAACAAATAAAATATGGCCCCAGCCTAACTTCTCTAAACCTTATTGTCTTCAACCACTTGCTTGATTTCTTTACTCTATCATCACCTTAGCAACAATCAACTATTATTGCTGAACCTCTGCAATACCCTTACATGGATCTTTCTGTTTGTAATGAATGCCAGTCTTTGTCTACTTGCCTTCTTGTAACTATCAATGTTTTTTTATTTTACCTCTACTGTTAATTACTTTGTGAAGTTATTATTTAACTTGTACTAGTCTGTGAGTTTCTTAAGAGCAGAAACCATGTCATATTTATCTTAATTTTTCCATCATATAGAATAAGCCCTGATAAATAGCAAGCATTTAATAAATGCTTTTCTAATAACTGTATTAAAGACACTGAGGCCTGTGGGTACTGACATTGACTGGATGTATTGTATTTCAATTCAGAAACTGTTTCAATATCTCATAACACAATTGCTTTCACATATTGTGAGATAAGGGAAAAATTGAGGAAATTACACATACACAATATCACTGATAGAAACTGCATATATAAGTTAAAAAACTGCACCAGAACCAAAAAACTGTTGATAGCTGAAAATTAACTTATATAATAGTAGCTTTTTTTTTTTCTTTTCTTGGTCTGAAAACAGCCATTTGGTGTGAGAGAACGACAGGACTTTGGAGCCTGTCAGCAAATTTAACATCGTCTCCAGTAATTTTGTATGACTTTTAATAAATTACTTAAGATTTTCAAAATTTAATTTCTGTTCCTATCCAATGTAGACACTAATAAACAACAAAGGGAGGGTTGTTAAATTTATATGGGTAACTTGTGAAAAATCCAGTTGATAGCCTTTCCATTTACGGTAGTTTTTTTTTCCCCCATAGGTGTTAGTATTTGTATATCTAAATTTCAGCTTCTATCTATCTACATTAAAATATTTTAGGAATACATTTTCATAATTTATAGGCTTCATATAATGATTATATATGTATCAAATTAATATAGTGGCTTCTGGAGAGCACTATTTCTGCCTATCTTTAAAGAAAATGTCCTGGTTATTGAAAAATGTGCTAAAGAAGTAAAAATAAACTTTTCAATAATTTGTAGGCAACTTTAAGACTTTAAATGACAGATTTACTAATAAATTAAGGCAAATGTAAAAAGGCAAAATATACATGAGGTATATGAAGTTATATGCCAGAAAAGGTTAAACTCTGTACATGGTTCTTAACCAGTCTGGATTTCAGAAAAAATAGTTCAGCATGCAGCCCCAAGCAGATGTAGAAACCACTCTCTTAAGTCGGGTAAAAGACCATGGCTCCCCATAATTGGTTTTCTATTTTTATCTCTAGGTGTGAAAATAATCTCCAGATTACTCATCTGGCCCAAATCAGCTGCCTAGACATCTGTATCCAGCCTTGATCCCACTAATATATATATATATATATATACATGTTATGGCTATAGATACATACTTTCTGGACCTCATGTCCTTTAATTCTGAATCCATAGTCTTGTATTTCCCGGGAAAATTAATCTTTTCTGGACAGTTAATATATCTGCATCACCTGACTTTTTCCCTCTTCCATGCACTTTTAAGTTATTTCAATACACATTAATTAAGCATCATTACTTGCACATTATTATGCTAGACATTGGGGGTCTATGGTAAAAAGAAGAGAGACTCAAACACGAAAAATCCACACTCCTAGGACTCAACGCCTAGTTAAAAGAGAACATAAAACAAATTATATGAAAGTATGACAACTGCTTTATGTGAAGTCTGTTGAGATGTGCTGTGGTAGCTGAGGCATTCTTAAAACTAAGGACAGCTATTCACTTAATATTTTCAGCATGCAGTGATTACAGTTCCTTACAAAATGCTTATCTAAATATATTTTCCAATTTGTAAACCTATGAAAAACACACAAAAGCTACATATGTTTAATGTGTGCCTATGTACACATGTACTTTTATATATGTGATTGGTTATATTTCACACAGTATTTTACTAGGAACAAAAAGCACACAAACCTTCATGTTATCTGGAAAAGACGGCATGTGTATTATAGATACTCAACAACTATTGGGACTGAATGGGCACTATTAGGACCCCAAAAGGGTGGGCTAGTTAAAATAGTTCACATGGGATTTTCACTAATGGGCGAGAGCAGGACTCTGTCCCACTGCCAGGTCTTGTTTATTCCATTTTCCATTTGAATGCTGTCATGCTCCAGTTCTGATAATCTCCCTGTTAGTTGCTCAGACTCTACAGACTGGTAAAGTCTCTGGCAGTTCCGAGAGAGCAGGGAAGATCAGCACAACCCCCAAGCTCACTGAAGGTTTCCTTTCTCCGGATCTCTTTCCCAACTTTTTTAAATATTAATTTTTTTGTTTTAGATAATTATAGATTCACCTCAGTTGAAAGAATTATTGCAGTGATCTCCACTGACCTCTTTATTGAGTTTCCCTGAATGGCAACATTTTGCAAAGCTATAGTATGATGTCACAATCAAGTTATCAGCCTGGTACAATCCACTGACCTTATTCAGATGACCCTGGCTTTATTTATACTGATGTTTATGTGTGTGCATATGTACATGTGTAGTCCAAGACATAACAATTAAGCAGTATAGACTTGAGAGTTATCCAGATGCTGCCTCAAATTTCAGCTTTTCCAGTTGTGACTATGAGACTTTGGGTAAGACTCCGTCTCATCTGTAAAATTGGTTAAATATGTATGCATAATGCTTAGTACATAAAAATGGCTCAGAAAATACTTTACATAAATACTAATAATTCATAAGTAAAATTATTGCAAGCCCATTTTTTATGACTGTTCTTATATTTTCCTTCCTCTATAGGCAGAGCAAGATATTTGATACCATATTTGACATTCCCTTTTCTAAAAAAATCTATTTTAATATCATTGCAAATATCATGACCAGTAGATATTACTACCTTGAAAGACAAGACCAGTATTTTAAGAAGAGGAAATCTCTTCATAGTTTATTGCTTTTTCTTAATATATACCCTAATGTTCTGATATTGCCTTCAGAATAAATGACCAAGGATTACATCTAGCAAATAGAAGAAGACATTATCTTCCTCTATGTGGATGACATGATCATATCATTTTATATTGTGGTTACATTATGGGTTAACTAGTACTGACAATTATTGTCAAAAGAATGACAGCATGTATTATGCTCCAACAAAAATCATCACAGAATTTTGGTGACATTCTTCACAATCGGATTGGTCATTATGCCTTTTAGACTCTTAGTTTTACTCATTTACCCAGGGGTACAATTCATGTTTTACTCATTTACCCAGGGGTACAATTCTTGACATCAAATAATGTCACTTTGATCACGTATAATTATTCCATAATATTCATGAGGAAAAAATTGATATTGATAACATAAATCTTCGAATTACTCAGTTTCCTAAAATCTCCACTTAGTCCCACAAATCAGTTCCTTTGTCATACCATAACAGTTATTAAAATCATAATTCAAATTCCTTTTCTTTAAGAGATCAATTGTTTATTGACATGGATTAAGCTAACAAAACCAGCAGGGAGTCCCTAAAAGTCTATCTCCTTCTAAAATGTTCTCTAAACAAAGAGTAATGCATAATCACCTGTGTTGTTGTAAAGTGACATTGGCCTCTTTTTCAACAGGGGCAAAAAAAAATACTATTGATAATAATAGGTATTTAAATTTGAGGATAAAATGTCAAAATACTATAAATATGGCAATGAGGTAAATGTCAATTAGGATTAATTAAAATAACCTAAGCTGAAATAATAAAGATGTGTCTTAGGTGGTGAGTGGAGGAGAGGAAAGACTATGTCTTCTTGAATGTGTTACGCTTCTCTTGGGCAATTTACATGTGTTCTCTAACCTTTAGACTAACTATCCCCAAGAGTATTACCAACATCCCATTATACTGATGAGGTGGAGAGCTTCTTAGAGGTTTAATAAGTTGTCCAAAGCCATTGAGACTTCAGTCAGGATTTGTTTCATCTATGCAAGGATTTCCATATCATCTGGTGTCAGAGCAGACCCTGCTTTAAGAAGAAACCTTATTCAGCTCCCTTGAGCATTTGGGATAGTCTTCAACCACGATGATAGCAACCACCTGCTATCTCACAGGTATAGATTAATAACAATTGAAAAAAAAAATCCTGTATTCTCATTAGAAGATGACAAGATAAAATCCAAGTGCCAAAACTTGAAAGATCTTGAAAAACTTGACTACGAATAAACTATTCCTTTCTCATTCAAAGTCTGATGAGTGCTAAGTCCTTATTTTCTGCTTAAAATATCATTTCATTACAATATAGTGGAACATGGACTTCCAGAAAACCCACATTCTAATTCCAGGTCTTTAAAACATATGGCTGTACTTGCATTTGGGTCAGATACTAGAAATAGCAGGGCCTTGGTTACTCCAGTTATCAAATGATATTTTCTACTCATTCTTCCACATTCATAGGAAGAATTAAATGAGTAAAATATACGTGAAAATTCTGGGAAATTGAATAAAGTACCAAAAGTAAAGTTTCAGAAGAAATGTTGCTCTCTGTATAGTGAAACATAGGAGTTATTACGTATCTAGATTTTTTTAATGTCGTTAAACATGCTAAGGTTATTATTTCATCAGAGCTTTTATGCTACTTATTCTACCTGCTAAGTGTTTTGTCAGGGAAGTAAGATTATATTTGCCCCAAAATACTCAGTCATAAATGTATTTAAGAATGAATGGCATAGCTGTGAAACTTGTACCAATACACCATCCCTCAGGCAATCTGTGGTAATTAAAAAGCAAAGGAAACTATCTCCTAAGAAGAAAATTAAGGAAGCTGCCATTACATGCTATAAGTTGATAAAATTAATATCATGCAAAATTCAATCTATGCCATTCTTAACTTGCTATTTATTTTGAGTACTATTTAATTTACATACCCATATAAGTATTTTTGAGTACTGTATTTTTGTACCAGTGGGATTTACAGTATAATAGATGATTAACTTTTAGCTTTTATTTTTGTGCTAAGAACTTCTGACATTTTAAATCTCAACATTAGTGATTAACATCTTTGCTTTATGCCAGAAGCTAAAAACTGATAGGCTCTTGCATATAGTGACACCTTTCAACAGTCACACACTCCAGCAGTTGCTAATTTTCCAACCCAGTACCTGAAGATGACATTTTGATAAATTTCCAAAGGACTTTCTGAACTATTTATTAGTTAGATACATGAAAAGTATACCTTCAGTAATGACATTTTGTTCTCAGAATAACTTCTTACACTTTGTCCATTTTTTATTTTGAAATTAAACTACTTACAGAATTTCTGAAAATACCACCAGTAATTCATAATTAACAAAGAGTACACTTCTATTTTGCATCTCATCACACTCAAAAGCACTGTATTCTTATTGAACCCAAAACTGTTCTTCCAGAAAAAGAAAACTGCTGTGATACTTCATAATTTTCCTACAAGTACCTCCTTACCCTAACAGAAAATGTGGTTAAATTTACCTCTTTTAACATCAAGAAATAGGCCAGTAGTTGAAGTCAAATTGTAATACAGTAAAAAAAAAAAAAAAAATCCAGTGTTCCACTCTCTTTTCATATCACATCTGAGATGGATTATTAATACTCACATTAAGCCACCAAGTATTTACTAATTTTCTTCTATGTGTTCATAATGATGATGACAGTTTTCAAAATCACAAAAATCAGAATCTAGAAGTCAAAGTTAACAGTTTTATAAATCAGCTGATGCTTGCATTTATCTGCTTTCTCCTTATTTATAGAAAATTTAGCTTAAAGACACATTTGGAAAAAATTCATGACTGCAATAAAACTATCATTTCTTTTTAGTAGGCTAAATTTTAAACATACAAATACACACTTATACAGGAATACCTCTTACATAGTTTTAATAATGCTGCAAATAAAATTTTGCCTTTTTTCACTCTTAAAACTTGACATCACTTAATTATTTTAGACTACCTGATTCAAGAATGAACTCTAAGTAAACAGAAGTCATAAGCACCATCGCACATTTGCCCAGTATTTGAATAGTGAGGTTTGTTTTCGATAAGCATGGATGAGCAGAAGCTGGTTATATAACAAAACTCATACCATAATTAAAAAGTAGTTATAAATTCCTATCCTATAATAAATACCACAGTGCTAGAGAACAACTGCAGTGACTAACTCTGAACACAGAGAGAACACTGTTAGAATGGAACTGCGTCCTCCTAAATTCATAAGTTGAAGTCCTTACCCCTAGTCTTTTGCATGTGATCTTGTTTGGAAATAAAGTCATCTTAGATGCAATTACTTAAGAAGAGGTCATACTAGAGTAAGGTGAACCCCTACTCTAATCTGACTTGCATCCTTATTAAAAGGAAGTTATGTGCAGAGACAGACACAGGGAGAAGTCCTAAGGAGATAGAGTTATGCCGTTACCAGCCATATTGCTATCAGAAACTAGATCCTTTCTTAGCACCTACAAAGGGAGCATGACTTATCTGACACTTTGGTTTCAGACTTCTGACCTCCATATCAATGAGGAAATAAATGTCTGCTGTTCTAAGTCAACACATGTATGATGCTTTGTGGCAAAATCCCTAGGAAACTAAGGCAGCCAAGATACAGTAAGAATATACCACACTTCCCTCTCCATACCCAGAAAACGAACACTTTCCTTAAAAATCTCTCTCTTAACTCCCTTCAAGTAATTCCTCAAAATGCCACAATGTTTTCCTTTCTCAAATTAAGAATGCTTTCACTTGGGGATGAGAGTTGGTGCAACCACTATGAAAAAGATTATGGATCTTCCTGAAAAAGTTAAAAAGAGAAATAACATAGGAACCGGTAATCAAACTTCCACTTTTGTTTATTAAAAGAAATGAAAACAGGATATGGAAGAGCTATCTGCACTCCAGTGCTCATTGCAGCAGTATTCATAACAGCCAAGACACAGAAACAATTATCCTTCAATAGCTTCAATAGGAGAATGGTTAAGGGATGTGGGATATCTATACAACTATAAGATGAATTATTATTCAACCATGAGACAATGTGAATAAAACTTGAATCATTTGCTAAGTGAAATACGCTAAACAGAGAAAGACAAATACTACATGGTATCACTTATCAGTAGAATATTTTTAAAAAGTTAAATTCACACAGAGAAGAAAAGTATTTGCCAGCAGCTGGAGGACAGGGAATGAGGGAAAGTCTGATAATAGGATATAAACCTTCAGCTATGAGATGAATAAGGTCTGAGGCTCTAATGCACAACATGGTGACTATTGGTTATAATTATAACTATTATTATAATTATAATAGTTATATTTATATTATTGTTTATTATTATATATGTATAATTTTACACTATTATTTATAACACTATGTGGTATAATTTTCTAATAGAGTAGAACTTAAATGTTCTCACTAAAAAGAGGTAGATATATGAGATAATGGATAAAATATTAAAATGTTGTAATTTTTCTCACCTAAACTCAAAATTAAAATAAATTACTCCATCACAGCTAAAAAATAAATGAAATCATTTTACTCTTCTTTTAAACATGTATAAGCCTATAATGACTCCTCAATATCTATAAGGAAAAATTAAATATACCGTGAAAATATAATGAAAGCTTTAATATTTATGGTAACCTACTCTAGGGTTTAGTCACATCTGTATCACCATAGCATTCCTTGAATTAAATTTAGTATTCTCATAATAATGATTAAAAAGAATAAGAGCTAGTGAGGAGGTAAATTACTGTTACCACAAGAGGGTCAAACCTAGATTTCACTCAAGATGGTCTTCCAGCAGGGCAAAGATAGTTTGCTATCATGAGGAAACTACAGAAATTCAACATCCCTTCCAGGCGTGGTTTAAATATCAATACTGTTTCTTCATTTCACACCAACCTTCCAACTAATCTACCTGCCATTTCATGCACTGACTTTATGTTTTTTAACTTAGTTGAAGTTTCCCTGATTGTTACAGTATTGCTAACACCTTTTTTTTCTTAATTTTTTGAAAGTCTAACCAAATGGATCTTCTCATATTTAAGATCTGTCAATTATTACTTCTACAAAGTCAAATTAGATTATCCTTAAGAAAAATTTGATGATTATTGACTGCTTCTTGAATTGCTGATAATCAGGAGAGATGTCAATGATATCATTTAGATGATTACTCACATGTCTATATCTTTCTTTCAGACTGTAAACTTAAGAAAAGCATTTGCATGCCTTGTACCTACAGCAGATGATAAATATACATTTGTAGACTACATAAGTAAGTGATTGACATAACATTTTTTCAACTTCATTGAGGCTTCATTGAAAAAACAGTAAGATATTTAAAGTATACATGTTGAGTCATATCTACATTATGGAAGTATTCCCTCAACAACTTAACATCCATCATTCACATATTTACAACCACCCTTATTTTGGGTGAGAATATATTATTAAGAAGTTTTCATGGTTCCAAGTTTTTACTATTCCAATTTTGCAATATTTTTGTTAACTATAAATCATTTTTATTTGTATATATACTATCTAAAGCCATAGAGTAGAAACTTATCTTTCCCTGTAGTAGCCTCTCATTAAGTGTATTTAATAAATGTTGAATCTTAAGCATATTTTCTTTAATATATGGAACATTATTCAGCAGTTAAAATGAGGGAACTAGATGTACAATATCAACACTGGCATATCTAAAAGACATAATTTTAATGTTAACAGGTTAAAAGCAAATAGAGAAAGGATGTATACTTAACATGCATGATATGGTTTACATGCATAATATTTTATAGTTTTCATGATCATATATGTATTATGCAATTAAAATGCATGTGATTGATAAAAACAATTTCCTAGAGAGGGAAGGGAAGTAAAGGGATAGAGGAGGAATTTAGCTATATCTTTCTAAGGAAATATCAATACAAAAAATCAATTGCCAAAATTAGGAGATCTAAAGATAACATCTTAATTATTGCCAACCTATTAAATCAGACTGGGAAGAGAAGAGATATATGCTTTGTTGTCTTCTGAATATTTCTATTCTTTGAAATATTATAGAATTAAAAATAAAAACAAGTCATTTAAAACGTGTATCATCAATGTGGAAAGAAAATTTTAAAAATCAATATTAGGCAAAAGTCAAAATAATAATTGTTGCAAACAAGATTTAGTCATGAATGATAAAATTAGTGAGCAAAAAAGTGAGGAGAAATAACATATTTGCAGAGTTTCAAAGTATCTCTTTCAACATACTTATTCATTACAAAGGGAAATATAGCAATTTTACTATGTCAAAACCCAGCAGAGACCACCATATCCCCATATTCAAGGTGGATAAAAACAGCAGTAATGAGATATAGAAACAGCATAAAACCTTCATGAGAGCACAATGTGACTTCTCTCATATTTTTGCATAAAAGGCATAACCTCAGTGGAATCATAGGAAAACATCAAACAGGTCAAAATTGAGAAACATTCTACAAATCTTCCGAAGTGTAAAACTAACGAAGGACCAGAAATGACAGGGAAAGTGCCACAGACTGGAAGAGACTGAAGAGAAATAATTAATGTAATGTGGGAACATATATAGATCTTGGTACAGAGAAGACAATATAGAGGAAACTAGTAAAATTTAATTGATGTATGGAGTTTACATAATAATATTAGATCAATGCAATTTTCTGGTTTTGAGCATTGTAGTGTGGTTACACTACATGTTAGAGAAATCTCTTACTTTTGCCATGTTTCTGTAAATCTAAATTTAATTGTTTTTTAAATGTCAAAAAAAGAAGTGTACATACCTATTAATCTCACAATTTAATTTACAGGAATTTATTCCAAGGAAATAATCAACAAGCCCACAAATCTCTATTTGTGCACACACGCATGTGTGTGTGTGTGTGTGTGCACTCACATGCATTTTGGCATTGTTTAAAAAATTAAAATATAAATAATGCCCCCAAAGTAATTATGTTACATCTGCAATCTACTGGCATATAAAAAAACAGAATTAAATACATGCAGCATAATCTAATTATTATTTTCTGTGTATTTAAAACAATGTCTATATCTTAAATCTAAAAAGGTATTACTTCTGAATATGTGCAAAGGAATTGATATTGAGCAATATTCAATAAAATACTAACATTTTATTTGTATGTGTTAGGAGAATGGTTTTTGTTTTTAGTGATGTATTTTCAATAGTTTAATGGTTCAATTAAAAGAAATGTTTTGTAATTCAAGATGTAGTGATGGATTCCATATAAACAAACATATTATATATAAAGTTATACATTTTTAGTATCATTTTATTTAGTATTCATGCAAATGTAAGCTTTTTTAAAACCATTTTTCACTGGAGCAGAGTTTTTACCCTCAGGATAGCAATGAATCTATGACATATTCCAAAGGAACTGGGATCATTTTCAAAGGAAGACAGCATCATCAAGAGAGTCCCTGTTAGAGAATGATTGATCTGTTAATCAAGTCTTTGTACAGGAGAAAGATCCTTAAACTCTGACATCCTCTGATTAAAATGAAACTGTACTGTACTAACTTAACACAGTTTTTCTTCAAAAACAATGCACTGCTTTAACATCAATATATCAGATATGCTTTCAACTCCCTTCATAGTATAGTTTAACTCTCACTGAATATACCTAAAATGACACACATGTTGGGGAAAATGGGTCAGAACTTAGAGTTTGGTCCAAAATTTCTTAACAATAGTTGTACCTATAAATAGGGAACCCAATTTTTTTTAAAGAGGATCCTTAGTCTAGAGTTTACACCCACAGACTATCATCAGGGGATGGAGGTAAAGATTTTATATAACTGCTGCAATACTATGATGCAATTTATCAGGAATTCTGTCAAGAGACATTAAAGAGAAGATTTGAGATTAGAGTTTCTAGTCCAGGAATGATGAGCTTTCAGCTTATCACATTTGAATCCTCAACTACAGGCAAGAGTAGGGTAAACTATGAATTCATCCATTAACCACCTGCAGGAATACAGAGATAAAAAGCCAGTCTCTATCTTCCAGGTGTCATAGGGAGAAATCAGACATACAGACTAACATCTTGGGCAGTACTTCACTGTAATATCCATGGAGGTAGAAAATAATACCAATTTGACTCCCCCCCGAAATGGGAATACAAAGTTCTTATTATGGAAACAATTTACCAAAAAGGTAATGCCACTACAATTTTAGATCTTCTAATTGCAGTTCCTTTTTTTTCCCTTTTGCACATTAAGAACTGCACATTACAACACACTATAGAGGCAAATACAAAGGCTTCATTTTGATATACCTACCTTCTTTGATTTTTCTCATGTTGTTCTAGACAAATGCTATTTCTAAACACATACCTAGAGGGTTTGTTTTGGTTTTTTTTGAGGCAGAGGAGGAGGATAGGTGATCCGAGCAGATACAGGTTAAATACTGTTTATATGTGCTGAAGTCTTCAGTGTAGTTATACAAACCTTGTCACTGCAGTAAGAATGCCACCCCATTTATATAACACTGATCTTCAGAGTATCTAAATACTTTCACAGGCATGCCATTCTACCACCTTTGTTTGGCAAATGCAGGGAGATGTATTTTGTGAATCTGGTTGATCTATTTAACAAATATTATAGTAAGGAACAATCAGATGCCAGTCACTAATACCGAATATTTGATCAACATAGAGGTGTGCACATGCTCCTGACATTGAAGAACTCATCCAGCAGTGGAGAGTTAAAGCAGTTTGGGGAGAGTTTAAATAGAAACATATATAAAATAATAATAAATATGCAGGGGGTGTGATTTTGAGGGGAAGGCATTAAACCCTAGACACAATCACATTTAGATTCATGCTCATACCTTCTGCTCACTAGTTAGATAAGTTTAGTCTCTCTGTGACTCAGGACCCTCCCCCATGATTTACACACAAACAGGTCCACTCACCTTGCTTGGGAGGCACTGAAGTTTCCATTCAAATATATGTGAAGGCATGAGCAGATCTGTCTAACCAATGTGCGTACTCAATGTCTGGAAACTTCCTTTCTCTTTCCCATTGGATCACAGCAAAGAGAACTGCTAATTCTCTTTAGTACTCATGTTTTAGACTTATACTTTTCCCTCAATCAAACTGTCACTTCTTTTTCATAAAAGGGGTGATACAGTAAGGCCATACATATTATAGGAGAGTATCCACGTACAAAAAAGTGATTCCAAAAATTAGGAACAGATTCCACTTAAGTGTTTATTTTCATAAAGAAGCATCTTGATAAAAAAGATAAGAGATGGCGAATATAACCTGCTCTAAATTAAAGATGCTCTGCACTTTCAGGAAAACATGGAAATTTTTCAAAAGTTCATTTTAGGCCCAACTGGGAGAGTTGCCCTTAAAAATAAACTGATACTTGAATAAAAAAAAATTAAGGAACTGATAAAGACTTTAAGTATTTTGTTTTTGCAAAAAAATATGTGATTTTTATTATTCAAAAAATACCATCTCTTAGCTAAGATATGTGCATAATTGAATAGGAATTCAGTCCAATTGTTTCACTTTGTGGAGAAGTACATTTTTAACAATTCATATTGTTTTGGCACAGAAATAAATTACAGTGCTGAAAAGGCCCAGAATAAATATAATGACAGCATACCTCATGCTGAATACTCCTTCATCTTCCCAACAGTTTGCTAAAGGGGAAAAACACCTAAGAAGTACTTCTCCAGTTCTTTCAAACAATGCACTCCTACTCATCAGGCAGGATTCCGTTGGGAAAAAGACTGTTCATAACGGAAAAGAATAGCACTGATTTACAGATTTTAAAAATGATGATTTTCAAGGAGATTGATTTTCAAGTGTCCATGAATTCAGTGTTCTATACTTGACCATTTTCTAACACTATTGACTTCCACAGGACATATTAGCACAAAAAAAAGATGGAATGTTTAGAAATGGAGTATGTTGAAAATGGTTCCCAGCTCAACTACCAATACATTTCTAGTATTGCAGACTTTTTCTGATTCATTTGTGGGTGGTTTTAATATCTCTAGGAGCTTCTCATGTTCAGCACAGCTCTTAACAGTATCTTTCCAGTGCTATTTATTATTTTGGCACAGTTTCTATGTATGCAAGTACTTTCTTTTTCACAGTGTTTAAAAATATTTCCCATATAGCTTTTAAATGAGAAAAACTTTTTGAAAAGTTGTTTGTGTCCTATTTTCTCCTCAAGTTTCAATAAGCAGTGGGAGCTTATCTAAGTATTCCTTTTTTGCTACCTAACATTTTTAAGACTGTCAACGGAAATAAAGAAAACTTTGATTCATAGTTTTTTAGTAAATCAGTTATTAAAACCATACTATTCACTAAAATCATCATTAACATAATCATTATTATGTGTCAGTTTTAAAACAGATTTTAGTTATAAGCACTTAATGATCAATTTAAAGTCTTACAACAGCTAAAGAAAGACATAGCTAAACATCTTTATAGATGAGAATTACAATTAAAAAAAGTCATCCAAAGTCAAATAACAATCAAATGATAAGGTTGGGATCTGAACTCATGTCTGTTACTCCAGAATCTATATATTTATCATTTATCCTACTGTGCTTCCAATATTTTCCTGCAGGAATTAAAAAACATAATTATTTACAACTGAAAATTATATTCTTTTAATTTATGTAATAAAATGATCTGTATATTTTTCCTGTGATATGTCTAATATTTTTGGTACAAAATTAAGACTCCTATTTACTCCAAAGTACATTCTTAGTTTCAAATTTCTCAAATTTACCACTGTTGACATTTTGAGCTAGTTCTTTGTTGGGAATAGAGGTCTATACAGTGTATTGTCTGATATGAAACAATCTTTGACCAAATACCTATACCAGCAGCATGCCACAACCTGTGACAAGTGTCTCAGACATTGTCAACTGTCTCCAAGTGAGAACAGTTAAAGGAAATTAATAGTCATATGCTAATGGCTATCAGGAATTCCAGCTTCCCATAGAGAATTAATCATCTCATATTTCATAAGTAATAAATAAGGATAGGGAAGACTATATACTTATTGAAAGAAATGGACACCTCAAATGGATAAATTCAGAATCAACCTTAAGCTGTACACATAAATCCAATGATGTTATTTACTTGGGGGTATAACTGACATATTACAAATGAATATATTATCGTAAATATTAATACATTTTTATAAATTAAACATAGCTAAATGAGCATGCCCTGGGATAGCACAGATAAAAGACATCTTAAATGATATAAGCCCCGCATTTCATATGTTAGGGAAACTGAGATAAAGTGACTTGGTCAAGACTGAATTTCTTTTTAAGTAGAAAGTCTGTCTAGAAGCTATTCCCTAAATCACAATTCATTATTCCTCCTTTTTGTATTAAATTTACGATCTAGAAAGGGTCTATTTGACAATATAATTGAATAGCCTCAATATTTTTCTTTATAAGATCCCACAATGGTTTTTGTTATGAATGCACGTAAGCTAAAAAGAGTCTTCAGCAACCAAAGATAATGTGAAAGATAACTTGTTTATCCTCCAGTGGAAGAGTATAGAATTATAAGGCATACAATAAAAGGCAAAATGATTAAGGAATTTCCTACTTACAAACACTTGTATGTGAGTTTTATCATTTGAGTTCTGACAGGCCAATGCCTTCAGCAATCAACCCAAAGCAACTTAAACTTAGTACAAAGCTACAGCTCTTGGATTATCCAGGATCCCATATGCCAATAAAGAAACTTTTTCTTGCTCTGATTTTCCCTTTTACTATACATGAATAAATAGATCATTGTTTTTCGTAACTGTGTTGGTATATGTTTCTTTTTATCAATAAAATGGCATCATATTGACCTTCACTAAATGGCCAAAATGCTGGATTATGCTGTTTACTTAATGATTCTAGATTATTTATAGTTGTGAATTAAGTGGCATTGTGATATCTTAAGACAAGGAATAGTATACATTTTTTTAATGACAACATATAATTATGCCTGATGAAACATAGTTCTAGGAATATAAATGTCATATATCTAATTAAGGAAGAAATTTATCTTTCAAATTGCAGAAGACAAATTTAGCATCCTAAGGAGAATTACCAGTGCTGCTGTTCTTATTACCACTGTGATGCAATATTAACCATGCATTTTTATCACATAGTTTGATGTGGCACCTAATGATGGGATCTTGGACTTTGAAGTCTAACAGAGATTCAAATGAGTATGTTCTCACTTACAACCATGTAATGCCAGGCAAGGGAGTTATCTTCTCTGATTTCAACTACCCTATACGAAATATGTGGATAATATCACCTTTTATTAAGACACATAGTAGCGAGTATTTAATAAGCACTCAGCATCATAATTACCAGAGTAATTAACCAAATTTCTTCCCTTGGCATCCTAGAGAAAATCTTAAAAAATAATTTAACTATTCTAACTTACTACTTTGAATTCTTTGATCCTCCTCACCAATATATTTATTGAATTAGCTTATTTCTCATCATCTGATTCTACAACACCTATGAAAGTCATGACCAATATTCAAGTGGACTCATAACAGACATTTAATTAGAACACTACTCACTCATGCTTGCTCTCCAGTCGCTTCAAATAATGGGCTATAAAGCACTCTTATACTCTCTTGCTTGACAGCTAAGGAAACTCAAGCCCAGAGAAGTTCATTAACTTGATGCCAAACAAAGAGCAAATTGTTGAGTCTGAAATTGAGCCAAACATCTTTCTAGAACTTCATGCTAACTCTAAAGAATGAACTGAGGAAGACTCAGACAAAATATGAACCAGTAGTTCTCTCTCCAGTCAAGGAGACTTTAGGGTAAGAACATACATTTTTGTCCTGATTCTTCACTTTAAAGTAGTAGTAAGTTTTTAGAATTTTAGCAGAATATTATATAAGAAATAACACATCAAAGCAGTTTGTCCCATGTACTTCTTTGGTTTTACTTCCGGGTTCTAAAGCTGAATTAGCACATAAAGCATCATGCTGCAAATCTGTTCACTCAAATGGCATTCTCATATCAATTGACTATAAAGGCTTTCTTTGATTCTCAATTATCCAGATAATTTAATAGTTCTTATACGTTTCTAGAGGTTATAATAATGCAAATACACTGAGACACAACATTTGAAAGCTGGGGGACATGAATTTCAGTACATATACAGAGCAAATGTCTTTAATGGATTGCCAAGTATGTTTTCCACTTGAAAAGAAAATAAAGGAGTGATTGGTTCAATGTGGTATTCTGTCTTTAATAGCTAGCTTTTGCCCCAATAGCTGTAATATCTGAAAAGTGTACCACAGATGCCAATTGACTTTAATGAGTGTTTCACTGTACAATAGAAACTACTTTGCATTCCCACTAGATGCTTTCACTGTGTGGAAAAGAGAAAGTTCCATTTAGCTTGGGGCTGACATACTGGAACATAATCCACCTTCCTCTACTGTTGTTATGTCATGAATTTGTCTATAGAATGGCAAGAATAACCAATCATTTTTCTAGATATGTACCAATTTTTCTCTGGTTATGGACTTAGGACAAGAAACCTATAAAAACAACGGAGTATAGGAGGAGGAAAAATTCTTATCTATCAAATAAATACAAGTAAGTAAGTTCAGAACAAAACTTTACGGCTTCAGGCATGGCACTTAGACCTGTAATGTGCACACTTGAGGCGGGAAATGTGATAAGGACGTCTGACAAAACATGGAACCAAACACATACAACTTGTAGCTAAAAGCAAACACAAGCATGCAAATGATGAAAACAACCTCTAACCTACAAAGGCACACAAAGAGGTTCAAAGTCAAAAGTCAGCAACAATAAACAAAACAATACTTGAAGCTAAAAGTGATCCAAAATTTGTGAATCAGGGATCAAGGCATTACAAAGTCCCTTTTACAGAATAAAGAATAAACCCAATATTTTAGATGGCAAAGAAGACCCTGTGGCCCAATGCAATTTTTTAAACTGCTGTTTTGGAAGGTTCTATGTGCTAAGTGATTCTGGACACACATACTAGCTTTTTAAATGACTCCCACATGGTTAAAATTTCTGACATACCCTGTATTGCTAAGTAAATGGTTATGTCATGCAGCAATCATCTTTTCAGTTTTACAAGGAGTTGACACTGTAGAAAAAAGGAGTCAGCAAATAAAACAGACTTAGAAGTCACCACTTACTCATTTGAACACATCACGATATAAATACATGCCTTTTCTTTAGTCCATTTTAGTTTTAACAGCTTATACATCAGTATTAAATAGAATATAAGAATATGTATATCCTAACTTGACACCCTTCTGAACTTTAAAATTCTTCTATATTCGTGCTTTAGTTTCAATGGATATTTTATTATTACTCATAATGACAGACATGGTAAACTAAGATTCTTTGGTTAAAATATAAAAAACAGAGGCAATAAAAGTTAAAGGACTCACCTACCTAATGAGGTAATGCTAGACTTCAATTTCCTCCACACTTCTCTATTGTAGAAGAGAAGACAGCGAAATTGTGTGCCTTTTGGCATGTAAGTGTCAAACAAACCTACCGGTGGATTTATTCTCTTCGAATACCTTTATTATTTTACAGGATAGCTTTACAAAAGTTTTGAGGATGTACATCCATTCTATGTAAGTATGTAATCACACTGACATCATACTAAGATAGATTATACTGTACATTATAAACCACACACAGATAACTATGGCCCAGTGGATGATTTGGGATCTCCATTTAGAGACCATTGTTCAACAACACTGGAATCAATACTATATCTTAATACATTTGGAACAGGATCCTGGGGAAGGGCTAGCAAGATTAACCAAAAGAAAGTCTTAGTTTAGCAACACCTTTAGCTTTGGTGCCTTCTTCAACGTGACTGATTTTTGCCAGTACTACAAGGGCCCACACAACAGAGAATTGGCACATCAGAAGTCATCTGATGGAAGGAGAGGGTTCTATGATATTTCCACATTAAGATTAGAATAATAAAAATGCTTCAGCATAGATATTAGAAGCAAGATTTGCCTAGCATGTGAACAATTCAGATGATCATTTATTGTAGATCACTATTCTGGATTTCACCTTAACACTCTAGGTTGCTTTTGCTATTTCTCACGGAAACACCTTTCCTAAGATACTTCTTTTCTGTTGAAGTATTTAAAAGAATCACACCCAATAAAGAATCAATGATAGAGTAAATGAGGTTATGACAGTTTCCTAATTGTGCATCTGGTAGTAACAGACAGAAGTAAAATGAAAAGTAGTGGGATCTGTGCCTGAAAAGACCAAAGATCTTCCTTGTTACTATAAATTATATGACATGGAATCTTCAACTTCTGGTACAAACATGGAGTCACAGTATCTGCTAATCTACTAGCACTGTTCCCATGTCTGCGAAGTTATTTCAACTTAGATATAGAGTTATGCCATTTTTCCTTTCTTAATTATCTGTTTTATTACTAGGGCTGATAGAACCCAATTATTTTCAATCCCCTTAACTGGATTTTGGTGAAAGTGTCTATGCACTTTCAAACTTAGTGTACTCACCCCTGTAGTTATTCAGGCATACATCTGCTGTCACAATTTTATGGTCTTATAAGAATAAAACATGAAATAATAAGAAACTGTGGGAAAGAACATTGTCAACAATGATTACCATCCAGTACTTTTCAAAATTAACATCCATTATTCATGACTTTCTAGTGCAGCCTTGGTGTGCATTTATTTGTTTATTTATCTATTTATTTATTTATTCGCAATGTTACTCAGAATGAAGGGACTGGATTTATGGCTTTGAAATGAGGGGGCAATTTAGACTTTTTTTTAACTGAAGGCAAACTATATGTACTACAATTTTAAACATTGTAAATCAAGAATGTGAAGTAGGTTTCCAATTAAGGTTTTTAAAGAGAAACCACTTAACATTTTAAATGAATAAATTCGAAACAAAAACCCTATAGTAGCAGGCTTCCCTGCTTCCCAATGCCCCCTTGAAATGACAGCATACAACTTTCGAAAGAGACAAAAGCTCACAAAACCGAAAGGACAGCACACAATAGTACTATTTTGGAAGCTAGAATTGAGAAAAACAAGAAGTAAGTACATAGCTAAGAAAGTGGATTGCTGAGCTGGTAATAGAGAAGGTCAAAAACCAACCCAATTTACATTGCAGAACTACAAACAGCTCAGGAACTGAAAACAGAAGGAGTTTGGAATATAGGTTTCTAAATTCAAAAACAACAAGATTGTTTGAAAGGCTATTTAAGAAATAGAAGGATCCTCAGATTCCCTCATTCCCAGAATTTAAAGTTCTTAGTGAGATACCATGGTGAGTACCATTCAGAAATCAAACATACCCTGAGATCCTAAGATTCTTAGCCTATACAACTTCCTTCTTATAATTAGATTATTAAACCATGTTTTCAATAAGAATAATGTAAACTGACTCTCATTTTTTAATTCCATGGTGTCAAAATTTTTTTAATTTGTTTCTACTGTAATCATCATAATATTTGTGTACAGGAGGTAAGACAATGATATCTTCTATTTTTAGATATGGAAGAAACAGATCAAATATAATTAACTTATTAGTTGTGAAAATCTTGGATAATGGTATTCAAAATCTTCATATCTCAGATTCCTGGTATTTCTTCTTTGATCTCTTTCCATAAGTCTGCCTCTCTAAGAAAATGACTTACTTGCCATCACTGGTAATCATATAATTCCTGAGGACCCTGTTTAAAGTAACCCAGTCCCAAGATCTAATATGATACAACAGATATGATGTCCTGAAAGAGGTACTTTAACATATTATTCAGGTGATTCCAAGGCAGGTGGTGGAAAATCTTCACTAATTGCCCTCAAAACAGGAGGTAATGTATTAGCCAAGTATTACCTAAAATACACAAAAATAATAATAACCCTCAAAACCAAGAACAAGCTAACACCTCTACCACATGGCATTTTCAAAGTACACCTTGTATATTTCAAAGATGGGTTGGGATATGAGGACATCTCTGCAGCTTTTGCAAAAGCACTAGGGAGAATAGTTTTTCTGGGTAGGTAGAAACCATTCAATAAATGTTGTTCAGAATTTAGGACAAGAATAAAAGAGCTGGGTTCTAATTAACATGGAATAGTTTCTCTTTCAATCAATGCTCCTTTTCATCTTGCCTACCAGGAAATCCAAAACAAAATTTAATACAAATTAACAAGATTTCAGGCATATGTACTTTTCCACTGAGAACCTCACCCTCACAAACAATCAGGAGTTTGAGCTATTATTATTTTAATTGTCTTATTACACATGAATTTTAAAAAGCTATCTGAAAATCATTTGGAAAATAGACAGGGTATAAATTATAAATAAATACACCTGAGAAATACAAAGTAAACAAATTCATGCAGAAATAATTTCAACATGAAAAAAAGACAGGGAGCTAGAAACTATTTGTTGTACTTTAGCTTTTTTTTCAAAACATAATTCTTTCAGGCACATTTGTTAAGTACACCTGTCATATATGCATCCAAAAATGTAGCTCAAAGTGATAACATACTGAGAGAAAAACAAATCTCGGGAATACAAAATTCATTTGTTATAACCAGTTTTGCTTACACTCTCTTAAAATAGCCATCTGTACTAAAATGTGTACATAACAGCACAACTTGCTGCAATTCAAAAAGTTTTGCATATATTTAAACCTTGGAATTTTCTTAGGGATTGAAAACTTTTCAGAAGCACCTTCCATACTTGCTACAGATATGTTACGTGTAAGGGAAAAGAAGCGATGTAAATGATGAGTGGTAATTTAAGTAAATGTTATTATAATGCTGTCAGTTTATTTTATTTTTTCCCTAAAATACTTAGCTACCTACCCCTTCTGTGGTCCTCCTAACTTTTAATTATATTTAACACTTGCATAATACTCACTACAGGCAGACAACTAGCTGTGTGCTTTATAAACACTAGTTCGTTTAATCTTTATAGCAAACTATAACGTAAGCAAAATTCCCTGAATTCCTACAGGTACCACTGATGAACTGAGCTCTGAATCCACACTCTCTGCTTCAGATCCATAACTTCTGTACGCTCTGCCAACACTATATTGGTTAGATGGTTGAAAGACAATTCCTTAACAGATCAAAAGAGTGTAATAGTTCCTCTACCCCTCAGTAAATTGGGATATACATCTATGTACACTTGCCATTTCAAACAAAATGTCTGAAGAGTTGTCTTTCAGATATTAGAAACCTTTCTACAGAGACTAATTTTTGTTGTTTTTGTTTTTAAGTAAAATACTTCATGATGTCTACATGATTCCTCAATTGTGAGATAGATCTTTGATTTAATAACATTTAGGAAAAGAAGAATCACTATAGGAAGCATATATGTCAACATAAAAAACATTCAACTTGAGAAATATTTAAATGCTAAAAGAATGAAAACTTAAAACCAAGGGAAAAAAAGCAATGATGTAATACTTTCTTCCTTATACAGGTTCTCCTATTTTATTAGAAGAAAGACTAGACCTACATACAGATTTTCAGCTGCCTTGTATACCTAATACAATAAAGTCACGATGAGGACAAGAGAAACAGAGAGTGGCAGAGACAAGGAGACTGTAGAGAGACAGAGAGATGAAAAGAGTACACAGAGAAGAGATACCAATTATCTTTTAATATATTAAAGTGCACTCAATCTCATTATTAAAACAATACAAATTAACCTACATGTGATCCCATTCCTACTCTATTAAACTGGTCAAACTTCAAAAGTTTGAAGACATACATACAGGCAAGGTTGCGGAAAAATAGGTAATATAGAGTTCTGATGGGAGTGTAAAGTGACAACCTCACTGGGGAGGAAATTGGCAATCTCTTCCACAACAAAAGCAACCCCATTTCTAGGAATTCATCCTGAGACAAACCTCTAAAAATGAAAATCTATTTATGCAAAAGGTTATTCATTTTGTCATTATTTATAAAGGGAAAAGAATGGGAGCCATCTAAATCTCATCCATAGGATATGAATTTGAGTAAAAAATGATGAGATGTGCTAAAAAATGAACTGCTATATCTAAGGTGCATTATTAAGTAAAAATAAGAAAATTGCACAGGAGCAGATAAAGAGATATTGTACAAGCCATATTTTATAAAAGAAGAAATCAAAAGTAAACGTGCATACATACACATGAAAAAAACGCATCTAATTTTGCAAAAAGAAAGAAAATAATTTTGTTTAAGGTAAGTATAAATAGATACTGAAAGCAATAATTACAGAAAAAGATTTCTGTTCATCTTTTCATACAGTGCTATCTTTTGGACTATATAAGTATTGTATATATTCAAAAATTAAAGAGAATGAAAAGCAGCAAATCATAAAATCAATCCAAACATCAACAAGTATACCATATCTTTACAACATTACCACACAAAGAAAAAATAATAAAAATGAGTATGCTGAGCACAGATTAGTAATTGCACACCTTTGGTGTACCTTAATATTACATATCTTTAAGAGCCAATAAACTGTAAGAAATCTGTTTATTGCTAAAGGTGTCAGTTTTATTTTGAAAACTCACAAAGACTGCTGATTTTTTTTTATTCCTATCATTATATTCATCAATCCATTTAGCAAATATGTATTGGTCACCTCTTGGTTATCAGGCGTCAGATATAAGGGGTACAGATGTGATCCGAAAACTTCCTCTTCTCTCCTCTCCTCTCCTTTACTCCCCTCCCCTACCCTTCCCTTACCAGCTTCCCTTCTTCTCTTCTCCCCTTCCCCCACCATAGAACACCTATTTTGATTTTTTAGGAACCAGTTTTCATTATGAGAGGGAAAATACAAATACAGAATATTAGAAATGAAGACAGAATCCTATGACATTTGATAAAGTGATGTGAACACAATACTTTTAATTGCTTTGTTGAGTTATAATTGTCATACAATAAACTATACTTCTTAAAATGCATAATTTGATGAGTTTTGACAGATATTTATATCTATGTAACCATCACTATAATCAAGATCACACACTTATTTACTACTGAGAGTTTTCTCATATTCCTTTGTATATCCTCTTTTTCTCCCTCTGCCCCAGACTCTCCTTCAAGTGATCATTTGTGCTCTTTCTGTAACAATATATAGGTTTACATTTGCAAAAGTTTAATATAAAAAAAATCTAGTGCATATTCTTTTACATGATGAAAGTGTCTGACTTCTTCCATTTAGCATAATTTTTTCGAGATTCATAGATTGTTTTAATATCAATAATTTATTCTTTTTTACTACTGAATGGTATTGTTTTATGGCTATTTCACAGTTTCTTTATCTACTCATCTGTTCATTAATATTTAGATTATTTCAGATCTCTGCGAAGACAAGTAAATGTTTTATGAACAATCGTGCAAAAATTTTCATTGACACGTACCTTCTTCATTTTATTACATTGTACTTTAATATTTATTCAATATAAAGATAAGCCAGAAAAGTAAAATTTTATAATTACTATGTTTTGCAGTTTCTAATACTTATTTTTGCTCTATTTAAAATCATTTCCACTAATAATAAAAAAGAATTTTAATTCCCATATATTCTCCACTGACTTGGCATTGTCAGTCTTTTCAAATTACCTATTCTAATACATGTATATAGTTACCTATTATTTTAATTTGTATTGTCGAAGTAATTATGATCTTCTCATACGCTTAATTCTCATGCCTATATATTCTTTGATGAACCATTTGTTCAAATATTGTGACTGGCTTTTACTTTGTATTTTGGTTTCTTATAACTATTTTGAGATTTTATCACACACACAGACTATAAGCCCTTTAAAGGGATGCAACCTACAAATATTTTCTGTGGTATCTCTGTTCTCTAAATGGTGTTTTTTGATGAGCAGAAGTTTTAGATTTTGGTGACACAGAATTCTTCATTATTTTTCCTGAAATCAGGTAGTATTAGCTCTCCTACTTTGTTTTCCTTTTTCAAACTTGTTTTAGCTATTCTAGATTGCTTATATTTCCCTGTGTTTGAGAATCACATGTCATCTTTTTTTTAAAAAGCCTGTTAATATTTTTATTGGTATTACATTAAATCCATTTATTATTAGGAAAGAACTAAATTCTTAACAATAGTGACTGACCACGTATCAATTTACAGCTCCCTTTGTTTTAGGCTTCTTTACTGTTTCTCAGTATTTTTCAGTTTTTAAAATATAAATCTTGAAAAAATACTTGGCTAATTTATCCCTAAATATTTCACATTTTTTTTATATTAAACTTGTGGACAATTTGCTTCTTTTTTTCTAGCTTCATAAAGCTTATGCCATTGATGAAAGTCTTATTTTTTTCTAATATAGGAGTTTAGTGTTATAAAATTTCCCTTACATTCTATTTTAGAGGCAGCTCATGTATTCTGATATATTGAATTTTTATTTTCATTCAGTCTTAATTGCATTCTAATATTGATGTTAATTTGCTTTGAAGTACATGTTACTTAGAAGTATATTATTTAGTTTCTAAATATTCAAAAAATTTCCAGAGAATTTCTCTTACTGATATCTATTTAATTACAGTGAGATCAGAAAACATACTTTGCAAGCATTGAATTTTTTATAATTTATTGAAAATATTTTGGGGGCCTATAATGTGGTTTACCTTGGTAAATGTTCTGTGTGTACTTAAAAAGAATGTGTTTACTGCAATTGTTAGGAAATATATACACACACACACACATATATATATATATATATACATATATATATATATATACACACATACATATGGTTATTAGAACTATTCAGCTCTTCAATATTCTTGTTCATTTTCTTTTTACTGGTTCTATCAAATATTGAAAGAAATGTGTTCCCATTTCTAACTAAATTTTTGGATTTATCCATTTCTCCTTGACATTTGATCAAATTTTTACTTACATATTTTTAAAAACTGTGATTAGGGGTATAAACATTTAGGCTTGCTATATTCTCAAGATTAATGAATCCTTTTACCATTTTGAAATGAGTTTTTATATAAGCCAGTTAATATTATTTATTCTGAAATTAGCATATTGTATTACTGATACTAATAACAGTCATTTCAAGTTTTTTTGACTAGTGTCATGACATCTTTACTCATCCTTTAACTTTTAATTTATTTGTATTTTTTGTGTCAAAACATTTTCTTCATGAAGAAATATAGTTAACTGTGCTTTTTAAATGCAATGTGACACTCTTTCCCATTAAATGGAGATGTTTATTTAGGTAAATATATAAGCAATGTCATACCATTTACATATGTTGCAATTTTTTATACAGTTTAACTGTATCTTATTGTTTTTAATTTATCTGTTTGTCCATTTGTTCTGTTCCCTTTATTCTGTATTTTCCTATCTCTGAATTAAGGGATTATTTTTTATAATTCCATTTTATACTTTCTTGGTCCATTAAATATAACTAATGCTATTTTAGTCACAGATTTCAGATTTATAGTGTATACCTTCAATAATGACAATCTACTAGAGTGATATTACAATTTAATGGGTATGGTAAGAATCTTTTCAGAGTGAACTTTTACTTCTTCTCTCATGTACTTTAGGCTATTGTCATACATTTGATTTATACATATTATAAACTTACCAAGTTATTTTGAAATAGTCAATTATCTTTTCAAGTGATTTAAACAATCAAAAATCTTATATCAGATAAATTTACACGTGTTACTATTTCTAATGCTCTTCATTTCTTGTACATCCATATTTCTGTTATTATATCTGCAAATTAAAGCACTTCATCTTTCCTTTTAGAGCATATCTAGTAATGATTTAATTCATTAAAGCACCATTATTTTCACTAGTTTTCAAAATAAATTTTGCTGAGTATAGGGAATTTTAGTTGACAGTTTTTGAAAAGTTCTTTTTCATGTCTTTTCATTTTCATTGTTTCTGATGAAAGTTATGCTGTATTCACTATCTTTTCCCTCTGTCTTTTGCTTCTCGGATACTTTTTCCTATTTTTTTATTAGCACTAATTTGAGAAATCTGATTATAATGCACCTGGTGTCATTTTATAATGTTTCTTATTATTGGGTTTCATCAAGCATTTTGTCAATCTGTAATTTTCATCATATTTAGAAATTTTCAACAATTATTTCAATTATTTTTCTATAAATCCTTCTGTCTTATCTACATTAGAGCCTCCAATTATATGCCTCTAAGGTCTCTAGAAGATGGTCCACAAATCAATGAAAATCTGATCATTTATCTAAATTACATTTACTATCTTATTTTGCATAGTTTCTATGCCTATGTTTTCAAGTTCATGACTTTTCTCCTATAATGTTAACCTGCCATTATCTCAACAACGTATTTTTTAATCCAACGTATTTTAGTTTTCATGTTTAAATACTAGACTTCAGTCTTTTTACATCTTCCATGACTACTTTTATTTAAACATCTGAACTATGGCTATAATGACTATTTTTGTCTTCTGGTTTTAAGAACTTTGCCAGTTGTAGTTAAGTGTCGATTGACTTGATTTTTTCATTAAGGGTCATGACTGTCTCCTTTTCATGCTTGGTAAACTTCAATCAGATGCCAAATATTTTGAATTTTACCTTTTTTGGGTACTAGACATGTTTGTAGATCCATATATTTCCATGAACTTTGTTCTAGGCCTTTGTTAAGTTACATGATTTGTTCTAAGTCTTTCTTTAAGAAATGTTAGATAAATACAGGGCAGTATTTAGTCTAGGGCTATGAATTTTCCACCAATAAGGCAATAAATCCCTAAGTAGTCTACCTTGCATCTTATGGATTATGTTTTATAAATCTAGCTTAAGTACATGCATTGATTCTAATTTTATGTTTGAACAATGCTCTGTTCGATTTAATAGTTTTGGATATTTTATTTCCTGGCCTCTGATATTTTCCTCACATGTATGCTCTAATTCTTATGAAGAATACCTGAGGAAGGTCCCCTAACTATCTCTGGGCTTCTCTCTACTATAGCTCATTTACCTCCATACTCTATAGCAAACTCTCTAGGACTCCATCTCTCTAACTCTGGAAGTTGGTGGGCTGCCATCTGGAAGTTTCCTCTCTGTGCTGTGATGGTATCAAAATTCTCTAAAGACAGTAAGCTGAGACAATTATAGGGCCAACTTGAGTTTCCTGTTTCTCACCAGTTATTTTCCTTTCTTCTCATTGTGCGAAACCCATTACGTTGAAACCCTTTCCTTTATATACTTTGTCTGGTTTTGTTTTCTATTGTATTTTGGTTATATCTAGATTGGAGCTCTGTTTTGGTCAGAAGATAGATAACCTAATCACACTAAAAAATTCATTTCTAACTGTTCACTAAGAGCACTTGAATCAGAGGTTAATACACTTATTTTTCTGTAAAGGGTCAAGCAGTACATAAGTTAGGCCTTGCAGGTTATATGATCTCTGTTGCAACTACTTAGCTCTACCACTGAAGTATGGAAACAGCAACAGATCAATAGATAATGTATAGACAATTGAATGTAGGTAACATATAAACAACTGAGCATATGTGCTCCAATAAAACAATATTTACAAAAACTGGAAAAAACTGAATTTGATCACAGATCTTAGTTTACCCACATCTGAGCTGGATCAATGCCAGTCTAGTATTTCAGTGATGAGGTATGATGGGCACTGTCTTAATCTAACTTTTAAAAATTGAGCATTATCAATAGTACCATAATATTACTTGACTTCTAAACAACATCATCAAGTTAATAATCTTGTCAAAAAGGTTTAAATAATATAGCAATGATAAAGTAAACCAGCTGAAAGTAGGTTATTATTAAAAAGACTAGGCCACTGGAAAACAAAACAAAACAAATATTAAAATGTTGGGTGATTAGATATGACATATCAAATATATTTATCTGGAATTTTGATTGACTTCTTGTTAAATTGAAACACTGAAGTTATATAATTTTATTATAAAAACTAAGTAAATTTAAGCACAGTCTAATGCCAGAGTCTATATAATCACTGTATTATTACATTGAATAATAATAATTTTATTGAGAAATAATTTTGTAAAAACTTTGCCATTTATCCTTTCCATGCAAAAAAATGGTAATTATTAATCACATTATGTACCCTATTGCCCATGAAAGATGACGTATTTAACATCATGAAAATAGGCTTTTGGAAAATTATTTTCAAAAGAATGAATTTGAATATCGGTGTTTAAATCATCACTAAAATGCATGCATGGAAGGAAAAAGAGAAGGAAGGAAAGCAAGGGATATGAGGGTGAGGTAAGAAAAAGGAGAAGAAGAAAGTGGAGTAGAAAGAAAGGTCATACAAACAAGAGAAGGGAGAAAATAAGCAGACAACTGCATGGTGAACATCATAAATTGTGGTTGGCTCCACAAAGCCAAACTTCCTTCCTAACCAAATTCTGGGCTTCCAACTCTCCATCATTCAGTCCCTTTCACTGACATAAGTCCTGGCCTTTCTCCAGAAGAGTTTTAGGATTTCTCATTTTGTAGCTCAGGAGACTCATTGTTAACTCAAAGTAACTACTTATTTTGCTCATCACTTTAAAACTAGTCCAGTAACTGTATTTCTGCCCTTAATTCTCATTTTCAATAGTTAGATCCCTATGAAAATCACTCATGTCTAACCATGCCTTGAGAAGTTGCTCAGCACCACTCTGACCTGGTGTCCACCTTGCCCCAACACTTTTAACAAGACCTCAGAGACTTCAGGAAGGATCACCCAGCAGGTGAGCGATGGCACAATTCTACCAGTACTCAGAGATGTCACAACAGCATTTTTTTTCCGCCATGATGTTTACTTACTCTCAGACCACATTCCATACCCTTCACTCAACTTCTGGACTCAAGAAGTGAACTTTCAGAACTGCAATAACTACCTCAATTCCATCTGAAAGAGATTGCTGCTTAACAGCATTTCCCTAGGATGTAGCCCTAAGTGAGCCAGGAAAAACATGCTATCTAGCAGAATTGCTTATTGATTAGATAATTTATTCTCAGTGCTGTCCCATTCACATTTAGAGTCAGAAAGCAAACATAATGATATACAAATCTGAGTGAACTTTCTTATAATAAAGATTAAAGTTCAGCAATACTACTTTCCCCAAACATTGATTTCTTTCCCCATGATCTCTTTAGCATAGCTATTTAACACATAAAACTACAGGCTATACCTAAAACAATATCTTCCATTATTTTTATATTATTGCTTTTTACCCCTAGCCCCAGACCTACAAACCATGTTTTACATGAACAGAACTGCAGCCACCTTAGCTGCCCTATTAACAAGGGTGTCCCAATAGTTGTCTTGAAGTCTTAGGGTTTTTTTTTTTTTTCTATTTTTACAAGCATCTCTTCCTTCTTCAATGAAAAAGTGAAATTTAATATTTTGGTAACAATAAAGCATGAGTGGTATTAAACTCAGAGATGCTGAAAACTTTCCTTTAATTCTCACTTCTTCGGTTTTTAATATTTGAATGTGCTTCTCTAATTTATGCAACATTTCCTTCAGTTTGTAGTGATACTTTTCTACACTACCTACTTACATTTTATCAAATCAGAACAAAATTAATATCTGTAATTCGTACATTAAATCAATACCTGAAAAGAATTCCTTCTTTTAAATTTACTCAAGAGACTTTCCACAAGATTTTCACTGGAGACATTTTCATATAACCATGAGATTAAATCCTATTTAAAAAGTTGTTATTTCCATAAAGAGGACTCTCTTCATGCAGACTCCATGTGGTAAAATAAAACATCACATGCAAGGGGCTGGGAGTTAAAACCATCTCACATTTTCTCTTAGAAATTTTCATGAATCTTTCTACAGAAGATATCACCTTATTTACATTTTCATTTTACAAATGAAAAATAAAAATATCAGAAGAATTAAGAGACCTATGGGTGAGGAAAAGAGAGAACAGTAAGAAAATAAAAATAAAATACTTAATAGGATTTAGGTTTTAAATTTCATTTTAAAATTCTGTGTATATAGTTCTTTCAATAATGTTTACAAACCTATACATTACTGTCCTTTTAATTCTATAATGATTTTTGCTTAACCTTTCCCTATGAAAGAATAAAACCAACATCTGTCTACTGAAGTTGACTGAACCATCAAACTCATTTTACACCCACTTCATTTCACAGCTACAATTACACTTTCTCAGCCTGGAACATCAAAACAGGCACAGCCAAGCTTTTTCACCTTTATGACTACATAAAATAAATACTCTAACAAATGCATTTCTCCATTTATTCATTGGTTTTAAAAATGAACAGTACTGACAGATGTGAAGTGGAATAAAACCAGAATGTTTTCCTAGGTGAAAAAAAAAATCATGTCTCAAATTTTAGACCTACGAAAGATGTGGGGAAGCAAATATCACACTAAAATCTACCAATAAAGCTAAAAGCATATATCTTGACTGCAGTGAGTGGTTTACCATCAAAGTCTCACAACTTTCTGCTTCCAAATGTTCAAAGTTAGGGAATGCATCTCACCAGCATCTCAGATAAGTTTTTTGTCCAGAGGACCAAATCCACAACACTGACATGGAAAAACATAAGCACCATTCACATTTTATCCTATATGTGTACTAGGGTGATCTAGGAACAAAATAAACCATTTTCATCCTGAATATGACTATAATTGCACTGACAAAATTTCTCTTTGGTCTTCTCACCCATAACTAAATTTTACATTTTAGGGTATCAGAGTCCTCCTTGAACTCAACTTTCAGAGAACATCCATGCTTTGTAGACAAACCATATAATGTCAGTCTCTCAGTATTGTCATAATCTCAGTATCCTCATCATCCTATTAAATAATGCCTGTGAAAGCAATAAGGATCATAAAAATAAAATGTGGATTATATTGGGGTCTTTAAATCAACATACTAGTGTTAGACTAGCTTTTTAAGTGTCCCTTTAATCATTTTACACTAACTAAACAAAATTATCTCAAACACTTACAAATGAAAGAATATTGGTAAAAGTAATTTCTATATGATTTATACCAAGGGAGGGTAATTAAATTTGAATGTTATCCCCACCCATTCAAATCTTAGTCTTGGAAACAAAGAGTGTTCCTTGTCACTCACTGTGCGCTGTTCAACAAAGGTAACAATTTTCTTAAAAATTTATCACATAGCAACCTGGATTATCTTATTCTTATTATCTCTTATTGTATTATCTTACTATCTTATTAGAGTAATATAAGGAGACAAAAAACCTTCCAGAACTGATCTTATTTCTATTTCTATTATGACTCATAAAATTAACAACTGAGTTTTTGGTTTTTTTTAAGTAACTTAGGCATAGCACTGTAAGGAGGTGGTCAAATGTCCTCTCTTCCTTACAGGTTATTTTCTACCTAATTCTTTATTTTAGACTTCTAGCTTTGCTTGTTATAATCTTTTACACTATATTTTAATGACCTAGAAGAATAAGAATCCAAGAGAAATATGACAATCATTGTTTTGTATAGAAGACAACTATCTTATCGATCCTTAAAGCTGTATTAACAATAAATTCTCATTACATTAAATTTTTCAGCTAATCCAAAGAATGAACAAAAGATATACAATAAAGATTTTTTGAAATCTAAATCTCTTGGCTTAGAAATTTTTAGTTATAACATACCAAATAATGATCCTATATATTTTTTTAAGATATACTACTAAGGAATGGAATGAGGAGCTAGTTAATAAAGTATAAATAAGAGGAAGGAATGAGAAGAGAAAAATGTCACAGACAAATTGTGACCTTAGAGAATATGAGCTTTCTAATCTTTACAAAATTTGCAATTACTTTTGGATGATTAACCAACCCTTTCAACTCCTGTACCTTGAATTTCCTTTTTCTCTGAAGTTCTATATTATCTCTAAGCATAGACCTACTTTGCTATTCTAGCTCCACTGTTTGCTATCAGTGGAAAACATAGCTGATTGAAAGCATTTTTTTTCTCTTCCATTTCTTTGCTCTTGTAATACTGGTAGAGTACCAGCAGGAAGTGAGCAGAGTTCTGTACAAAAACACATTGATGAGGCAGGAGAATCCCAGATAGAATAGACATATGGCATTTCCCCCTTATATCAACTAATTCCATCTACTAAAGAACATTTGTCAGTAGCATTGTTATTTTCTTAGCTTTTGGTAGAAGTATTGAAACTAGAGTAACTTACCAAAGTAAGAAATTAAAATAATTTGAGAGCTGTGAGTAATTGTTGATATCTTAACATAGCCAACAAATGAACTACACTTGTCCTCTATGTGAGATTGCACATCAGAAGTTATCCTAATTTTATTGATTACAATCTTCATCATATCTACTTATTAATAAATTCAATAGTAAAAGAATTCAAGAAAAATGTAGGCTTCCATTTACTGAACATAAAACCACTCCTTTCAAAAAATTTCTAATTCAATTAACCTAATTCCCCATAGACAAAGTCTCTAATAATTTTGAGGAAGAACGAACGATATTTCAAGCCTTCCATTGATATGAAGTACCTTCTAATTAATAATAGTAATGAGAAAATTAAGATAATAGAGGAAAATTATTTCTGAGTATGGAAAGCACCCAAAGAAAGAGAACTCAAAGTTCGTTGAAAGCCCTGATGAATAGCCATTTTCAGAAGTGTCTTCAGAAATTCTTTTCTTCAGAAAAATCTCATGTGTTCCTATTAGAAATACATTTAAGAAACTATAGATATTTGTGATCATTTTTCTGCTCTAGCAAATGGGAAAAAAAATGAACCCAAATTTTCAATTCACAATAGTTAAATAATAGTATTTTGAAAGCACACTTATTGCCACTATGATTTTTTTTCTGTCTGTTAGAAAACTAATGAGAATTAACGCAGCAAAGAGATAGTACTTGTCCTTTCTTGCAAAGCAGTAGAGCTTCAGAGAAAATAACCTTCTATAAAGTTAAGTTAATATCTCTGGGCCACATTAAAAAGCTAATATTGAAAGAATATTTATCTGTCTTACAGGATGATGGTGGAGAGTTTAAGAGGCAAAAGCAGATGGGAGCATACAACGACCTCTAGATAGTTTTTGTTATTATTCACATTATTATATAACTATTATTGATTTTGAGGCAAAATAAATGTTCGTGGACTCTTTACAAAGCAGAGTTTTACTAATAAAACTCATTCTTAAGAATTATATTTTATTTTGCATTTTATCATTTTCCAGAAGTTACCTTTATTTTGTCACATTTTAGACAGTCTTCTGTGCTATATTTTAGAAGATGTCTAAAATTAAATTCGTATATCCATGTCTGGCAGTGGTAATCTCCCTGCATTGTTTAGCCAAGCACTCTCTTCTTGTCTCTCTGTGTCCTTTTGTCATCTCAAGGGCTCCTTCACTCCATCCTCTGTCCTAGCTGCAGTCCTTCCTCTGACCATCCAGGTCTATCTGTCTCCACCACAGATTGGGGTCATCACAGGGAGAAAAAATATCTTAGGGCTTTTCTCACTCATCTTCTTTCCCCGTTTCAGTTCTTCCTGCACACTGATGACCAAAAAAATCTTCCTAAGCATAATTCTTATTAACCGTAGTAAACAAGCTCAACTATAAATACAATAATAAAACAATAGTGTGCCCTGGTGGAGTAATTGCTAGGGCAATCAACTCTGAAGGACAGGAGGCTATAAACCTCTGGGTTTGAGACCCATGTTTGTGAGGGGAGGAAACAAGCAGTGTGAACAACTAAATAAATACAAAATAAAATGCTTCGTCCTCCTCTCTCTTCCTGTCAGCTTCTGATCACCTTCATTCCTGTCTGCACCTTTCCTTTAAAAATAAAATGATATTTACTATTAATTTAAAATAAATTTTCAAAACAGAAATAATAAAATGAATCATGGAACACTCCTAACATGTATGTATCAAAGTTTAGTAAATATGTGCACCCTAATGGCTTATGGATCTAGTACATCTGGGAGCAGTCCCACATACATCCCAAGGTCCAGGGTTCAAGACCTGGTACTAGGTAGAACACCTAATGTGAACAACGAAATAAAAAAAAAAAAATACAGTGCTTCTTCCTTCTCTTTCTTCCTGCATGTCTGCCTGCTTGTCTTCATTGCTGTCTATACTTTTCCTTTAAAAAAATTTAGTCAAAAAAATGGTATGCATTACCAATATGATACAGAAGATCTATATTTTACTGCTAATTAGAAAAAAAAGAAAGTTATTGAATATCTGTTATGCAAAACATCTTACAAAAGGGTAAAGTTTATACTTCTTCATCTGACATTTGAAATATGTATTTAAAAACATATTACATTAGGTATGTATGGCATATAATAATATATGTGAATACCAAATCTTATAAATGTTTGGCTTTATCATAATGCCTATATCTGTGGGATAAGATTAGGGAACTTGGGAAGGATATTTTATTTATTTGCTCATTGATCTTATAGGGATTATACTGGGTATTTTGCTTAACTGCATTTTTTGTTTTTAGCCATATTTTTCCTATATGCTGTCAATAAGCTGTATAGTAAGACTGAGAAATCAGTAGGACATTTGAATAATTGTTTTATCCAATATGATATTAGTTACTTTTTTCAAAAACAGAACATGTGCTTGTTTAGTAATCTGACATTTTCTAAAGCCCATATTTGTAATTAAAAAGTTGGATTTAAACAAGGTTACCTTTATTGGAAGATATAGTCTTGAATAGATTGTCTTTATTGGAGTGGAGAATTGCTTAGACAGGTTGTCATTTATCACAACATCTCAGAATTCTATTAAAATGAGCACCAGAATAATGCCCCGCAGTGTCCTTGTGAGTATAAGCTAATATAAGTGGATTATGTGTAAGAGGTTTAACAGGCTCTGGGGGATCAGAAAGAGTTATGAGAAAAAAAATTCCAGCCCAGTGTACAGTATTCTCTTTTCAGCTTAAATACTGTACTGCTAAGTGAGAGTTAGAAGATAAGGAATATCAAGAAGTTTCTCTTTGTTGCTGGCCCATAACGTCATATTTTTTTTACCTGACAGGTTTCACCATAAATTATTTTCTTAGAGAAGCTGCTTCTAATCACTCAACAGACTGGTTTTCCTTCATAGATAACAGTTCCCCTGCCTGTCACTGGAGGTATCCATCGAGAGCCCATGTGGTCATTTAAAAGATCTCTGTTAACTCTTGAATTAGATCGCTCCAAGATTACTAACATGGGTGGATTTCTGGCTACAAAATTTCTCTTTTCAGGAATGTATAAAAAGCTACCATTTTGCTATCAGATTGATTGTAAATACACATCTTGTCACTTAATATTGTAAAAGACAAGCACACACAGCCAAGGGTATACAATGGGTTAACTGTCTGAATGTGGGGTGTATTAGAAATTCTGAAAGAAGACCAATAGCAAAGGGTGAGTGCAGAACCACAGAAAGCCAGAAAAGTTGGCAGAGGCCAAACCATGGAGGACATTATCTGAAAAGTAAATGAACACTACAGAGGTTTTTAGTTGGATGTGGGATTCATGGAAGGATGGTAAAATATTCAGAATTATATTATGAAAATAGCAGTTTGCTGTAATATAAAGAGCAGGTTGATAGGATCAATCTCTGACTCACAAGCCTTCAAATCTCATCTCAAGCAGAGTGAACACCAAAGTACTGACAGTACCCTAAAAAGCTGTTATGTACTCCCCCGTTTCTCAAATTTCTGCTCCCACCAAATTGTTTTCCATGGCAAATATTTCATGGTATGAAATTTTTAAAGCATTTTAAGAATAAACTACAAACTACTGGAAAAAATGGAAATAATTAGACTCATTTCTCTCAAAGCCATTAATAAAGTAATCCCACCTAGGCACTTTAAAAACTACAAGAAAAAAAAAAAAAACATTCCTCAAGTCAAACCCTCATAGTTATCAAAAAATCTCTTAGTAACTCACAATATTAGAGCAACATAAATATCTCAGGCTGTTTTCTTTGACTCAACTTCAAGAAAAAATGTGGACAGCAGGAGCCAAGTCAGCCGTAAGAAAAATCCTGCCTCCTCCAACTTTGCCAGAGATGCGAACCTCCAGCACCTAGCTGATATTCAAATATCTACTGATAGATTGAATACTCTGACCTTCACTTGAACATAAATAAAATGACCGACCAAAATAAAAGTAAACTCTGGTCATCTTTTTTTTCTGCTGCATGTATTGCCATTCTTTGAGTGTAGACATGAAGTCCACCAATGCAAACAACACTTCAGAGAAAATATACTCTCAGGGACATCAGGCATTTTCCACAAGACTAGGATGCACCAACATTTTTGAAAGGGAAGCAAAATGAAATTCATCACTTTATTCCTAGAAATTTCATAGTTACATTTCCCAGACACTGGTGAAAAAGAAAGCAGAACAAATGTTTATGCAACCGCCATTTGGAATGCCCATGTTGTAACCAAAATATCGAGCGAAATTCAAGAAACACTAAGTGATGTGTATGGCTTACTAAACCCATTTCCACTGATGCTGCCCTCAGCAAAATAAATATGGCTCTTTTTTTTTTCCCTCTCTCTAAAGAGGAAGACACTTCATTTCTTACAATCTGGAATGCTAGAGCATTCATTGCAGATGCATCTGAAAACAAACTTCTATGCTGTCAGAAAATCATGAAGATTGAAGGCTGTCTCCTAGCACTGCTAGCTTTAAAGTTATGGCAACATTTCTATTCTAAATGCCATTTCTAGGAGTTTATCACAAACTGCAAAAATTCTGCTCCCAGATCTAGTTTTGGGTTTAAGAAAGGAGAAAAATATTAAGAGAAATTATGAAATAAAGATTATTTTTTTTACTCCATCTTGAAATTGTAAACTAGAAAGCATTACATTTTGCAGGGTTTTTGTGTCACAACTTAATTTTTTAAATTAATAACCAGGAATGCAGAGTATGGAACTCCAGTTTTACCTATTCTGAATGCTTGTGTAACATGACATCAAGTAAATAACTGTCCTATCAGAGAATTTTTCTCCTACTTAAACTAGAATTTCTCTAGCAACAATGGTTTTAGGTAACCACACAGATATCTCTACTTACCGAATTGTCGAATGATAATATATTTCAAAAATAACTCCAGGAAGCCCATGGACAATGGGGAAGAGCACTTGGTGATTTGGTAGAGGGCACGGAGTGCTGAAATATATCTAAGAAATGAGGAGCCTATACATAGGAAATTATTTTAATGTGTAGAAGAATTACTACAATAGAATTTTTTTTTTAAAGAACAGAGATAAAAAAAAATAAGAACTGAAAAGAACTCCAGGACTAAAGTCAACATCTGAAAAAGATTATGGGAAGTCCTTTCTCCTGCTCCTGGTGGCCTCTCTCATAATATGCATAAATTCACACCCTCACTCCACCCTGCCACATAAACACAAATATAGACACAGATACCTATGTGCCAAAAACAGAGTTTTTTGTTGTTTTTGTCTGTTTAGCAGTAAAAGGAAGTTGTCTCAAAATTAATAAGAAAAAAAGAAAGTTAAACCTTAAATATTAAAACAAAAATCTACCCCTAAAAAGAAGAAACTGAATGTATCATAAGAAGAAATGATTGGTAAGGAGGTACACCTCAAACCTATATGTTGTTAAGATACAGTATCCCTTCAATAAAGTTAATAAATGAAAACATATGAACAAATACTATCAAAATTTTCTCATAATAGGAAATCTGTATTCTCTACACATGAGAATGAATCATCAACCTGCTTGTTTAACAGATTATTCCTTACTCAGAGATCATCTAAAAGATAGCTCTTAATAATAATGATTTGAACCACAATTTGACTTAAAATAACCACTTGTACAAAGGTCTTGTCTCTCTTCCATCGCTAAGAATGAAAATTGTCACAGGACAACTTCATGTCCTAAGAAGCAACTTAACCTAATTGCTCTTATCTTGAAATTTTCCCTGAAGCTCCCCATCTGCAACAACTTCCATTAAACCTCCTCTCTGCTTTCCTTACTTTCAAGTCTAACCTCTCCCAACAAGTTCCCTCCCCAGACTCTAATAATTCCGTTTGTATACAATGTTAATTGGAATAAAAAAGTCAAGAGCTTTATCGCACTTTAAAGTAAATATAAGAAAGTCAAGTCAGAAGACTATTACTCTAATTGGGAAAATAAGTAAAAAATTTAAGAATACTGGTGTCCAATAAGAGTCTTTCTGGGTGGGGGAGAAGACATACTAAAAATGATAATACTAAATATGAATCAAATTAAAACAAATTACTACAAAGCAAAAGGGGGGGTGGGGGGGAATCTATTTATAAAAGGTCCGCAGAATCTACCTGACAGAAATATACAAGACCACTTAATTTTTTGGAGTAATACATAACCTACACTCCGTATATATTTTTAAACTTTCAATTTTTTTAATCTTTCTTTTCAGATTATACTCAACTTATTTTTGAAATGGTCTTTGTTTTCTCTCTCCTTAAATAAAGCAGGCTTACTCTCAAATAAAGAAAATCAGATATGATATGAATAAACTTCATATTCATTAAAAATAGACTGTTGTTCACAGTTGATGATGTCAATAATGGGAAACATTAGCTCTTCCTCATACTTCGGAGAGAGAAAGTCAGCCATTTAAGCGCTTCTCTGAAAATATGTTTCCCCTCCTCTGTGTAGACTTGGTAATACCTTCCAAAATAGCTTCCCAATTACAACTTGACTGGCTCTCCTTTTGTTCGCTTTCCTTCCCATATCTCATAGGTAACAGAGAAACACAGTTTATTCTAAAGACAATCATTTTTTTCCTCTTTTCCTCTGTCTGTAAAAAAGAAAATTCTCAAACAACTCCTACTTTAACCTTCAGCATGTTTCAACTTCTGAATTTTGAGGATACATTATTTTTTAAAAGTCTATAAAAGTTAAAAAAAAGAACTGCTGAAATTTAAAAGCTTTTTCAACTATACAAGTTGGATAAAGTCTTAAATGGAGATTAATTTATTCACTATTTTAACAGAGAAGCCTTCGTCTAAAAAAAAAAATGAAGGTACAGATGTTTAAACTAACAATTTTAAATAAGATGTGACGATATTAAAGATAAAGGAAGTCACATTTGAATACATAACTCAAAAGGTATTGTCCAACAGAAACTTGATATACAACTTGCTAAAGTCCTTTCTCTAAGGATTCCCAAATTTCAAATGACCTTTCACTGGATATTTTATAGCCAGTTGTTACATGGCTCTTCCTTTAAATCTAAATTATTTTCCTTTGTAATGATTAAAAAAGGTTAAGTCTCTGAATAAAGACTATTTCTTTTACATTTGATAAGTATTTGTTAATTGAAAAGGTAATTGCCTATTGATCATTTTGCTGTTCTTGAATCTAATTTTTAGGAACTTAGAGATGGTGTTTGCCAACCTAATTAACATTGGCTCTGTCTGAGAACATGGTCCATGCACAAGGAAATAATTAGATGCTCCTGTTTAAAAGACCTATCAACAAAATAAAAGAAAAACAAGACATTATACAACAAAGGTATATTCCTCATCATTGTGATCAAAGAATAAAAAAAAAGATTAAAAGAATCCCAAAATGACTATATATTAGTAATAATTTTAATATAATGATCTATGAAGTGTTTTGACCTCATTGAATAAGTAACTAAAATAGTACCTTCAGCTTCTTAGGACAGATTTTTAAAGTTAGATCAGTCCTAAAAAAGTTATTCTCCTAAAGCATAAAGATGTAACTCAAAGTATCTCTAAGGTTCTTTACAATTTTATTAGACAGTAACCATATACTGCTTTATGTATTAATTGAATATATATTTAAAACTTTCATTTGCAGTATCCTGTAACTCTTTTCTTGATGTGCATATTTACACATATTTCTGCATATCTAACCAATCACAAGGTCCACATGTTGCTAGGATGTTCATTGACTATTATTAAAAAGCAAAATCTAAGGTGCTTTCACATGAATTTCAGGCACAAAATATCAGTAATAATTAAAGAATAATGTTTTGTGGATTTTACCCCCAGCAGAGTAAGCTCACCCTAAGGTTATTATGCCAAATATCATTGTCAAATCTAGAAACAAAAACTGAAAAAGTCCCTAATAAGAACATGCAACAGAGCAAGGCACTCCCAGAGGACAGGACCCCAAGCCGTTTCAGATGGCACTAGGGCTCCAACAAGCTTGTTTATTCTGGCAGGCCAGGCTGAAGTCAGTACAAACTATTTTTCTTTGGCTAAACACCCAGCTATGCAAATGATAAAAGATGAGAGCAATAGCTGACAGGGAAGAGATGCAAGCATTCACATAAAAGAGAAAGATGCAGGAATATGAAAGAGAAGTTCAGCGGACAAATACTGGAAGCAGCTCCACCATCAACAGCAGTCTCACGGGGAGGCAGCAGCAGATTTCAGACAGTGCATATAGATTTTTAGATATGATTTCTTTTTCAGATAAGACAACAGGCAAAATGAAAGAACTTCACCTGGATGAAATATAAATCCAGCTGCTTGAATAACTTAGAGCATGAGTACTTACAAGAAACAAATTCGAAATAAGCAACATGTCTCTTCCACTGATAGAAAACCTCGAGCTGTTAATTTAGAAAATCATGAATAAAAGAACAATGGTCTTAAGAGTTTTTTTTTAATTTGCTATAAAAATTGAGGTGGTATAAGAACAAGGAAGAATATTGGCTCTCGGGTTAATATGATAAAAAGTCATAAATTCCAACTGTTTTCATACAATGTATTCAACTTAAAACCACACCAGCTCATAGAAAAGAAAAGACAGAGAAAGACATCAGCTGACTCATGAGTCAATCCTATGATTATGTTTTTGCTTCCCAGTCAGTGATTTTCAGAAGATCCCAGGGGAAATCTACCTTTCTTTTCCACTGGGATAGTTTTGCCACATTTGGCAATCGCTAGCTTTTGAAAATGAAGAATAGATTATGAATCATCAGCACAATCTTAGGAAATGATTTGAACAGCCAACACTTGTAATGGTCAACTTTTAACCTCTAAAAATAAACTGACAAGTTTCCAAACTGAGTCATAAAAACAACTAATAAAAATACTTTCAAAACTTAAGTCATTTTTCTCAGGGACCAATTTGAGAATATCTAGGAGTATGCAACCTATATTTCTGTATACACTTGTGAGAAAACATGGCAAACATCAGCCATGAAACCAACAAAAATGTTCTTACCTATATAGGATTCTAAGGGAAAAAAAGTATACATATATATATGCAAGAGACCTTGACATAACAGATTGTTCAGAATGACTATTATTTTTCTGAAACATTGATGATAAAATTTTAGGAAAAAAATCTACAAATAGTTAAAATAAATTCTATGCTGTCCAGTTCTAAAAGGGCCTGAAATTAAAATAATCACAACTTGGCATTCTATTTCAATAAGTTTCTTTCTTGGAATAATTTTCTATATATTGTCTTCCAAATTCAAAAATTATCAAAATACAGAGATTAAGCTTTTACTAATATTTGAAGATCCTGGATGATTATTATATTCCTTCTGGTGATACTAGTACTCACTATCTAACTTCACTTCCCTACATGGTAACAATTTATAATAACTATTTTAATTTAAATTTATATTAATAAAGTTAAATAAAATTAAAGAGTTTCTTAGTTAAATTTGTCATATCCTGAGAGCTTAACAGCCACATGCGGTTTGTGGTTACCATAATAGTAAAAGTAAATATATTCCTATGACTTCAGAAAGTCCTATTAGACAGCTCTGATCTACAGGTTATAAGCAGAGAAGGGATTTCATACATTTGAATGTACTGTGCTACAGATGTTAATATAAACGCAATTACTGAAGCTATGTGTACAGATGTTAATATAAACGCAATTACTGAAGCTATGTGTATAGAAATAAGAAAAAAAACGTTCATTTTTCAAAGCTCTTTCTATCATCTTTTATATTATGAAAAAGTCCATAATTCAATGACAATTTTATTTCATTTTTTTAGTGAGATTTCTAACTAGCAACTCTGCTAAAGGTGAACTGATTCTTATCTGTAGACTCCTTAAAGACTTCTTGTATCATGTGAAACATTCCATGAGTTTCAGGCAGTCAGGTGACTAGATCAGGCAAATCGAATGAATATCATTAATTACCTTGTTATTTTGCTAGTTAATAATTTATCTTAAAATTACATCAATAATTACAATATGTGTCTGAGCTAATTCATAATTAGGGTATAACAAATATTTAACAAAAAGTTCATGATTGGTAGCTTGAAATGAATAGATTTCTGTCTACTTAGAAAGGGGGCAAGGGAAAGGTCACAACTTTCCAATCATTCCATGCTCACTGGGAAATATTACTTGGGATAAGATACACAATATGAGCAAATGTACATATGCCCATTTGGCCAAATGCACTAAAACCAATAGATAAATCTGAATTTGTTTATTCAACGGCAATCTGAGCAAAACTATAGGGTGACAGTCATGTGATTTGTGTACTTTAGAAGATGGGAGTTGAGAGTCTTCCTAACATCTACATCACAAAACACATGTCCACATTTCAAAAAATGGTTCACAGTAGTTTATCTCTAAAATCCATATCAACAACATGGTCTCTCCTAATGTCATTCCTTGACCCTAATTCTACACCATTCTAGTCCATTTGTCCATTTTCCCATAAGATTAAAGAAAAGGAGAGTGGTACTCCTAAGACTAGCATAGATAGTTCCCTCATGACTCAAGTTCTGTCTGTTAAATCTAATTTAAGCAGGAAAGAGTAAATTCAGAAACAATCAATTCTCTAAGCAGATCTGGGGAAGTGACAAGTGGGTGGAGTTAAGAATATTTGGCTCACTCATTCGCTACATCTGTTTGTCACAATGACATGAATGAAATCTCTGACAATTACTGTACAGTTCAAGTAGTTCTCACTAGAATCAGACGAATCAGAGTCCTCACAGAAGACCCACTCAATCTTTCTTTTCTGGTACTCACTACTTGGTATAATTATAAAATTGTGTGTAAGCCCCAGCAAACAAATATTTAAAGAGTGAATAAAATGCAAAATAGAATTATAAACCATAAAATCTTCCTAGTTAAGAAAATAAGAACTTGTGAGCTTAAGTTATTTTTTGGATATACTACCACAGCTGCCTAACACTCTTTACATTTTATTATAATTAACTTAACCCATTAATTTAGGTGGAATAACTTCAGTTAGTTCTAACTACATATGATAGCTGTCTTACATTCATGCTTTTAAAGTACTACACAGCACAGCTAGCTAATTTAAATTATTCTCTGGCAGATCAAACTAAGATATATGAATATTATACCACTGCTAATTTATGTAAATTAATATTCTAACTCTCCTTAAATAAAAAGAAGAAAATATATCCTTAATGTTCCCCTAATTCATTGTGGGAGGTAGATTAGACATCTGCAAAATTTTAGCTTCTTGGAAATAGAGGAAAGCATCAACAGTAGAACAAGAAAACAATAAAGATAGCATTTAAATTGTTGCAACAAATAAAACAAGCTCATGGTACATTAAATCCATGCATGAAGTTTTCAAATTATCCTCCTTGCTAGAATTCTTGGCCAGACAGTGAAACAGAAGAAAATGCAGACATATATTAACCCTTTTCAATTGCCTTTGTTCCTATAAAGAACATGAAAATGTGAAATCTGGAAATGACTTCAGGGGACAGGAAACCCAAATGCTCATTTCATTCAAAGAGGTGATATAATTTGCTCAAAATCGCACAGCAAGACAATGACAAGACCAAAAGAGGGAGTCGAAAGTCCAGAGCTCCTTCCACAGTTCATGTGTTAGCAGGTCACAGCCCCTTTCTTCAAGAACATTCTTTCAACTCTATATGCTGCTTCTTCCAGCATATCTTTCTTTGAAAAAGATAACGAAAAAAAGATAAGAAAGTTCTTTATTGCCAATACTTTGGAGCCTTTTAAATATCAATATTATTATGACTGCAGGAAAGTTGAAATATTTACAACGTTTTAAAAATGACTATCAATTTCTTCTCAGATGACATAATAGCAAAATGTCTACTGACTTTTTTTTTTCTAAGTTCCAGCCCTGTACCATTAATCTATCCAAAGACAACTGCTAAATTAATCTTTCTAAGAGAGTTTTAATCATGTCACTTTCTTATGCACAAACATCTGGTAGCTCCCCTTTGCCTAGCAAATTAAAAGTAAAATCCTTACACTAGCATTCAAAGTCCTTCCCATTACTTCCAATCTATCTTTCCTCCCAGGTGCACATTACAGGTTTCCCAGCTCAACTCTAGCCATGAGATGGTCACAATCACCGTGCTTTTCCATCTCCATGTCTCCCTTTGCCCAGGCTACTCTCTCTTCTTGGTAAACATTCTCTCCCTCCTTATCTACTTGTCATGAGTCTGTATCATTCAAGGTCATCTACAATATTATCATTTTCTGATTATTCAGTCTCTAACCTCATGCAAAATACATTCATGATCATTATGATTCCTCCTCCCTTTAAGTCTCCAAGGACTCTACTTTTCTTCATCCATCACAATGACCACATTCCCTTCTGTTTACATTATAGATGAAACTGTCCTAACTGACTTTCCATCAGACTGAGCCCCTTGAGGACACACAATAAGATCTCCTGCAGTCAATAGCCAATCAGTTTTTGTTGTCTTCCATTCCAAAGTGTTCTAAGGAGATAATACTTGGGATATTTTTTTCTTCTTTCAAAAACTGTATTGAAGTTATATTGCATAGGTTCAAGGTGTGCACAATTCAACCTTTGTATAGACTACATCAAATTCACCACTAACAATCCAAGAATTCTTTAATCTTCACTGAGGTTTATGTGAAAGCTATGTTAGAAACAGGCTACCTACCGGCATGGATATGACAGACAAGGTGCACAGAGGTGAGCAACTATCATACATGGCTATGGAATAATAATGAACAGCATGCTAGCTTCTTTTGGTTTCAGAAATTGTCTTAATCTGATTCTTCATGTATCTGAGCTTCCCTGGAACTCAACATTCTATTGGGTGTAGAATGCATTAAGAAACTCCTTTAACTCTTTCAGCATAATTAGTGCACTGAAAAAGTCATTTGTTCAATGATCTGGAAGGTGGCTTGGAGCTCCCCTCAGGCCCACATCTGTTATTGGGCAGGAAATATGGCAACTTGCTGTGTTTATTAATTGAGTTGGTTAAAATCATTATTCTCTTTTTTTTTAATTTTTCAAGATTCTCTCCAAATAAGTCAATTTCCTCTTTAAATCATAGTATACGAAGTGATCGCCATGATGATTTGACAGATGTGAACTTCGACTTTCATAAAACCTCAAAATGAGTTTAATTTTTTTTTTTCTGCTCTTTCTTTTCCCTCCTGGGACTATTTCTGTTCTTCATTCAGCAGGTCAGCATCAAAAAGCAATTTGGGCATTCTATCATGCTCTGATCTTGCCAGATGTTCCTGCCATTGCTTTAGATAATTTTCTACTTCATGTCCCACATTCCAAGTTTTCAGTCTTTCTCTAAGGTTTACGTGGTTTTAACGATCTAGGTTTACAAGTCTCAAGAAATTCCTCACCAGTCCCATCTGCACTTCTCACAGCAAGACACCCAGTCTTACAGCTTTCAAGTTCTTTGGGACCCTTCTACTTCTATGCAAATAAACACAGCACTTGATGTGAACAACTAAATAGCTGGAAAAATAGGCTGAGTTGATGCAATTGGCCTTGTATAAGTTCCTCAATCTTGGCTTGTCAACGAGAATTATACTCACACAGCCTATAGCAGTGGGTGGTCTTTTTCTGAGAGAAGTATTATGTACTCTATTCATTTCTCTTTTGGAAATCTAGAGCTATACAGAGCTCAGAAATGACAGTAATAGAGACATTTTAGTACAGAAGATACATCATCTTATTTTCCCTTCATTGGTAAAAAATGTATAAAGAATTTTTCAGAGCCTTTCTTTGCATTTGGTGAGGTTAATATTTTATTTGAGCCTATCACAAAAGCATAAATAGCTTTTTATATCTTCATATTGATAAGAATAAAGAAAAGGATGGTAAGTACGTTCATATAATCAATTTTGCTGCAAATTTCACAAGCTCACCTGAAGTAGATTTGGAGACATGATGAATTAATCATATCATCTTCCTCCAGGTGCCAGTCTGCTCTCAACCTTGCCAAGACCTCCTTGCTCACAGACCACCTTTTATATACAATCAATTTCTAAATCTGCTAATTTAAATTTGGAAATGTCTCTCAAATCCACCATGCTCTAATTTTCACTGTTGGCCTCCTATGAAGTCTCTTTTCCTGTAATCTATCAGCTCTCCCATCTTCTACCTCTCCATCCTTGCCACCTCACTTCTGAAAATATACTCCTTGTTATAATTCCCTGGCCCCCATCATACTAGTTGATGGTAAAATCACTAATCTTGGCCTTCTACTATTTCACTATAAGTGATATTTTATCATAATTCAGTATTTTCTGTGACCTAAGTGACTGGCCACTTAGTATTCCCAGAGTTTACAAACCTTTAAGTCTTTCCTTTTGGTGGACAAAAAGCCTGACATCTCTTTTGAAAGTCTATACATCCTTTACGATTGATTCAAGATAACACTTTCTCTAAGGAGTATGTCTGATTCACACCAAAACTGATTGCATTCTTGAACTCTTATGAAACTTTCTGTCACATTTCATCTCCATAATGACTGCTCTAGGATTATATTACATGTGTTTGCTTCTTCAGAATTTGCCTTTATAGAATATGTTAAGTATCTGAGTGCAGTATGTGTATGGAGGTCTGTGTGTATTATGAATTTATACAGTCCGGTTTGTATTATAATGATTAGCATGAAGTGTGCCTCAGAATAAGTGCTCTGAAAATACATGCTGAATTCTATGAACATGTATTTTCTGAGTTACTAGTATTCTGAAATTTTTTGTTCATTTGTCTACTTATTAATACAAATCTACATAAATTATGCACCTGTCTGTTCTTTTAAGCAATTTACACTTAACTAAATTATTTTGCTTTCTTTCCAGTTGACAGTTTGTGATTTTCTGTCTCTGTATGTCATCCTTTTCATTCCCAAGCCTGCCCCAACTATGGGTAGGTTACAGAGTTACAGCTCTTTCCTTTGTGTTGTTGTCACACTCCCCTGTCATCTATCTGTTTTGCTCTGACATAGTTTTATCTCTCTCTCAAATTCTATTATGAAAAGGTGATTCAGTGAGAAATATATACACATACATAAAAATATATATAGATAGATACACAGACATATGTGTATATAGAATTATTTTAAGAATTTACCGTACATTTGGCATATGGGAGATTAAAAATTTCTTCAGTATTTCATCATATCCTTCCGTCAGTTTTCTAGCATCTTCATCCTTTGCTCTTTCTCCAGGGTCATTGACACCTTCCCTTGTCTCCAACCTGATTCCTTTATTTTAACTCTGTCATGTCCTCCCTTTAGAGAACATCTATTATGAGAAGTGATACAGGTAAAGAAGATACCAGATGTGAAACACCTTAGAGCGATCCTCACACCCAAAAGCCATCCTAGGCTCCATTCCTTGCTCCCCTTCCAAACATCAGTTAATTGCCCAATCCCACCAAGCTGCAAATAAACATCACTTATCTTTTATTCCCTTTTTTCACCTCCCATTTATTATCATTGATAAGACCGCTGTGGTCACTTAGAGTCCACTGCAATAACTTTCTATTCCTCTACAGTGCTCCTATGGTCATGTAAAGTCTTTGCTTAAATTTTCTGATGACTTGTCATCACCTAGAGAAAGCTCCCCAAGCTCCTCAAACTCCCACAAAGTTCTAGGAATTGCTTAGTGCTCCAGGCTTGTCTCCACTGCACTCTCTGAACCCAGCTCTCACTCTTCTCTATACTTGACCATGCTCCTTCACTTTTCATCCCCATAAATTTTCTAACCTGATAGAGTGATCAATTCTTCATGTGTCACAATCTATTTCATGAAATATTATTATGACAAAACTCTTCTTTATCAGTTCCCATCCATGATAAAACCAGTCATTTTCTTCTTTGAGTAGCATCCTACCATACATAACTTTGACTTACGTCCCTAATAGCACCTCTAATATTTGAAACACTTAGTGGTTAATGGCTCAGTCAATGGAGATAAACTGCTAGTTTAACTAAACTTTAATTTTACATTGCCTTGAATCCTCACTCTGCCACTTTCTAGCTGTGGTACCTTGAACAGTTTAGGCAATCTCTCTGTGCCTCCTATTTCTCATCAGTAATGCAGGGATACTAATAGTAATGATTTAAGAGGGCTTTTGTGAGAATTGACTAAGTTAACAGGCAACAATCTTAAACAATGGCTAGTCTATGAAGGCACCATACAAGTGGTATCTACTAAATAATTTTTATTATCCCTTTCTTGATTGCTCCTTATGGGCAAATACTAGTGTACCTGCCATTCTTCCAAGTTCCAGTGTAGTTCCTAAGACACAATGAACTCTAAATAATGGTTCAATCAGAGAATGAACAAACACATTTTAAAAAGGAATAGGAAGAAAACAGAGCTTTTATTTCCCTAAGTAATAACATGCCCTTTTTTTCATCATTCCCCTTCGATGTGAAGAGAACTGAAGAGTACAAACACGCATTTTATTTGAGACTTTTAATCAGATTTTCCCACATGCACAGAGAGTTTCTGTTCTACTATCACTTAGAATGATACAAGCATCTAAGGGTATGCAGCATGGGGAAAATGCCAGCAAAACCAGGAAGCAGAAACAGGCTGCATAATTTGTGGGGCCCAGTGCCAAATGAAAAAGCTGGATCCTTTGTTCAATCATTGTGATGAATTTCAAGATGGCAACTATCAAGTATTTAACTAACTGTGGAGTCATTCTGAGCACAGGGATAAGTTTGACTGCACAAGTCACTCACCCATGAAACCAGCCCTGCCAGGAATCTCTTTCTCATCAGTTCTGCAAAGTATTCTGAGACAGAGATCTCATCTATCTTACTGCCATATTCGTCTCTTGAAACTAGATTGAGAGATTCTAGGTCTACAACGCTCTTGCAATGCCTCTCCATCCTAAACTGTCCAGGATCCTGCCCTCATCATTGACTTAAACAAGACACTGGCCTCTCCATTTATCTTAATAATCTACACTATCCTTATCTTCATGCTCAAAAATGCTCCTTCAGTTTTCAACCATTTATAGGTACCAGTCATATTCCTCAAACTCTGTCTCTGGTGCTGTAAGGGAGTAAATTTTCACTCTCTGGTTTACCTATTTTATTAAGTGATTTCTGGCTTTTCCTGAGAAATCCAGTAGTTGCTATCATCAAATAAAAGAAAACCAAAACTACCTTCTGGATTCAAGTGCATATGAATGGTTAGGAGAACCAATTGAAGACCAAATCACAAGGAAGAAGATCTCCAGGCCACTGATGGAGTTATTTTCTACTCTGTAGAAAATCCCTAAACTCATTCAGTTGAACTCATTTTAGATCACCTACTCTTCTTGTTCTGTCTCTTCAAAGGAAACACCTTGCAGAAACAGTGGCAAGAAGTCCTATCACAGTAGATGGTTGAACAAGGACAAAGAAAACAAAATAATTACAAGAGAAGATATATTTGTCACAGGAGGGAAATTGGGGTTAGGTAAGAGGAAAATGAAATTAAATTAGAAGGTGGGAAGGGAAAATGAAGCTTCTGGCCTGGAAAAGGAAAATCATTCTCTGTGCTCCTATTATACAAATGCGTTGTTGGCGTCCTGTATTAAAATATAAATTCAGTGCAGAGGCAATAAGGCTGGCAGTAACGTGCACAGGCAGAGAGCCAAGAGCCTTGGCTGCTGGCAGCCACTCAGTCCCAAGGGCCCCAGAAACAGAGTCCAGGCTATATCTGTCAGACACTGAGCCACTGAACACTGTTATTTCTTAGTTAAGGACTCCAATGTTGGCTTTGAAATTTTCTTCATTTTGGGAGCCATAAACAAATAGTGATTGCATAGCAGAGAGAAATAGAATATATTCTTACTTGCTAAGTCTGGTGAGAAATGATAGCAGGTGTAGTATTACTCAAATAAATGCAGATGGTGGGAGATGAAGGCTCTCTCCTACAAAGCGCATTGTTTCTTAAGGCTGTTTATGTTTTTGATGAATATTTATTCAATCCCTTGTGAGTACTAGGAACATAGCAGTGAAGAAATATGATTCTGGGGGCAGAGAGAGTGTAAATATGTAAGCACATAAATGAACAAAATAATTTCATATGGAGATAAAAGTGTAATGAAGAAAATAACCAAGGGAATGTAAAAGCATAACGAGAAGAAGAGGATGAGATGAGGTTACCTTAACAGAGGGTTTAGTCAAAGCTGCTTTGACAAGGCAGTATTTTGTCAAGACGTGAATGATAAGACAGAAAAAGAGACAAACGTTTTATATTCAACACAGGAGAAACAGCAAGTGCAAAGGTCCTAAGATAGATAATGAATATCCATTGTGATAACCAAAAGGAGATCGACAGGACTAAAATGTAGAGGGTAAAAGGGTAATCTATGAAAGGAGATTACAGAGATGGACGGAACTCATTATGTCAGATCTTGGATCTTGTAGGCATAGTCAGGGGTCCTACATTAATTCTAAAAGCATCAGGAAATTCCTGAGGGAATTAAGAAAGAGCTGATCTGATCTGACTTCAGATTTTAAGATCACATTAGGTGCTATGTGTGGAGTGGGGTGCAGAAGCCGGAATGGAAACAGGAAGAACTCTTATAAGGCCGTTGTAGTGTTTCAGGCAAGAAATGATGGTGCCTCTAGATGAGTACGAGGGATACGGAGGTGCAGGGAAGGATGCACTGAGGAAGAAGGAAGCTATCTTCAGTAGCCTGAGTATCAGGCATAGGCGACACCTGCATGAACCTGACAGGTCACCTCATGAGGAGAGGGTTGGCTCTTAGAATTCCACAATTCAAAAACACCTCACTTATTTGAAAACTGTTTCTTTGGCAGCCTCAGTTATGCAGAATACAATTTTTTTTTTTCAATTGTTAAACTCTATAGTTTTGAAGTCTATGTCTTTAAGTTGTCATGGGATACTCGTAATGGAGACTCTCACTTCAAGTCTATGACAGTTTGATTTAGGATTTCTCAAGTGGACAGGTTTTCTGGCACAGTGAGGGCAGTAACAGAAGACAATTGATACCTGGGCAAAGAAGGAGACATATAGATATACATACATACGTACATACATACATACATACACACACGCCCACACATGCATAAATGAACAAGCAAAAACATGTTTACATACACTCAAAAATATCTGAATCTGTAGTCATTCAGTAAAATGGCTCCACGGACCACGCTAGCTTTTGACAGTGTCAGAGGATTACCATATTCACTCGAATATTCACATGGGGACAATGTTTTATGACAAAAACATCTCTAAAGCAGGCCTTCCATGTTTTCACAATGTCCCTTGCTTCTCTTCCTCCAGTGCTCACTACATCGCTATTTTCTCTTTCTGTATCTGCCACTCCCACCAGAGCGCGAGCTCTCTGAGGGCAGCCCCGTCATGCCCTGTCTACTCTGTACCACAGGGCCCTGCACAGAGGAGACACTGGGCAAAATTGTGGAAAGAAGCCCCGAACAGCAGTTGTTCATTTACCTGTGAAAGAAACAGCCTCTTACCCAGTAACTCAGCAGCTGCTTTATCAGTAGCCAAAGCATTCCCAAGCGTTACAGAGATCTGTATAGGCACAGCATAGGCTTTGTTTTTTTTAAACAGATGGATAGAAAGTTTTAAACCATTGCTTCTTGGCAGAGCAACAAAGGTGGGCTCAGGCAACAGAGCTGATATAATTATAGCTTTGGTTATGCCTGATGTGTTTTATTCTGATGTGCATAGTTTGTGCTCCATACACATTGAAAGATTTAATTAAATGTTTTATTATAGGGAAACAGTGCCAAAAATCAACACCATTACCTTTTTTTTTTTTCCCCTCCCAGAAACAGCCATTCCTACATTTTGTTTTGAGATATAAACAGGAACCAGGTTTTACATTTACTTAGTAATAAAGACATGGCCACCAACCAAAGTGTCCTGGTTTTTGTTACAGGTGGCAGACTGTCACTGCAGTGTAAGTGCTCAGCAATGGACACAGCTGCTTTGCCCACAGTGGACTCCGGATGAGGTGGGGTGGGGAACGACATGGAGGAGATGTACAGCAGAGTCTTCTGGACATGGAACCAGAAGAGAACAAAGTACACCAATCCCAAAAACAAGTAAACAGAGATGAATATGTGAAAAACTATAGGAAGGAAGAAAAAGGGAAACAAAAGCATTGTTGTGGAAGTCAGAGATAACACTTAATGATAACATGAAAGCCTCATAAATATCCTGCAAGGTAATTTCTTCCCTCAAAACGGCCTTCACTAACTTGCACGATTGGTTGGAAGTCTTCAAAAAAACTACAAACTAATACATCCACCCCTGGTCCCTCGGAGTGAACTGGGATCCAAATATTTTGGTCATTTTATGGGAAAAAAAATTCTCTTCCAAATACAAACCTAGAGATATGTCAGTTTTCATAGAAATGAAGTTTATTTCCTAAATGATTTCCAAATTCTCTTTTTTAAGCTACGGAATTCCCTTCCATCCTCTTTTTTTGAAAAATAAACTTGATACTGGAGGTGGGCTCCTAAGTGTCCACAGCATGAAAACCAAGCTCCCTAGTGGTGTGGGGTCATTTGGGAATGTGGATACTTGGAGTAGATCATGAGAGGCAGGGGCATGTTCCTAAAATGCCTCCCTCAGCAGCAGTTCACAAACTCTGGATCTGCCTGACTTGTAAATGACTGTGCCAAAGTCCATTTTGATGAAAGCTCACAGCTGCACACTGGGATTCACATGGCTTCCTTCTTGGAAAGGTGGTGCGTTAAGCAAGACAGTGAACTGGAATTTAATATGAATGGAGAGACTGTGGGAGCCACCGTTATAGGGACATATCTATTCCTGAGAGATCTAGAAATCCCAATCAGTAGAAGCATATATGTTCTCAAGAAGTCTACCCAACCTTTCCCAGGTGCAGCTAAGTGGATTTTACCTATATGTCAGGAAAATATCTGTCCTCAACTCAAACTTATTAACACTTATTCTACCCTCTCCTTCCTTACACTCTCGTTAAAAATAACTTCCACAGAAGAGTCTAGAAGAGGGGTTCTGAAGCTCTTCCGGAAAACAGAACAGGGATTTTTATTTGAGAAAAGAAGGGAGGGATTTTTGTCTCATCCTCATAAGACTAGCAGACAACATATCATTTGCTTTTTACTGTAACTGCTCCAAAGATTTTTGCCTCAAAGAAAAAAGGATGAAGGAAGTTTGGAGACAACAACTTCCTTCAATCTTGAAACAAGGAGCAGAATATTAAGATTGTTGCTGCTTAATCAGATTTTCTACTTTTAAAAATTATAATTATGGTTACTACAATGGTCCTTTTATTCTATCCAGGAATACATTTATCAGGATTTCCATTTGTCATTGTTTAAAAATAATTTTTGCAATATTCTACATGCTTTAATGAATATTATGGCTGTAATTAAATTGCTGTAATGCTATCATTATATAGATACTAGATGAGTAGAATTATAGTAAACAAAGATAGGTCTTAAATTAAAAAATTACTTTTAAAAGACCTTTGTCCAATTGCCTAAATGCAGCAAATGAAAAAAAAATGAAAAATCTCTGCACTATAGTTTTAAATAGGTAGAATCTTAATTTTAACTAAAATCATGTCTGCATATAAGCAACCTTCTGAATAAAACGTTTAAAATTCAGGAAAAGTTAGAAAAATCTGAATTTTTTGTCTACAGAGTCAACACTTGCATAGTTAAAAGCATCTGAATGAGTGTGTAGCATTCTATCTTAATAGAACAACACAAAAATAAATTTAAAAAAAACTTCTCAGGAGAAAATAGAGATCCACATTTTGTTGGAGGGACTGAATATTGCATGAAAGTTGAGTTTTGATTTGAAAGGCAGCCCCAGCACTCCCAATTAACACCATTAGCCTTTGTGAAGTCATTTAAGCCCAATAAGTAATAATGTCCAACCTATACAATGGGCATAATGATTGCACCATTTTAAGATCATTCTAAGAATTCAGTTTGAAAAAGTAAGGATGTGATGTGCTTGGTGTCCCTCAATAATTCATGTCCAGCTAGAACCTCAGAATGTGACAATATGGGTTAAATTGCACTAATGCAAAATTCCTCAACCTGAGTGCCAGATTGTGACCTTATTTAGAAACAGGGTCTTTGAAATGTAATTTGTCAAGGTAAGGTGCATTAGCATGAACCCTAACCCAATATGCCTGATGTCCTTATAAAAAGGAATCATTTGAACACAGATATACACATTTAGAGAAGGCCTCATGAAGACACTCAGAGAACAGACACCTTGAATTTGGATTTCAGTCTCTAAAAATGAGACAAAAACTTTGTTAAGTAATGCAGCTTATAGCACTTTGTGAGGGCCCCCTGGAAAAGTAATGCCCTTATTTGGAAATACAGTTTTGTCAAGTGTAATTAAGATGCAGTCATACTGGATTAGGGTGAGCCATAAATTCAAAAATTAGTATGCTTCTTCAGAAGGCCATGTGAAGACATGGAAGCACTAGGAGAAACAGAGGGGAAAAAGTCATGTCACAAGAGAGGGATAAATTGAAGTGATGAAACTACAAGCCAAGGAATGCCTGTGATTGCCGGCACCACCAGAAACCAGAAGAGCATCAAGGAGATTCCCCTTTAAAGCCTCCAAAAACCATGAACTCTACCCACTCTTTGAGTCTGTACTTCTAGACTCCAGAACTGTGAGAAAATAGATCTCTGTTGTTCAAAGTCATGCAATTTGTGATCTTTTTTAAGGCAACCCTAGGAAACTCATACAGGTTGTCTTGCACATTCTGTCCATTTATAAAGGGTGATGTGAAGATGTATGATGAGACATTATGCTTCCACATCTATTCCAAAGTTTAGGATTATCAAATTCAGGATGAGTTCATGTGACTGTTACTACAGTATATGTTACGTGATTTTTAAAACTGGTCATTTTCTAACTACTATAGCACATACCATTATAGGGGCAGAGGGAAAAAGACAAGACATAAGAAAAATATTAAAGGCCAAGATTATCACAGAAATTGCAAAGGTAAGTAATAAAGAGACGAACTGAAGTAAAGACTATAGGTCACAATGATTAAGTCAGCAGTATGCTCTTTATGTGAAAACAATACCTAAGGAAAATGTATTATTACATTGGATAGAAAAAAAAGGAAAGCAATTTCTACAAAGAATTTATTTTGTGGCACAACTCTTTTTGCTAGTGGCATAAGTCTTAAATGTTTTCAACATCAACCTCAGTTTCTATAAGGAAAGAAGTATTTATTTTCTGGAGAAATTGAGTTGGACAGCTATAATGGTCTTTTAATCATCAACTTCAGGAGACTCTCTCTGCCTGTCAGTAAACAATGGAACAAGTTCTTTTAAAACTTTACAACCCTTTAGATCTACTTTATTTCGGAGACCTAGTGCAGACTGTTTAGTTTTTGGAATATGTAACCACATCTGCCCAAGGTTATTAATTCAAATATAGAACCAAACCTCTTGTTCAATCTAGTTTGCTATTCATCTTCCAACCCCAAATGAACCAGATGTTGTAATTATTCCAGTATGTAGTGATATTTCTACTGGAAAATTGGTCATCAATTTAACTTTCTTTTTGATCTGGAATGCCATATGAAAAAGACTTGCTGTTGCTATTGCATTTTGCAGTTTTGTTTTACTCCCTATGCTCTAAAACAGTCCTTTCAAAATAATATAATTGGCCAGCAACATATGATGCATCTTTGGGAAAAAATATTTAACTTATTTGGCCCTCCATTTCTGCACTTTGAATGTGGGAGTAAAAAACTAATGGGATTGTTTTAGTATCATATAAATAAGGCTAAAAGTCTAGAACATAATAAAAACTCACCAGTGTTAATTCCCTCTCCATCTCACTTTATATTACACATCAAACACTAAAATTGAATCAGGTAAGAACAGACTCTCAGGACCACCTCCATCCATACATTCAAATTCATGTACTCTGCCTAACCAAGCAAATTCAAATGATCTTCCTATTCCTTTTTTAATTTGAAACCTCCAATCATTTAACAGATCCCATCTTTTCCCAAGGATGTTATTCTAGCATATTCTACCATTTTTCTCTTACATTAATTGTTCCTTTCCTATCGTATACAAATGTACCAGTATTTCTTCCATCTTAACCTATAGGAGCAAAAACAGCCTTTATCATCCTTTTGCTCCAATTTTTCCTGATTCCTTTCAGAGCAAAATTCTTTAAAATAGTTATTTATGCTCAATGCTTCCACATCCCCCATTCTCTTGCAGACTCACTCCAGTGTGTCAAACACATGGCATTCCACTAAAGTTCATTTAGCAGAACTTTTGATAACTGTGTCTATTTTGAAGCATTTTCTTTATTTAGCTTCCAGGACAATAATACAAAAAATATCTTGGTTTACCTCCCAACTCATATGCAATATTTTCTCCATCTCCATTGCCCTTCTTTCTCTTCTCCTAGGCCTCTTCAAGTTGGAATGTCTCCATGTCTTTGGTGTCTTTTTCTATTCTCTACCTTTATTCCTTTTATCTCATTCAGTTTCATGAATTTATAACTTTAGCTTCTACATCTCAATGACTCTTAAATTTATGTCTCCACTTAGACCTCTCTCCTAAACTTCACACTGGTTCCTTGACATTTACACTTGGATGCCTAAAAATCATTTCAAATATACCTTGTTCAAAATTAAACAACATCTTCCCTGACTCCCCCTAAACCATCTTACCCCCTAAACCATTTTTCCCATACTGGTTGATCTAGCAATATTCTTTGATTCCTCATGTTCTTTCAGCCCACAACAAAATGATCAAAAACATGATCTCAAAATACATCAAGACAGTAACACTTCCATTATTACTAGCCTGGTTGGAGCCTGGATACCACACTCATATCTTGCCTAGACTACAACAGCCCCAGTTTCTTCATATTTTCCTATAATCTATATATCAGCCAAAATGATCTCTTAAATATAAAGTTAAATAACTGAATATTATTCATTCTTTCTCTCACTTTCTTGCTTTTAACTCCCTCCTTTTTAGATATATTACATTACAAGTTATAACTTACATATGTCAGACATATTCTCACCTTTATGTCTTTATACAACTCTTTCCCCTAATATCTACTTCTCCTTCAGGTTTTTGCTTACGGGAAGACTTAATTTCTTACCTTTATGCTATACTACCTACACTGACATCAGAGTCTAATAATAGTATACTTTCATCAAAAATTCATATATTTTTTACTTCATATCTTACACATCTAAATATAGTTTATTGAATACCATTTGACACTACAAACTAGGATGTAAGCTCTAGGAAGACAAGGGTTTTATTTTTATCATTTTCTGGTTTTCACTGATGTATCTGTGGGGCCAAGAGCAGTAATGAACACAAGTAAAAACTAAAAACAATATTTGTTAAGTGAATAAATGAGTGAGAAATGTAGAATTAGTAAGAAAGCCTTCTGCAACATAATCCCCTGTTAAACTCTCAAACACATTGACAGAAGTCATTGTTAAACATATTAATCTGGGGGGGAAATTAGTCTCTGGTAAACAGACAAAAAAATAAACCCTAAGTATGTGGAAAAGGCTCTTAAATGAACTCAATTTTATCCAAGTAAAGAATACAAAATAGAGGACATGAAAGTAAAAACTTAAGAAAAATCAAGAATAAAATGTTCAGAGTCAAGAACTGTACTCGAGTCAACTGCAAGTATTCTAATTTTCAGTACAATAAAATTGGGGTTAATGAAAAAGTGAGTTAGAAATTTCTCACCGCAGCAGAAACGAATATCAATTCTGAATGCATCTCAGAAGAGCTATACAAATATCGGTCAAGTTGCTGGAAAACACAAAGCTACACCACTCTAGCGTATTCATGAGCCAATTTGTTTGTAGATTCTCTGGGTCCCTTGTTCCTCCTTCTCATGTTTACTGCCTAATATTTGACCACTGTACTGTTTGTTGGCTAGTCTCGCCAGAGAGTAACCTAGAGAAACAAAGGGAAACTTAAGCAAATTAAAGCTACTCCAGATAAAAGCCAGGAGAAATATTTTGGAATCTTGGTCTGGACTATAAGAAAACAAGCATCTATATAAAAGTATTCAGTAAAATCGGTGCTATGAATGTTTTCTGTAAATCATTTGCTAACGTTGGCTTGACCCTGTTCAGTTAAGGTGGACATTAAATCAAATAGTCAACCTATAGATAAAAATTTCAATCTATCTGAATTGCGCAAAAGAAAGGGAGTCAGATAGGGAAATGTAAGTTTTTGCCACAGAAATCACTTACAAAAGGTAATTTAATATTAATGGAAAGGTATCTACTATAGGCAAGAAGAAAGGTGAAACTGGACTCTAGTAATGGTAGAATACTTAACCCTTAGAACCTACTTTCTTATTTATAGAATAAGGATAATGATATACTTTTCTCATGAGTCTCTGTGACAATTATATTCACATTCCAATTTCTATCACATGTTATCTACCTATTTGGCCAAGTGTTGACAGGCATCTCATTTTAAGCATTCATTTTTTGCTTTCAATTTTACAAGGATAAAACCCTGAAGAAATATCTGGAGAGTAATTAACATATGGCTAAAACTATCATGGGAAATATAAAATGATAGATTAAAAAGTGCAACTGGGACCTGTTTTATATGAGACAGCCTATTAATAAAAATATGTCATTTCTTTAATTTTGCAGGAAAATATTATAAAAGCTTTATTTAAATATTACAGCAAACCATCTCTTAGAGGAGGGAGAAGATTTTTCTTCCTTTTATACAGACTAAAGTTCAGAAATAGCTTTGTTCTTTGAAAACTAACACGAACGTAAGTTCTATGGGAAGAGGGATCTTTGTTTCACTCATTCCTAACTCCTTTGAATAGTATATGATTTATAATAGGCAATTAGGAAATAGATTTGAAAGAACACAGTATGCACAGTTTATAGTAGCTTGGCACAGAGGTAGAGGTTGGCCTGCTTCTGAAGATGACCATGGACACACATAAAAAGAGATAAATAATGATCCATACTATGGAGAGTCATAGCTTATATTCAATATTGATTAGTATATGCATAGATATGAAATGACTAGCAATTTCTTGAACCAGGATAATTTCTTGAAGTTAGCAGAATAGACTTTCATGATAGAGAAGGGGAAAAAAGTTCTAAAAAAGTTAAGTTTGGAAACAAATTTCTACTACTCTGCTTAAAAGCCAAAGTTTTAAGTTTAGTTTGATGCATTTTTGAAAGATTATGTATGTATATACATATATATATATATTTAAATCTTTGCTGTCTGTATTGTGGTAAAATAACTAAGCAAATAAATGAATAGAACATACTAATAATGACAAAATATATTAGATTCCACAGAAAAATAAAAAATTTAACATAAAAACAGACAGATTTGGATGGACTGCAAACCTCACAGACTGAAGTAGATATCTATAAATGTTATAACTGTTGACATCAGGCTAATTATAAATGTGTTTAATGTTTGCCAAAGTAAACAGCACAGCCTATACCCCTCTGCCAACTTTCACTTATAAAACAGATGAAACCAACAACCCAAAAAACAATGAAAAAAAAATCACCTAGTAAGCCCATTTCCCTGCGGTTTCATAAGAAGAAAGGTCACCTTATCAATTACTAGCTTACCTTTATGTGTCCTTATCATTATTTTGACTGTACATATTTTCATGCATTATACTCTATTTATACATTCAACAGCATCTTTATTTATGACTCTGTGAATCAACATCTTTGTGATAGGAGGCGAAAGTCACTTAGCTAATTACACATGCTTGATAAGCTGCATAATAATAACCACTGCAGTATTGTACATTAGTTGAAGGCATGTAAATTACTGCAGTTATTCTCATTTGGAGGAAAACAAGATACTCTGTTTAGTTGTTTTAAATACCCTTGCTACTGCCATTTCCACTTTCTTAAGTATACTAAGCTTTTAACCTCAATCAAAAAACTTAAAAAGTGAAGAAGGTTAAACCCCATACAACCAGGACAACCAAAGAAATAAGTACAAAAAAATAAAGACAAAACTCAATTTAACACAAACACTTCTGGTCCACAGTTGAGAATTGTGTTATATGAAGCTTCTTCCATATAATGCAATCCCAGTAAAATGAACAGTTTAGACACTCCCCAGCCCACAAGGATGTTGTAATGAAATCCAACTTGGTTCAGCCAGGAGATTAGAAGTGCATAGAGAGAAAGAAAGTGCAGCACTAGAATATTAATATGACTTCTGTATGAAGACTGGAAATTCTACAAAGTTATGAATAAGGTCAAAATAACACTTAGATGATTTACTGCCATAGAAAATCATACTTTCTCATGAGTGATTTACTAGATGCTATATAAAAATGGAGTGTGGACAAGCTACATTCAGATGCAAGCTTGCAGCTGTCAGTGTCTACATTTGCTCAATCTGGCTAGAGGATGATTTGAAGGTTGATTTAATTGTAGCTTCTGAATCATGTTCTTCCCTATGTTTTAAATTGTTTAGCATAAATATAAAAATGTTAAAGCAATTTTAAGGCTGTAAATATTTAGTAGAAAAATCTCAGTCTCTTCTGGAAGAATCACTGAAAATGAGAACACTAGAAACAAATAGCATTACTTAATAATGGTAATTGCCCAAGAGTTATGGCAAATTTTATCCTTAGGATGAAAAAACTCAAAGGGGGTTTAGAAGCAGCTAAGAATAGACAAACAAAACCTAGAATTGTGACTAAAGTGATCAATTTTAAGAGAAACAGAAATCCAGACCAGTAGAGAAGATATCCAAGATCAAAGTTGACCTGTTAAGAGTTTTTCCTAAACACAAACTCAAAGTAGAGATTCAACCCTTGTCAATACTACCAGCACCAGAACAAGTCACCATCAGCGAGTTTTGTCAATGTTACCTACTCAGCTAGAACTCTCCTGAACCATCTTTCTATTCCTTCACAGCTTCATTTAGCTCCAAATATCACCTAGCCATTCACGTCCCAGCATCACCAAATCATCCTTAGGAAGAATCTCTTGTTCTTCCTCTGCAAGCTTTTTCCCCCAGTTTTTATTTCCACTTTATACATACCTCCTTTTCTACATATTTTCTTGCCGGGTTTTCTGGCACATTCCTTGGATATTCTTTTTACTGAAAAATGAATAGAAGACTAGAAAATAACATGGCGCTCCATCACAGACCGCCGGAACATGCAACACCACTCTCTAACTCAATATGCTCCTGCATTTACTGAGTGCGAAAGATCCCCAATTCGTTGAGCCTGCACATGCAATGGAGAAATGTTGATGCATCTTCTCAGAAGTCATTTGGTAGAAAATGGAAATTAGGAGCCCATTTCTACCTAAGTATACGTGCTGTGGAGGAAAGAAAATGAGTAGGCACAGGAAAAATAAGAACAGATACACCAACACACATAAACAAAAAGAGCGGCATGCACGCATGTAAAATATGTCTACATGCCAACAGGGAAAGCCATGCATGCTACTAGTAAACATGAATTAATATTGTTAGAACTTAGAATAGAAAAGAAAAATATATCTCCCTGTTGTTCCTGTGGTAAACTCACCATCCTCAGTTGGGACATATATATTTAAATATAGGCAATCTTCACTCTGGTCTTGTACATATGATGAAACCACATCCAAGTTATTAGTGAACCACACGGGAAGCATGACTTCTGGCAATCTGCCATCAATGATATTCTGGGGACACACGGGAGCAAATTGAGTAGCATTCCTGATATCTGACCAGGGAGATGGTGGTTCCGGAGGCTGAAAACGGTGTTCCCCTGTTGGTGGGGCGGCATATGGAACCCCAAGAAACTGAATAACAGGCCCCAAAATTTCATTATTGAGTTCCTTCTTAATCCCTCTTATTTTGCCAAAGTTGGTAGTCACCAGTGGGTCGGCATCATCCAATTTTTGTGAGAGCACATTGGCAGTCTGAAGCAAACATCCCAACACACAGAGAGTCAAGGAGGTACCCAATCCCCTGTGTACTAAGCATGCCGTCACTGCTCTCCAAACATAATGTGGCCACATGCATCTGGGCAGTGCCATGGTCCCACATTAGTTAGGTAGTTGTCTCGTTACAATGAAGTAAAGTATTTGTATCCACTTGAGAAAGATCGTATAATGGTAGAATATGCCTCCAATTTCTTAAAGGTGAGCTTGTTCAGAAAAGCTCAAAATGATCTTCTATTGATTTCACATGTATTGCAGCAGTATCTTCAATCACCACTATTTATCAGGCCATATCCTATTAACCATTCTGTTTTCCATCGTAGCAATGTGGCAAGAGTGGTCATTGACTGCAGATTTCTCTCTTATAAATCAAATCCAGTTAGCTGCAGGTCTATATCCTAGATAAAACAAAAATAAATCATTAGTATGAACAAGCTAAAATAGACAGGATGATAACTAGATTTTTACAAGCTACAGAAATATATAAATAGTGGCTGGAGTAGGGTAAGTTAAACACTAGCACAGAAAAATTATGGTTTGATGTAAGATGACAGGTCAAATAGCTGATTATTAGATTATTGAGAAACTTGCCTGCTGACTTGGTACACATTTTAGTGGAAGCAGACCTTGTCAAAATAAATACTTTTAGGAGTATTTTACAATGAGTATTTTCAAAATACTGAAGTTTATGTGTGACATTTTCCTTTAATCTTTCCTTTAATCTATAGCCTTCTTCAATAATTTCAAGGGACTGAAAAATTAATCAGTAAACAATCCCATACTTAGAAGAGCAGAAAATCATTTTAAAAAATACTGGGAGGGAAAAAATGGAACACATATTCTGCAAGAATGAATATTACATATATATGTATATACACACATATATATACATACAAGAAACAAAAAGGTGGTCTCTAATGCCATGTTATGTTAGAACAAGAAAACTAATACTAGTTCAACTATGATCATTAAATACAACTACGTTATAAGAGCAACTTTCTTGCTGTTTCTCTAAAATTTGCACAAAATCAGTCTATATATCCCTCACCTTACATTAAGTTTCAATACCTTAAAAGAGAAGATTACTTCAGACATAATTTGATAAGGAGACAAAGATGGCATTTTTTGCAAAAAAGAATTGTTCTTACTTTCTAACTGTATAATTTAGGTATCAGTAAATGTGCAATGTGAAAATTAATTTGAGTCAAAGTCAATTAACTTTTAAATTACAAATTTTATTCTCACTATTTGTTAGAAATCAAAAGAAGAATTCAGAAGTAAAGGTGAGGTAGTTTAAAAGAACATTCATACTTAACATGGCATCTGGCACACTAACACTTACCAAACATTTAACACTGTTTACCCAGTTCAAATTAAAATGCATCAAAATAAAATGTAACATTCAGAGCAGTGCAATTCACAAAGTCATCTATAACTGCGCAAGAGCAGAGAACTCGGCAAGTTTGTGTTTTCTTGTTCGAGCAACCTTTTAAAGTGCTTACTTTGAAAATAATAGTGTTGATTTGTATTACAGATGGCTCTATCCTGTCTTATTATAGGAAGATTCCTAAAGAAGTGCTGGTCTGGCAGTGAGACTGCCCTGGCTTTATGTTATTGTAAAGGAGATTGTAAAAACTATATAGGGCAGCAGAAGATTGGTTCAGGTTTGGTGTTCCTTTAGCTCTGGACAATCCATCACAGAAGGCAATAAGGAGATAAATGTCTGTCTTCAAGAATACTTCAGCCTATGATAATTCGCATACATTTGCTGGGAAAGCACATTAGCATACAAAAGACAGGCTTAGACCCATCCTATCCCTGTCCCAGAGCTCCAGCACGTATTGAGGGTTTAGCTACACAAACCTATTTCAGCTAAGAGCATACTAGGCTTATTCTTGTGGAGACTCATGGTGGCCCCAGTGTGATTGACTCTTTCCTAGTCTCTTTCTGGTGTTAAAAAGCAACGCTTGACAAAATAGAGAACCTGTGGTGAGGCCTTACAAGTCTCCATCACCATTTTTCATTCGGTCTAATTTTCAAGTACAGTGATTTCCAGAAATTCTTTACAGACTTGATATCTAATTAATACTAATTTTTTTAAAGTGCCTGTTTGGTTATTACCAGTAGTCAAATAAAACAAATTACCAAATAACACTCCTTTTTTGCACTCACAGATGACTGTGCTAAACATAAAGGGTCCCCTAATTTCCGTGGATAGGCTACTTACAAATTGTGGAGGATCACAGCATGCAAGAGTAAGTTTTCTAACTCTAATACTTCTATCTTTTGAGCTGATAAAACTAGTCCATCTTACATGGACTTATCTACAAGAACCATAGTTTTGGCTCCAAAGATTTCTGAGATGCCACTATTATAACTGATATATGTCTAATGTAAGAAATATGCCTTGTACTAGATCTACATAGATATGTAGATATATTCTCAAAGGTGTTGGCAAGTTCTTTCTTCTCTACCTATTGGTCCTTCCTTAGTGTATGCTAAGCCCTTGGCTCTAACATATTTAATCTCATTTGTAAAATCTCATTTATTAAATTTATAAAAATCTAATAAAATGTGTTCAACAATTAGACCCTTTTTGCTCAAGAGGAACTGAGACTTATAGGGGTTAAATGCCTTAGCTAAGAACTCTCAGCTAACCAACTGCAGATCCAGGCACAATTTGGGATCTGATTTAAAGTCTGTCCTCCTGATAATTGCACATGATACAGTCTCTCAGTTCACAATTAACAATTAAAAAATATAATCCTACTGAATTTAAAGTTGAGTTTCAAAACTATGCTCCCTCAGAAGACAACATCCAGGTAAATACTCTGACAGTCTCATAGAAACAGAAAAATATGGTCTACACTGTGCCTATTGGTAATTTAGATGTTATTTTGTTATTTTCCTAAACATTTTACTTTAATTGAAACCAGTGATTGAGTGTTCACAGGTGTTGACACAAGATCACATTAAAATAAAATAAAAATCCCAACTTTGTAAGGACTTAAATGTCCATTAGTAGATATTATCAAATGAATTCTTATATATTCACAAATTAGCATTTTATTATACTTCAGTGAAAATAGAGGACCTACAATTAAATAAAATAACATGGGAAAATGTAAAAGTTTTGGAACAAAGCAAGTTGCAGAATATTAGATAAAGTAAAATACTATTTAAATAAAGCTTAAAATATGCAAAGCAATACTATGTATCATTAACAGATAGATAAATGCGTAGTGACAGGATACTTGTCATCCCGGAGTAAGGAGGAAAGGATATAAACTAATTCTGACAATTAATTAATTGATTGATGCTAATTGGTTAATAATCAATTAATTGGCACTAAGATGGAAAAATTGTGAGGAGGCTTTAAAAGGCCAACAATTAATTAACTATAACACATTTTACAAATTTCAGATTTGATCGTGTTGGGTAACACACATACACAGATGTACACTTGTTATGAAATTCTCTGATTTTTTCTTTTTTTTAGGAAAGGTGCAGGCAGGAATGAAGGTGAGCAGAGACAGGCAGGCAGGAAGAGCGCGGAGGAAGACATACTATTTGTTGTATTTAGTTGTTCATCCTAGTTGTTCTCCCCACCTCTGGGACTCAAACATGGGACTTTGGGATGTATATGGCATGCGCCCAATTACTCCACCAGGGTGCACCTGTTTGAAATATTTTATAACAAATATATCAGAATAAAGTGGTCAGAGAAACTAAACAGATTAGTCTATCAATCTACACAAGACTAGCTTAAACTGACTTTGCAGATAGCACAGAAACTACCTCACGAATTCTTTCATTATTCCTCCTATTGGATTAAGACATGTTCCACTAAAAGAAGTAAAATAAAATTAAAAAAAATATTTAAAAAGACATCCTAAATGGGACTATATCATCTCACTTGCACTAACACATCGTGATAGCCATCAAATAAGTCTGCTCCTGAGTGACCCAGATTAAAGAGGATGATGGAGCCCATAGACAACTATCTGGGACATTAAATCATCACTGTAGCAGCCACATTCATCCAATCTTTCATTCACTCAACAAACATGCATTGAATAGCTACATGTAGAAATTATTGTGCTGATAGTTATCTAAAGGTGAGCACAATCATTACACCCTAGTTATTCCTCCCAAGTAGTTACAATAATATAAAGGAAAAAGTCACATATAAATGACCCTACTGCAGGAATCACTGTGACTTGAGTTCAACAGATACATGATGAATGAGGAGGTGGGACCCCTCCAGGAAATCTCTGACTTCAGACTTTACATCGTTTTTTATCTGAATTATTTTTTTAGTATTACCTATGTATTCTCTGCCTTGCTTTGTCTGTATTGGTTTTATTGCTGAGCCCATCTCCTCCCTACTGAATTTCCATTCAAGCACAAGGATTTTATATGATCGTGGTTACCGCTGCTTTAAATAGCTTTATGTTCATCACAAAAATCTTTGTGAAAATCCTTTACATAGTGCAGGCCTATAAAATTTAGCTGATGTGGATGAACTGCAAGCTTATCACCAAAGTTGCATGGAACTTGGTCTATGCTATACTATATATATATTGTTTTCCTTCCCCGTACTTACATTCTATAAAGTTACAGTGCACACTGAACTAAGGAATACAGATTCACAACTCCTATGAAAATCGCATCTGTGTGTGTGTGTGTGTGTGTGCGCATGCGTGCATGTGTGTATCGATTGTACAAAAATATATGATATGCATATAAGTGTATATGTTTACATATTCTGCAGTTAAAATCAGAATCTTAAACCCTAAAAATTTTTCATCCTTGCGGTTTCTACTTTCTTTGTTTCACAAAAAGAAATGAGTTTCAGAAGTTGTAGGAGACTTGCTTGAGGCCACCCTACTAACAGGTATCAGAATTGAAATTCAAATCCCCTCCAACGGCCCCGGAGTCTGAGCTGCTTACTCTACACAGCCCTCCCTTGACCACAGCTGATCTCTGTTCATCTCAGCGGAGACCAAACAAGGCAGAGTATTTACTGCTTGTCTGTGAATGATCGTGAAAGTGTTCTGAATACTTATGCTGATTTTACACATAGAATTTACTTAATTTCAGTAGATTTGGCAGATTAATTTTGCTCTATTGTATTCCTTGCTATAATAAAGCTGTCCAATGAGTATAAACTATTTGAGTCCTATGAGTCCTTTCAGTAACTGAACACTTAAAGCAACTAATGTGTAATTAACTCACCTAGTAAGTACTTGAAAATGGGATGAATAAACAATTGAATGAAATGATACCAAATGTTACTAAGAGACAGGTCTACCTCCAGCTAGTAGATTAGAAAAGAGTTCAGGAATCAGAGGAAGTTGAAATGGGATTCAAAGAATGAGTAGGAGTTGGACAAAAAACTGATGTCAAGGAAAAGATCCCAGACAGAGGGCACATCCTAGGAACAGGGGAAAGGATATAGAGTGGATTCTGGGATGCTCAACCTCCCTGGCTCAACCTCCACATTCATTGGACGACTGGACCACCTCAGTAGAGTAAGGTCTGGCTTTCTTGTCTCAATGCAATCCAACTCTGAAGGGGCAGCCAGACCCCAAAGCTCCCTGCGGAATAACAGAGGGAGCAGCTAGTATTGATTCCCTCACTTTCTCACAGGTGCTGATGTCTCAGTGGCATGTTCTGATCACCTTCTTGTAGGCAAATCTCCATCTGTAAGTCTTATTTTTGCACTGGGAAACCTGACCTATGATAGCCAGAGAAAAAGCATCACATCTGAGGAGGGCATAGTTCAGTTTGGCTGGAGCACAGAGGAAATGAGGCTAAACTCTGGATGGGACTGAAATGGCAGATTACAGCCAAATCGAGCAAGCCCCCATTAACAGGCTAAAAGTTTGGATTTTAATCACTGGATGATGAAAAGTCATTAAATATTCCTAGCAGGGAAGAGTATTATTAAGTTTATTCACAAGAAAATTAAATTGGCAGCACTATGGAGCAAGGATCCCAAAGCAGTGATCATACTCCACCAGATCATGACAAAAGGACAGAAGGGAAAGAAATCATTGATGAGTGTCTATGCATCTTCACCATTTATATAAAACAAATATAAATAAACTGAACTTTACTAATATGAATACATGACTTAATACTAATACCTTGCCAAGGTGGTGGGTTTCATATATTACTTGAGATGTGCTTAGGAAGGGGGATAGTTCTATTTCACAGGAGGTTTGTCAGCAGCAGCATCTTGATGTTATTATTTCTTTTCAGTGTATATAATGTATCAGAATTTATATCACTGGGTAAGTCGATTCATATGGTCTCAACCACATTGCAATTAAAGTAAACCTCACAAGATGGACTACTGGATTAAGCTTTCCCAACAGACACAGATTAAAGGAAATACCCGTTATACAATCATAAAAACAAGGGCTGAGAATAAATGAAACTTCTACTTCTGGTGCCAGCCCTTCTTCAGCTACATTTTAAGACTGAAAGTAATGAATATCACAAATAACAAGTTAGACAAAACTATTTTAGAACCACAAGAAGAGAACTTGAAATACTTAAATATATATTTATATATAAATAATATTGTATACATGTAAGCAAATGTATTTATTTTATTAGTTGTGAATTATGCCCTAAGAATGTCTATGGCTTGAGATATTAATATATGGCAGAATGAAGGCATCAAGATTTACATTTTAAAATACTAATTTTATCTTTCTTATGAATCTGACACTAGATATTGATTTAGGAGTATGTGTCTACATTTAATAATTTATGGTTCGTATTACGTGATTACAAAAGTGTAGGAAACATTACTTAGAATGAATTGGTGGGAAAGAAACCAGAAACAATTTTATTTTCATGACCAGTCTGAGGATAGCCAAAACAACCACATTTATGTGAAAACTATAACAAAAACAACTAATGCTATAAATCATCAACACTTGCCAAGTCTGATCCAAAGCACTTTACATGTTTCATATCATTTAGTCCTTACAACTAATTTCTAAGCCAAGTACACCTTTTTGAGACGAGGAAAATGGAACTTTAAACACTTAAATAACTTTTTTAGAGCCACAAAGCTGGGAAAAGACATATTTCTAAGAAATCTGCCTAATTCCAAAGAGAGCATGCTCTGAACCCAAATTTTTGCTTTGCTCCTGGTAGAGGGTAACTGAAAGAGAAAGTCATAGGCTCAGGCTGAAGGCTTCAGAGAGTAAAGCACAAAGAAAATCAATAGGGGGAAATAAAAATGCTGCTGATATGCCTGGTGGGGTGAATTCATGGGCATAATTTTAATCAGCTCCAAGCAGTGTGGTATTGAAATATTCCATAACCTGAGGTATAGAGTGAATGATAGAATTTAGCACTCTGCTAAGCAAAGCAAAAATGGTAGAATTTCAAGGCACAAAATTTATAAAATATGGTAATCTAAATATTGACTAGATTAATTAAATCTGGGTAGGAAGGGTACAAGGAGAAAAGAATAAGAAGTAATAAGAATTCAGAATTACAAAGAACTTCTCTGAGATGGGATAGATATAAAAGTTTGAGATCATGATCATATAGATTTTCAAGGAATGTCACAGTCATGTTGTGACCATATCAGCTATCAACATGTTGCTTGAGAATTAATGTGGTAACAAATATATTCTGCCATGATAGTAATAAATAATTTGATTAATAATTGAGCATGGACTGGGACCAAATTGTGAGTCAAGACACCATCTCATTTAATTGTTCTTAAATACCATGAGGTAGATATCATTATCATCTCCTCGTAACTCAGAATTAAATTGACAATCAGATACAGAACGTCAATGGAACACTTTGCAATAAAGCAAGAACATAATTCTAAAATGCTTTACTGATTATAATTTACAAATGTAGTGCGGTCCAACAAATAGAAGAACATAAGGCAAAAGAATTACTAGACATGTCCTGGAGGCCCAGGTTGGTAGAGTCTACATACATCCCAAGGACCCAGGTTCGAAACCCAGGGCTGGGGGGAGGTGGCGGTTGGGGTCAGGGGGCCAGGGTGGGCGAGGGATGGGCTGGAGCAGGGTGTGGAGAGACAACCGAAAGGAACAAACAAATAAAATGCTTCTCCCTCCTCTCTTCCTGCCTCCCCGCCTCCTCACCTTCATTCCTGTCTGTCCCTTTCCTTTAAAAAAATGAATTAATAAAGCAACAGAATGAATAAACTCTAACAATAAACTTTCTCTCCTCAACTTTGGCCAGATCTTCCTACTAGGACAAAGAGTAGACAAGTCTCAAGAGTTTCCCAAGTTATAACCCATTCTCCTTTCTTCTGCAGGAAATCTAAGTGATTCCACTTGTTCTCTTTTTTCTTGGATTACTTCTACTCTGAAGGTATCTCTGGCTCAAAATATAAGCCAGACTCAAATGGAAGTATTTCTCTCCTATATCCTTCCAGATACACACACACACACACACACACAAACACATAAATTAGCTTCAATTCTCAAAGCACTTGTTACCTTTCCTGTAACTATGCTTGTAGTACATTTTATCACAATAATTTTATATCATTATACCCACCTCCTTCTTCTATTCATACATTATTTAGTGTCTGGCATCAGAAAGGTCAAAATGAACATGACAGGCAGGCATAATGCTGATTCTCAAGGAGTCTCAATTCTATGGAGAAGACCAACATTTTGTCTGTCAGTCACAGAGATAACTATTTAGTCATAAGTGCTTTGCCAAGGACAGTACAGAGTGCTCTGAGGGGAGATGCAGTGAGTCTCAAGGGGAAGGATGATCCACCTGAAGATGCATCCTGGATTCTTTAGGATGAGCAGGAGCTGGCAAGTGAAGACCAGAGGACAGAGTGTGTCAGAAAAAGGCAAGAGGATACCCAAATGATGAAAAGCCTGGGGCTTTTTAATAGCAGAGAGATTAGTGTGACTTGAAAGAGCAAGATATCAAACTGGAGAGGAGTTGACAATCCAAGAATTTCTAGGCCAGTTTAGGGGTATGAGGTCTTACCCTAAGTAAGATAAGAAGAGCTATAATCACAAAATTAACATGATCAGATCACCCTTACTGTCATAAAGAACAAAGGGCTTGGCTTTGAATTATTGATTTTTTTAAGAATTGTCCCCAGAACAATTCAATACATTATAGGTCATCAGAAAATATTTCCTTAATGAATAACCCATTCATTCACCTTATTATTTTTTCATCATAAACCCTACCCTCAGATTTTATTGATCCATCTGTCATGCCTGACTTCCACAAAGGCATTATATTAGAGTTGTAGTTAGAGGCGGTAAAACAGAGAAGAGGTGGAAACAAAGAACAACCAATAATCTTCATCGTGCAAGGGTTTGCATAGATGACTTTATGAACATGCAGTGGAATCCATTAGTCTGTAAAAAATGGGATTCTAAGATGCCTTAATAGCTTTTCTGATAACACAAAGAAAAAGTGATTAAAGTGAGAACTTTTCTTTCTATATTCTACAACTGAATATTTCTTTTAGGACAATCATTGCAGTGAATGGATAAATATTGGAGAGTCTCTGGTTTGCTATTGTTTGAAAACAAGTCATTTATCATTTAATTGTATAAAATACATTTAATCTTATGTTTTCTTTGAACCACTCAGATATATCATTCAAAATTAAATTGTCAATACTGAAGTCTCCTTGCTAGTCCTGATTTCCAAAGGAACAAGAAAGTGAAGACACACATTTTTAGAACCAATTGGGACTCCATGAACCCCCAAAAGAAAATGAATAATCACTCAAGAATGCAGGAGAGACAGTCAGGTACAGTCCATGACTTCCCTTGACATTGAATTGATGCTTTTGTTTGAAAGGGTCACCTTTGGGTCACAAGTCATTACTTCCAGAAGCAACTTAATGATGCCTGTCAGTGTCTTTACAGAGAAGACAGCACAATCTAAGAGCAATGTAACAATCTCAATTCACTCTTTAAGCTTATTTTTGTTTCTAGTGAGTTGTTGTGCCTGGGATGAGTGGAGAATTGCCATTTCTGGTGCCCCGCTTAATTAAAGTTCTCTTTTAAAATCCCTTGTTGCCAGAGAATAGCTACAACTTTGGCAGAGGCAAAGCTACATTTCTCAGTATGGTCCTGTGCCAGGGTGTGTCAATCTTGACCTCTTGGAGGATGATTAGCAGAGAGAGGGTAGTTAAACTTTTGTGTCCATTCAGTCCCAGGCTTCTGCTGGAATTGGCAAATACTATAGTGACTATTGTTTAAAGAGTAACTGTCTGCTATGATCTGGACTAAGAATTCCAATTCCTTGGACCCAAGGCACTAAACAACGACGACAGCTTCCTGTCACTCCTGACCTGGCTTAGAGGTCAACGAGTGCTCCAGAAGGACAGAATGCAACACGTGGAATTTTCTTCAGATATCTACATCCTTCATTCTACCCTCATGCTACTAATAATACCCAAATTCAAAACAATGCTCTATCATGGACCATTTGTCTAACAGAACATTAATACATATATATTAACAAGAAATTAATTTACATATAGGGTATAAGTTCCTAACTGAATTCATTTAAATAAAATTGAATAATAGGAAGCAGGTAATTATAAAATGTTAAAAATGAAAAGAAATCTTCAATAGTGGCCCCAAATCCCAAGCGTCATTATATTTTATATATATATTTTGTCTATGTTTTAAAAATAATATTTAGTATTTCCAAAATTCCTCTAATGTACACTTTGGGAAATTGTAGTTAAAAGTAATCTTACTACATGTATAAATCTTAATAAAATAATTTACTGAATCAGAGAAAATAAATAATATATAAAATTACTAAGTTGTTTCAGTCACTGTCTTTGTGTTAACATGCTATTTTTAAAACAAATTCCTTTATAATTTAGGAATTTTACTCAGAACTTTAAAATATATATCAATTCAAATAATAACTGATTTATATGTTAAGAAAAAATAAAAAGCAACAATGAATGAAAAGACCAAGTATTAAGCAAAGGGGCTACATACTCAGTGTCAACACTCCAGGTTAGAACTAGTAGGACTTTTAACCATTTAACCAATATTTATCGGTCACCAGTAACATGCCAGACATAGTTCTGGGGGTTGAGGAGAAACACACATATCTTTGAAAAAACAAATAAAAATCTCTGCCATCTTGGAGGTTATATAGAGTTATATAGAGTTATATATTATATATACAATTGTTTCAATATGCAAGATATTTTATCTTTATATATTCAATAACTTCACAGAAGTTATTTTTAAAGACCACAGCTCTAAGTAATAGAATCTTTTGGCATCAATCTCAGAATAACATATGCATTAGAACACTTGGCACATTTAAAGAGGTAATGAGACTGGTGCCTTTCTTTTTTACCCATCAGAAAAAAGATAGATAACACTGTCACTTATGTGTAAAGTTTTGGACAGCTAAGTAATATAGATTTAAATTAAAAATGACAGAGGCACTGACTTAAAACAAAATGGTTACTGAAGCGAACCTTTATTCCTTTCAGTGTTATGATTAACTATTAAATGACTCAAGTATTACTTTCAGGTGTGAATATTGTGACAACCGCTGGTCAATGTCAAATGTAGCAATCATTGTTTTCCTGGTCAGTTCTGTCATAACAAGAGCGGGTGTCATGGGGGGAAATCTACACTAGTGATGATCCCAAATTAGTTTGATCTGATCAATATTCATGGATTTCATGTGTGAGCTCACTGAATTTCCAAGCATAATAAATATCCCATAGGCAAAATGAAAGTATTTACCATTACCATTTTTTTAAAAAGGCAACAAGAATTTTCAGTTCACTTTGAAATGTTGTTATTAACCTCCGTTTTTCTGAAGACTCAACATTCTTTGGGTGTGTCAGCAAAGAAAACCTTTTACACAGTAATGTTGCCAAAAATCTATATAATGAATAAATTAGCATGTCAATGAGTGTTTCCAGAAAGGCAGTTCTTGAGGAACTTCATATTATTGCCTGACTTCACTCTTTTCAGAAGGTGCCTGTATCATTTAGATACAAACAAAACATAAGAATACTAATTATAGTAGAGACAGATGTTGATTTATAATAATGGACATGTGAAGCTTATGAATTGTTAGAACGCAAAGTGACTGCAATAAAAATTATTTTTTAAATTAAAAGAACTACATTCTGAAAAAAATCATGATTTTGTCTCTTCCCCTACCTCTGTCCCTGTACATTTATTGCCATTAACAAATAAAGAAATAAGCAAATAAATAAATACATCTACTTATTTTCTAAGTTGCACCAAAAATTAAACAGAGTTAAAAATGCAGGTAAATTGGTAGCTAAGCAGTTCTCTTATTGAAGCATCACTTACAGAACACCCAGAGGGGTAGCATGGGTTTTCTCAGACTGCTCTAGTTACAAAAATAAGTAGTGTCAGAAAAGCAGACTACAGAAAAAGAAAAGATGTGGCCTGTCTCAACGGAGCCAGTATTATGTACAAAAAAATGTGACTGGACAGATAACTAAAATACTCAACTAAGATTGCTATGAGAACAGAGAAACATGAAAACACTATGAACTATAAGATTTTTCTGTTTCATAAGTCAAACCCACACTCACCAATATAAAGCAGGTCCTAAGATGTCAACTGCATTAAGTAGGTCTAGTCTTACCCTGAAACTTTATTTCCTGTGACGTATCACTGTGGGCTTTGATTTTGACATCTGTAGCAGTAACGTAACTTGCATTTGTTCCAAAATGAATTTCCTGCTCAACTTGTTTTTCTTAATTAAACTTCCTTTAGCAGTCCCTAATATGTATATTATTAAAACTCATTAGTACCATTCACGCTTGCCTGTCATTTTTTGGCTACACATTCATATGTTGAAGTGCTCTGCTGCTATACATAGGAGGAAAATTAAATAATAAATATGAGGACTTGAACGTTTTATGAGTGTCAGGATGAGAGAGTGCCTGCAAGGCCCATAAGGTTTCACACAAAAGAGGCATTACTGCTAAAGCTCACATGCTGACACATCTCTGATCTATAAAGTCTGCAGTAATGGCAGCAGTAAAGCGTTTTGCCATTGACTAGAATTTCTCTTACATGCAATGGAAATAGGCACAGAAGAGATTATATTGACTGTTATAAAAAGAATTCATATAAAAATCTCCCCAAAGTTTAATGTCTAATAATTTCACATGCTTGGAGTGATTTACTAGCTTTCTCTGACTTCAGTTAAGCTCAGAGTTGACAGTCCTTTCTCTTTCACACAAGTTGCTACCCAATGGATATTTGTTTTATATGCATGTATATGTATGTACGTGTGCATGTGTGTACATGAGGGTGGGGGCTTGTATCCTTTTATACAACATAGCAATATTTAGCATTGTGCAATTTTTATTAATAGTGAAGCAAAAATAATCAAATCTATTACTGTGAAGGAATCATTCTTCTTAGAAACAGTTGAGACTCTTGCTATTCCATAAGATTAAGGTTAACTACTTCAAAGTGTTTTAAATGATCTTCTAAAAGATACTAAATAAGACATCGCCATCCTTTTTTGTGGGGGGAGAGGCTTTGCAAATGTGAGATATTAAAATTGAAATTTAAATTAACTGAAAGTTCTCTTTGCATTTGTCAATAAAGCAAAAATGATGTGAGTTTTTCATCTGGGGATGCCAAGTGTGTGCTAAATTTCAACAAATCATTAAAAAAGTATTGCCCTTTACACACTGTTTTCAATTAAAAGTGTGTAGTCATTTTCTTTAAAAAAAAATCAGTTAATGTATGATAACATTTAATAGTAATCAAAATCATAGAAGGAAGCTTCAGCAAATGTGCTAGCTTCCCCTGAATGCTAGGACAGTTAGAACACAGGGGAAGCTTTCGAGGGACAGGTGCAGCTGTCAAACTAAACTCCAGCAAATGCAACATCAGTTTTTCCATAGTGTTAAGCTCCAGAGAATTCAGTGCTATTTCTTGTCACTTCTATTAGGAACTGTACTCGCAATTTGCAGGGCTAATTGAGAGCTTCCATCCCTTTACTCAATACTGTATGTTGTTTTCATTCTGAAGCAAAATCAGAACAGCTGATCAAGGCCACCATGTTCTTTTTAATAAGTGTGACCAAAATATGCATATTTGGATAAGGTGGAACAAAATGCAATTAATTTTCTAAGTGAACGCTCAGGTTTTTTCAGCAGTTCTTAGGTGACTCACTCTATTAGTGGAGAGCATTTATATAACTGGGTGCTTTGCTCTTCATTTACTGGCTACAATTTAGTGTTGTCGCTGTTTTAATTGTGCCTTTTATAGTTGAGTTTATTTTTATTTCCATCTTATTAACCTTCCAATGTGATCTACTACCTACAAAGTATACCAAGTTATGTGGAAGACCTGCTTGCAGAAAACAAAGAGTAGGCCAAAGTTTCCCCTTTTTCATTTTTGCTGCCAAAAGAGAATGGAATTAGGGAGTATAAAGTATTGATTATTCTCGACAGCAAAAAATATTGTTCAGCCACTACACCAGCACATTCAGCGAGATCTTCTGTTTTAGCTCTAGGACACATGCCATGACCACTGACTCAGTGGCTGTGAAATGTGCAAATTAACTTTTAAAAGGACCTCCTTTATCATGTTTCATGTTCCCCATCCACTTTTATGTTAACACTGTATTCTCTACTAGCCCAAAAAGAAAATTGCCAGCCTACATCCCATTCATCTTCATTCATTGCTATTATCATTTGCTGTCCTTTGCTTGCTGTCTTTTTTATTAAGTTAAATTTTGAAAAAAAAAAATGCTATATATTAGTGAACTGTGTGGCCAGAACCAGTGGTTAGAATGTACCAATACACAGAACAACCATTCTTCTAGTTCAAGCTGCTCATGAACCCCGTGACTTAGAGCTGCGCTTAAAAAAAAAAAAAAAAGTCAAACCTAACCTCTAAGATACCTCCTTAAACCTAACAACTTGGCTTTTAAAAACAATTTTTTGCTTTAGAAAATCATCTTCAGGTCAGCTTACCAAAGTCTGCAGAAACAGGAAATATCTAACTTTTCCACTGCAGAATTCTGGGATACAAAAGTTTTATATTTTGCTATTTCATCTTAAAAAAGAAAAAGGACTAGCACTGTGATGGTTTCAGAACTTAGATTTAAGAAACACACATATACACACAAATCCAGAAAGAAATATCTGAATGCCTGACAGATCTGGAATTCTGGAAATAGGTACTGGGACAATGCATGCTTCAGATAACACTGAAGATTGCCTTCCAATGAGTTCACACATCAGCACAGCCTGCAATGGTAAAGTCATAAAGGTATGTGCATACATTTCATATTCTGTAATCAAAAACTCTTTTTGAAAAATATTTGCTTCTAAAAGAATTAAAACGCACAAAATTGACATTTTGATGATTATCTGTTTTATTGTAATTCATCTGAATGTCTGAAGGTTTCAAGTTTAATGAATTCGCCTTAAATAGAAAAAGCCAACTAAAATTATGATGTTGGAGTGTCAGAAAATGCAATAGGGAGGTATTTGATAATCAATTTAACATTATATATCTATGAATATCTTAAATTGATCAGTTCTTCCCATGCAGTTTTTCCAAACTTATATGGACTCCAACATTCGTGAGAATAATATGTTTTTCTGTATTCCAAAGCAACTTTCAGTGTCCTGAAGTCAATTAATATTCACTAATTTTCGTGATTAATTTCATCTGCTGAAACTGATTTCCATTCTGTAAATAAACATGAGCTCTCCTTGAGCACCACAGAATAGAATAAAGGAAAAAGAAAAAGAAAAGAGAATTTCCTGAATTCAGCTGCAAGAAAATGTCTGGGTCCGCGCGCACCGCTCGATCAGAGAGGAAAGCCAGCGAGTAGCGAGGCTGACAGGGTCGGCGTGCTTCAGAAATGCGGCCCGCTGGCTGCCTGGCGCACTCGCCCGCCTGGGCCCTCGACAGAAGGGCTGCAAAGCCTTCGAGGACTCGTCCAACTTGCAGAAAGTTACCTCGGACTGTATTACGCAAAGTCGTGCAAGCGAATTACAGGATAACGTGTGGCCAGTCACCCACTTCTATCAGCCTCTATCCGGCGCAGTGACCCTGTAACCCTTTAGCGTTCGGCTAGGAGATGGGGGAGGCTGTCAGGGGGAAATGCAAAAGAGGGAGAGGAGAAGGAAACAATATGCAAAGGGACAATTCCCCTTGCAAATTCCCCCGGAAGCCAAGATAACCGCCGAAACCCCCGACAGAGGCAGCGGTGATTTCTACTTGGGTCTCCCCCCCGCCCCCCACCCGCCTCCCCTACACATGCAGGTTTTCCGAGGCATCACTGCCTCCTCTCCTTAAAGTATCACTACGAGAAAGCACTAGGATCCAAGGGGAGAGATTTTCAGTGCAAAGTTGGAGCTCGGAGGGTTGCTGGGATTCCCACCGACGACACAAAATAAGGTTTTTTCAGCTCCAGCGCGGTTACTCCCCAGCGATCCGCCGGGAGATGCGCGAGGCGGTTTTGCAGCCCCCTTCTCTGCCCATTTCACAGGCAGCTCGTCCGCAACCTCCGCGCAGCGGCTCACAAACCCACGCAGCCCCCTCCCAACCAAAGAACCCCCCAAACTTACCCTCGGTAAGATGCTTCCACAGAGAGAGCCCCCTCATCTTCCCCCACTCCCCTTCCAACAATTCAAGGAGACAGTTTTCACAACACTCCGCCGTCAAAATTCAAGCTGAATTGGTAAACTATTTACCAGTTTATAGACGCTTTTTATTTATTTATCTTTTAAATCTCCGACACCCCGTAATTCTTGTTTCAGAATTCAAGATGCTTCCGTTATTATTATTTTCTTCTGTAAGCAGCCGCAACCCCAATTTTGCACAGCCCCCCTTTTTTTATTCACCCACGGACACTTTCAAAACGTGTCGATTGATCCTTTTTTCTTTCCAGATACAACCACGATCCAGAATCCTTGGGACCCAAAGCCACCTCCATGTAAATCCGACCATCAGGCAAGAAATACAAATGATCAAACAACGTTACTTCTTTCAGCTGCAATCAGATAATCCTACTAATCCAATAGATTTATCTCGATTGGAAATTGACCTCAAAAATGAATCCTTGATGCTGATGTCCAGAGAGCGATTTCGTAGCTCTATTCGGGTGATCGAAAGAACTGTGGCTTCTTTCTTTCTCTTTTTAAAAATCTTTTTGGATTCTGGGTGCACTGCTCGCAAAAAAATGCCGAGGACCCTGCTTTTCCCCTAATATAGGTTTCTACTCCAAGTCGGTGCAGGATGAAAAATGGTACAAAGATACCCCTAGTGGTTAGAGATGATATTGCAGGAATCTCACTTTTTTTTTTTTTTAAATCCCTCTCACCTTTTTTTTTTTTTCCTCCCCTCTCTCACCCGGTAGCTAGCTGACTGCTATCACAGTTAAACTAGAATAAGACTACACGGAGATTAACATAAATACTATATGACTACTTGAAAAAATGGTCTGATCTTTCTTGTTTTACTTTAAACACCAAATCTTCTGTGCTTCTCTCCTCAGCATTCAATCTTTCTCTATGGAATTTTCCCCAAAACCTTTTAGTAGCTAAAATGCTAAAAAGTTCTAAAATTGGGGGCAGCTAGTGATTTCAAAGCAAATATTTGCTTCCTGAATAACTACAGATATCAAAAGAAGTCTCAGTTTTTTGAGATATGCTGCTTTTAGAAAAATACTCAACATTGTTTCCTTTTAAGAAATGATTATGGAAAGTATATATTTTAGACAATGTCTTCTTATTTTGGACTTTTGATGTTCATTTAGAAAAGCAGAGGATAGGTGCAATGAGCCTGCAGTCAAAGAACAAGACGTCAGGGTCATAAGGCAGGTCTCAATGTTGCTTACCTGGGTCCTTTACGATTAAATGACCTCAAGAGTATTACCAGCATTTATGACATGTTTTAGATAAAACAAGTCAATATAATAATTTTCAGAACTCTGTTTAGGTAAATAATATTTCACAAACTTTATTGTGCCTCCCAATAACCCAAGATCATTTTTCAATGATTTTCAAGGATTCTGATTTTGTAGGTCCATGGAAGGACCGATTCTATATTTGGAAGAAGCCTCTAACAACAGTGGTTAAGTCACTGGCTGAAGTAATATCCCAAAGTTGGATTCACTTTCACCCTAGTGAGTGCAATAGACCCTTCCTTCCTTCCTTCTCAAGCTTATACTCTTTTTTAACTGAGATAATTCACATAACAAAATTACTATTTATATATACAGTATTTTCTGTATATCTGCAAGGTTGTGCAATACCACCATTATTAATTAAACATTCTTATCACCGCCAAGATAAACCCTATACCATCAGTCAGTGCCCATTCTCCTCTCTCACAGGCCTGATGACCTAAATTAACCTACTTTCCATCTCTATATGGTTTGCCTGTCCTAGAATTTCATATAAATGAATTACATACTCTGTGACCTGGGTCCTCAAACTCGGGCTCTTAACCACTACTAAGACTGTGTTGATCCCCGCCCCAATCTAACCTCTTGTCCCCAAGGGAGAGCCTCTCTCCAGAGTTCAAACAGTTTGAACAGCTACTCACAAAATCCTTGGGTCAGGCAGCAGATCCTCCTTCCTCACTAAATAGTTAAGTCTTTTAAGAATACTAGCTGTCAAAAAGTAGAGACCTTCCTTCTACCACTGGTTTTGCTATTAATTGGTGATATGATTTTGAGTAGCTACTTTTTCGTTCATGGTTTTTAGCTATTGAAATTAAAGATTAAACCCAAATAAATCAGCAAATATACAAGTTCCTGAATGGAAGGCTCAATATTATGAAAAAGTCTATGAAATTAATGTAATTATTATAAAAACTCATTATAATTTTTCACAGAAATTGAAAAATTATTTCTAAAATCTATTTATAAGGGCAAAACATCAAAATCTGTCAATGTAATTTTGAAGAACAGGTATAGGGAATTTCCAAATGAACTATTAAGATAATATAAAATAACAGTAATTGAGACAATGAAGCTTTGGTTCAGGGATAGGAATTAACCCAATGGAATAAAATAGAAGGCTCAGAAATATATTCTTGCATTTAGGGAAACTTCATTAATAATAAGCAATATCAGAGAACAATAAGAAAAGATAAATTATTCATTCAAAAGATAAGGCATATGAAAAATTTTAACACTAGCCCTCAACTTTATACCTAAACAGGTATTTAAGGTAGATAAAAGACCTAAAATAGAAAACAAAACTTAAAAACATCTTTTATAAATGGAATAGATCTCTGATTTTGTGTAAATGAGAAAGGTCTAAAGCAGTAAGACGTAAAAGGTGAAGTTCACAAAGAAAATGTTCAATATGATATATTAAAATGTGTACACATTAAAAATCGAGATCTAGATTGAGAGAAGAGACTTACCATACATATAATAAAAGGAGGATTAGTGTTCAAACACAGAAAAATTTCTTATAAATCCATAATGACAGAAAAATATGGTAGGAAAAAATGAGCCAAAAGATCAAGTCAGTTGACAAAAGAGGATTCTCGACATCCAATCAACATCTGAAAAAGATACTCAAGTCTCCTAGTTGTCAGAGATGTGCGAGTGAAATGATGAGACATTATTTCACATCCATGAAACTGGCAGAAACTTGTTGATGTTTAGCAACATAAAATAATGCTGTGAATGTGGAAAAGCCAAAGAGAGGATATAATAGTTCAACAACTTTAAAGAATAGTTTAGAGCGTTGAGGATTCTCATACTTGAAAATACAGTCTCTCCATTCCTGTGTATTTCTGCACGAATATACAGAGAACATCCAGTGCAGAATGACTTGAAAGTGAAAAACAAGAGGGGATGCTAATCTAAATATACTAGAAAATAAGTGAACAAGTAATTTATAGAATATTCACATACTGCAATATTATATGCTGTAGAAAGCACGATGCGTGCACTATACTTAAGTTACATGGATGCATCTCAAAAACACAAAGTGGAGCAGCAAGAACAAAAGCAGTTTTCAGAAAGATGCTTGTGGGATAATCCCATTCATATATAAAGTGTGAAAATATGAAAAATAATTCTACCTATCATTTGAGTATGTGAATATGTAGAAAAAGTATATAAGCATACTTGATATTGATAAACATGATATTCAGGAGAGTATTTATCTCTGAAAAGAATGGAGGTCAATGGCATTGGAAAGGCATCACAGGTTTTATGTCTCAGGCTGAATCTTGAATACAGAGGTGTGTATAACATTACATATAAATTGTTTATATGGCTGAAACATTTCATTAAAGTTAAATATTTAGACCAGATGATTTCTATAAACATTTATGGTATGAAACGTTTATGGTGTAAATGTTATGGTATGAAAAATCAAATTAGAATATGTGTAAACATGAAAATAATTGTAAAGTATTCAGAAGTTCATAATGTGCTTTCTCTATAGAGTTTTTAAAAATCTGTAGTACTTTCTAGTATTAAATGGTGGACATGAATAGAATTTTATTTATTTCTATAATGATTATGAAAACTTCAAGTTAGGAAGCAAAAATCACCACCTAAATGATGGAAGTGTCACTGAAATAGGAAAAAAATATAACCTTCAACTAGCTCTTTGTTATTTTCCTTTGTGCTCCCATACAGTAGCAGGAACTCTGAAATTGTGAAACAATCAATTGATCATGTTCAGTTCTGACCAGGTAACTGGAAAACACGGAAACCAGAGTAGCCCTAGGCCAAACTAGAACACAAGAGAAAACGCTTCCAGAATATTTAATGCACATATGAGAATTCATATAAGGAGGTTTTGTTAATCAGAAATATGAAAACTGGAAATCTTATCTCAGATTCAGGAGACAATATTTTTCATATTTCATGCAAAATAAATAGCTAAACATTAGAAAGTATTTTTTTAGAGTGAAATCTTATTAGTAAAATGAGCTACAAAAGCAGTTAATACCATTCAGCTTACATGAACTCAGGAAAGATGTCTGGAAAAATCATCAAAGAATCCATTTTCAACCATTTAGAACAGCATTCCTGAACTATAACAAAAGCAGCTTTGTGATAAAGAGACATTGAGAGGACAACTTAATTTCCTTTGGTTGAATAACAGACAAGAAGGAAAACAGATGCAATATTTCTGAGATTTGTAGTGGATGATATAGTCTTTCATCAGCCACCTAGTAAGTACTTCCTGCATTGGACAGAGTACACAGCATCTCAGAGGAAAGCTGACTTTAACACACCCTTAGTCAGTCATTGATAATTCAGTGGATAACGACAAATGGTTCATAGATATTTTGAATTGATACTTAATATTTCATATTGAAAAGGAGTTAGTAAGAACTGAAGGTTTATTGTCATATTTGAGTACAAACTAGTTTGACAGGTTAAGGTAGTCAATGGAGTAGGAGGCGTTAAAGATGGAGATGGAGGAGGAGGAGAATAAAAATGAATCAAATTCCTTTCTCTCTTTGGTGATTTACTTTACAGAGAGGATAGAAATTTAAATAATCTTTGTACCCCCATAGTATAAATGACTAGCGAATGAATGACTTAGTAGATCCAAGAGTGAAACTTGTTAGTATATAAAGAAGGTAAATGTATTGTCTATATTGGATGGGTTTGTTAGTATCTCTTCAAAGAATAATATTACTAAGGGATTGAAGTAAATCATGATGATGGCTAATAACGGGAAATGAAAAAATCAACATTGGCAAGCTTGAAAGCCAATTGGAATATAAGATTCCAATTTGGTTCTGCCCTACAATGTCAGATTGCTAAAGCACATGGTAGGATTACACTACTATTTTGGTGTCTATACTTTAAACAAATATAAAATTATAGATTAACACCAAATAGATCATGTAAAGAAATGCTATGGTTCTACTAAAAAATAAGTAAACACATATTTAATCACTGCTTTTAATACAAGAAAGTCATTATATTTGAAAAGAGGGTTGTGATTTATTTTAATAATTTGATAAGAAGTCACACATTTTATGACCAGTCAAATCAATTACATTCTGGTAGGTAGTAACAATTTTTTAGAATGTTCATATCATTATGCTTTGTCTGAAAAAAGTAAGTAACTTAAAAAATATCATCAAACAGATTTCTCAAGCAAGTGTTTGGAAAAAATATTCTCCCCTCATGTAACCTCATTTTAAGTGCTCAAGACTTGAATGTAAATGAATAACAATTGGGAATTGTGAAAATCATAAAAATAAAAAGTGTTGCAACATTACAAGGTCTAACTATTTCAGAGGTGGCTGTTTACAAAGAGGTTCTTTCTACAGGGAAGAATCTGTTCACACAATCCTGCTTAATTAGAAGAAACTACTTAAAACACTTGACTGATATTGCATATTTCACGTATGTATGGGGAGAACACACCTGCTGGAATGCTAAATATACCAGATGCATCTTTATATTTCATGGCTTGAAAATTGGCAATGAAACCAAGGAAGAAATGATCAAGACTTGATATTTCAGAATGAAACTATTACATAGAGAAAGGGGTCTTCTTCATCAAGATTGGTTTGAGATATTGAAAAGCATTTTCAAAGCTCAGAAGCCAAAGTTGGAAATAAATCCCAGTTTTTAAAAAAAGAACTTAAATCATTTTGCACTGCTAAAAACGTCTAAATATTGGTGCTACTATGTTGATTATTTTGTGGAATATTTTATTTATTTTTGAATGTAAATTTTATACAGTATTTATGAGATTGATTGATATTTATCTCATGCTTCTAATAAGCTAATGGTTTCTCTTGGAGGTTTAGCTGCTTTTGACTACATCAGACATGATTGATTTTAACCCATTGGAGCATAGTGTAGAATGAGATAATTTATATAACATGATCTTAAGCATTCCTGCAGCACTGAACAAATACAACCAGAAAACCATCCTATCAAACAGCATCCATTAAAGTTTATTGTACAATATTACTTCATTTGAGTCTATTTCAAATACTGGAAAAACTTACTGAAATATTTGACCTAATTATGAAGAGGTCACTTGAAAACTAATGTTTTGTAGTTCAAACTGGAAAAGGAAATTTTTAGCTATAGTCCAGTGGCATTGAAATCTCCTTGACTTCAAAAACACAAATTGAGAACTCTTCCTTCTCTGGATAAGATTCTATGCTAACTAAACAATTAAAAGTAAACATTAGCTTGGATTTTCATTTTTGTTTAACTGATGATTTAATAAGCATCATCTATCTGTCCTAAAAATGTTTATTTGCGTAATTTCCTAAAATTATAAATAAAGGAGACCTTTAGATGACATCTCTGAAAGGATTATGTCATTATGTCTCTCTCTCCCTCTCACCTCTTCTTCCCCACCCCCTTCCTCTCTCCCTCTATCTCCATTTCTCAGGAATTTGAACACATCAATCTACCCTTTGATAACTTTTTGACTATTTACATCAAACTGCAAATTATGTCACAAATGTTTCAAATGGCTGACTTTTTCTAAAATGACTTGCATTTGATTTTAGAGCTTATTTTTTTATTACATTTGAATAAAATTATTTCTGATGACCTGGAAATAACATTAAAATGATATAATTAAATAGACTGATAAACCATCTTACATCAATGCATAAAAGTGCTTCAACCTTCAAACCATTCATTCAAATATCATGACCCTGAGACTCTGCATTGTGACCTTTTCTCTAAAATTTTCCCAAACCACCCAAGAGATAAGCAAGCTAATAAGTGGTGTCTTTTTATAAAAAAAAAAAAAAAAAAAGAAAAGAAATCTTGACCTATGTTTCTAAATTGCTCTAGTAGAGAGGAAGAGAGGAAAAAAATAGTCATTTTTTTTAAAGTAGTTTCTTTAGTAGATCATATGGAGAAGGTAATGTCAAAAACATTCAAAGCAAGATGTGTTATACGTTACCAACAAGTTAACGCTCTATGTTAAGTTAGTAGATAATTTATGTGTTAACAGATAGGGGAAACTTCTTATAGCTGAAATTCGTTTTACTCTTATTCAAGTTAATTATAAAAATAAGCAGAGTACATTTGAACCTCAGCACAACGACTTGCAGTACTATAGAATTTGTATCAACTACAAAGATCTCTGCTCTATATAGACAGAAAACTGAGAAGGTGGATGACTAAAATAAGATCACTGTGGGGTCAGTGGCATTGTGAATGAGAAGTCATTGCATCATTCCATTTCAGACTTGTTGTTTTTATGTTTGGTTTGGTTGCTGTTTAAGTGTTGTTGTTCTCAAAGTATTTGACCACAATCAAAAATTTTTTATTAAAATTGACAAACTAAGAATTCATAACATTAAATATACTTATACCATAAACAGAATAAGGGACATGTAAAAATGTCCACATCCTAATCCCTGGAATCTTTGAATACGTCTCCTTACATGATGGAAGAGACTTTGCAGGTGTGATTAAGGATCTTGAGAATGGCCCCATATAATCACAAGTGTCCTTCTAGAAGGAAGGCTGATGAATCAGAGTAAAAGAAGCAATAAAAGAAGGAGATTAAAGAGTTTGAAGATGCTACACTGCCGGCTTAGAAAAGAGTGGAAGGCTCATAAAGCAGGGAATACAGGTGGATTTTAGAAGTAGGGAAAGGCAAAAAAAAAAAAAAAAAAATGGATTCTAGCCTAGAGCCTCCAATAAAAAAGATCACGGCCTTTGACAGTCCATTGTAGACTTCTGACAACCTGAACTTCAAGGTAATACAATTCTGTAGTTTAAGCCACTAAATTTGTGATAACTTGTTGCAGCAACAATAAGGAATCAGCATATTTAATTAAAAACATTGAAACTACTGTGAAAATAAATCAATGCTATCCAATAGAAACATAATGCATTACATATGTAATTTTAAATTTTTCTAGTATGTAATAGACGAATAAGGTGAAACTAATTAATAATAATATTTAGACAAATAAGGTGAAATTAAATTTACTAACATACTTTATTTAGCTAGTATTTTTTAAATGTTATCACTTTAAAGTACAAATATCAAAAATTAAATATTTTCCAATTTTTCATACAATGTCTTCAAAATCTAATGTGTATATTGGATAGCTAGGATAGTATCAAGTATACATCTCAATTTGGACTAACTCCATTTTCAGAACTCAGTAGCCACAGATGGCTAATTACTATCATATTAGGTAAGTACAACTTTAGACTGTAAGAAATACATATATATGTATATATATATATATATATATATATTATATTGATACTCAGTTGCCTGGTGTTTGTGAAAAATCCTAATGATAACAGAAAAGAAATTTCTATGATATTTTCAGAGCAAAATGATAACTTCGTAATATGACTAAATGACTAAAAGAAAAAAAAGCTAAATTATTGACCCCTATTTTCCCATTTCTCCATGGAGAAAAATGTTTGATCTGGAAAAAAATATGATGGTTAGGAAATTACAAGAACAGCTAAAGATGATTTAGATGTTCTACTTCTCTTATCATTAGGGAAATGCAAGTCAAAACAACACACATGGCTGCCATTCAAAATAACGGAAACAAGTGCTGGAGAGATGTGGAGAAAAGGAAACTTATTCACTGCTGGTGGGAGTGTAAAATGGTGCAACCATTTTGGAAAGTAGAATGGAGATTCCTCCAGGAATTGAAAATGGAAATCCCATATAATCCAGCTATTGCTATACTGGGTACTTAGCCTAAAAACTCAATAACACATATTCATAGATACATGCATTTCCATGTGTATTGCAGTGCTATTTTTAATAGTCAAGAGCTGGAAACAACCTATATGCTCATCAACAGATGAGAAGATAAAGATGATGCTGTGTATGTGTGTGTGCATATATATATTCACATATATATACACATATATGTGTGTATCACATCCTCTCTCTATATGTGTATAGATATACATATAGATATATATGTATCTCTCTATCTATACACACACACATATATATAATGGAATACCACACACCTATCAAAAATCCTACCATTTGTGGACACATTGATGGAATGGAAGAAATTATGCTTAGCGAGATAAGCCAGAAGGAGAAAGACACTGTATCACTATCACTTTTATGTGGTATATAAAGATAGCAAGCAAACAAATAATCTAAATTAAATAATAGACTTAAAAACAAAGCAAATCAAACAACTGACTTCCAGGAGAGAAATCATTGGGTTTAGGAAGAGAAGGGGGAGTGTTTGAGGGGTAAAAAGGGTACAGAGGATTAATTGTATAGTGAAAGGAAAAAGGAAATAGTGGTAAACTTACTGTCCTATACAGATATACATTTGCTAGAATGGATACCTGAAATCTAGTTAATGTTAAAATGCAATCCTTCAATAAAATCAAGTATAAAAAATTGTCAAAACAAAAATTAAAATAAATAAATAAGTTTTAATATTCCAGGTCCAAGTCAACTATCTTTTAGAAAACTACAATATTAAAAGATGTGCTTTTGGAGCTAATCTCTATTATCTTTGAGTCACCATGGAAAAGTGCCATGAAAATTGTTAACTTCTAGTTTTTAAACAGGATTCCAGAAACTGATATTTACTGCTCTTGATATTAACCAAAATTATAAAACCATGCTTATGTGTGCTAAGCATATGTTAAATCAGAATTTTTTTTAAAAATTAGAGTTACTGGATTGGTAGATCAAAAAAAATGTTTGAATTGTTAATCTTGACTTCTTCCAAGGGCTTTTATAAAAACTACTCATAAATTTCTTGTGGACAAAACAGTAAAGTATAGGCTGAATGAAAGTCTAGTTGAGTAGATTCTTTGAAAGCTGAACAACCACACCACTGTAGTACCCAAAGGATGTTCTCTTTTCTTTTCCCCTTTATCAGGATTAACATTTCTAAAGAAATTTGTTTTATAACCAAACCTTTCCACAAAGCAAATTGGTCTAACGCTGGGCATGAATGAGAAGGTTTATTAGGAGTCTGCTTTAGAATACAGACTTTTGGAGAGACTATTTAAAACCATCACTGTTCTTAGAATTATGCTGGAAAGCATAATGCAAACTATTTTTAATAAGTATTTTAATAAGGATTTTGATAAACATTAAATACATATTAATTGTAAACTGAATTACTAAAGGTTGTTCCATATAATCTTCTCTATGTCCTCCAATGCAATATGGAAATGAAGACCTCCTACTTTTAGCTTACTATTATAATATGAATGTTTCAATTTAATTAACCAACTATATTTTTATCTAAAGATATTTCTGATTGCTAGTATTTCAATGAATAACAAAGAACTTTGAGTTGTAAATAACTTTAACAAAAGCGTCCAAATTTAAAAGAAACCAATACAACTCAGCATTTATCTTCATTTGACTTCATACCATGTCAAGTGAACTTTTATGGTATGTAATGGCAATATTTTTTCATCATTTTTAATACTAACCCTGGCAAAATGAGATCTTTATCTTCTCTCCCTAAATACATCATGAAGTAGACCCTGAAGCAAATATAAAAGATAAAATAATAATAATAATAGAAAAAATAATAGAATTACAATATACTTACTTTCAGGTACCTCCCTCCTCTCATTCTTTGCTCTTCTACCTCTCTTGTTTTTAATATACATATGATTATATATGCTTAACATATAATTACATATTATATTGAATATAGTTAAACTTATTAATATAGTTAATAGACATAAAATAAATGTCATATGCAAATGAGGAGATTCATAGTCCCATGCAAAGATTAGCATTTTTAACTACTACTTTCTTCTTTCAGCAATCTTGAAATTATGCAGAATTACTATGCGTACAACGACAAAAAGAAAGCCAACTCTCATTTGGTGAATACACTCTCTGTACTTCTCTCTATTCTACTCTGTTCTTACTTATGTGTGCCTTTCAAGTTTGAGGGACACGTGTCACGTTCCCTTTTTACAGTCAGAAAACATTAAGCACTGCTGTCAGTAGCAACAGACTTAAGCAGAGATTACATTTAAATTTAAACCTGAGTTTCTGTATTTCTGTTTTCTGTGAAGTATGGTGACCTCAGAGTGAAGACTAAGGATGCTGAAGAACTGACACAGAGCTCAGGAATTAATATAAATGGAATCTCTATTTAAATTGAAGGCTCCCCCAAAGAGATGCACCAGGGAAGTGTGATCACTGGACTATGAGAACAGAAGAGACAGATAAGATAAGACAGAGAGATCACAGAGGACTTGGTAACAAGATAGTTTAGGAATTGCAAATAACACTGAAATTCATGACGTGGACTCACGTTGGTTCATGCCTTCATGGCTTAGGGAAGCCTCCTCACTGACTTTCCCTCTCCACATCCACTTTTCTTTCAATTCATTTCTCACATAAGATCAAAACAATATTTTTGATACAATAACTGATGAAATCACTTCTTTGTTGACATACTACCAGAAGTGGTGGTTCTCACCATGCTTGTCCTCTAGAATCCATTGAGGAGAGAGATATAAAATAGCAATGCTACTTTTGCTTCTGACAAACCACCTAAATTGCAATCTCTGGAGATAGCACTAAGTTACTATCATTTTTTAAAATGCTCCCAGATAATTCTATGTGTTATTAGCCTAAGAACACTTACCCCAAGGTACATTTTCAAATCCATGAATGGCAGCAAAGCCTTTCTAAACTGGGTCCTGCTAGCACACAGCAATGTGGACAAGATAAACTTGTGCTCAATCCTTCAGATTTTCACTTGCTAGTGACACTTAATTTCCTTTGAGTTTCTGTCCTCATCTGTAATTGAGAATGTTTGCAAGGCAGAATTCTCCTCAATCTTTATTTTTCTCCCCTGTTCACCCTGAGATGAGAAAGATCTTTTAACCTAATACGGGTCTATGTTTTGCTATTGAGAATGATCAGTATTACATTAATAAGAGAAAGGGCGGCTGATTTTGTAAAAACTGCATTAAAACACCATCATCAACAACAGAAACACCTAAACTTGCTCTCCAGAGCTTTGAAAGAAATGTAAAATGAACAGCAGATACAAGCAGTAGAGTCAACGAAACAGCTGCTGGAGCAGAGTTATCAACAGCACACAGACAAGGACAAACTTCATCATTTGTGGGGTGGGGGGTAAAGGCTAAGTTGGGGAAAGTCCTTAAAAAAGACTTACTATGGGAATTGAGTAGGAGTTAGAGGTATGAGATAGGGCAGAGAGGGATAATACTTGAGAAAGTAAATTCTTTTTCCCTATTAAGAATTTCAAAGAACTTCTTTATTAATGGTTATCACTAAAGAATTTGCATAGCATGTATAAAGTATTCAAAGTTAATACATACTCATAAAGTGACTGAAAAACTCAAGAAACATCCTGGGATATTGGTTACCATCACTTTCTAATAAACTATATAATGCTTTTTAATATGCTTTTTCTTTTAAGAAAACTCATTCTGATACATCTTGAAATCTACAGAGAAACCTGTCCAGTACAGAGATTTTTATATCACTTCTAGCAGAGGAAATTGAGCCATGAAAAGTGTGATGACATAAGAAGTGTGACACATGAAACAGTCAGATTTGCTATGCGAGGGCATCTCTTCTATGAGATTCTCATATACAGAAACACCTCCAGCATAGGTGATATATTCTTTAAGAATATCCATCATTTATAAAAGAGAGTTCACAAACTACTTTGACACCTATAATTTTATTTGACTTTTGGGAAAGAAAAAACAACTTTTTGAGACACAAAAGCAGATGTCTGGGTTAAACCCTGGTGACCTAGTGTTCTAGGATACCCTGGAGCTTTTCCATATCCATCTCAAGATCCTGGGTTCGAGACCTGGGACTAGGAGAACAAGAAACATAAACAACTAAATAAACACATATCAAGTTCCAAAAAAAAAAAAAAATCAAATGTCTGATCCTCTTTATAATAGACTAAGAGGAAAATTGATTCCCTTACAACCACACAGTTTTGTGGAGGGTAGAAATCAGACTTTAGACTCCCAATCTGATATTCTTCCTAACAGTATATATTGCTATTTTTCCTAAATTGACATGACCTACAGAAAGACCTCGCTTTTCCTACTGTTGGTGCTGTTTCCAAAAATGGCATAGTTATTAAATAATATATCCATGTTCTAAACATGATCCAAAACACAGATATACATCTTTACATGATTTAATAAAAATAGAATGTTACCTTTTCCTTTCTAAAGAGCACAGAAATAACAATTCCTTGAAATTAAGATGTAACATTCATGCTTCGTCACTATTTCAGTCAAATGTAGTAAAGATGAATTCCTCAAAATGCATTCATCGGAAGAAAGATGCTTCTATAGGTCTATCCTGAATGAGAAGATTTTTCTTAGATTTCCCATTTTTAAATTTCTCTCAGCACAGCTCATGGAGACCAGTCGCTGGTGACTAAAATATTTCGGAAAAACTTAAAATCTTCAATGCCCATAATAAAAATCCAAATTCTATGATGGGGAAGACTGTTGGATTTCTAAATATTTGTGGTGGAAGCCAGTTTCAAACATAATTGTAAGCAAATATTTCTGGTCAAAGCAGAACTGATCTAGTGGCAGGGAAGGAGGCCAGGGACCCAGAGTCATGCCTACCACACCCTCCATCCCACAGGGAGCATCCCAGAGGACAGAAACCTGGAGGGAAATGTGGTTTGAAAACTACATGCTCCTTTCACAAAAGTCTCAGAAAAGTTGACCAAGAACCTTGACAGTTAGTGACTTCACATCTCTTGATCCCCCATCCAGTACTTACCCTGATGCTATAATGTCAGGTGGCTGGTGTACCTCAAGTACACCCAGCTTTTCTGTACACCCAACTCCCGCCACACACTGCTTCTGCTGTGCCTTTTCAAACCCAAAATGCTCTTTATTAAAGTACCTGACTTTTGCAAAAGTTTTCTTCCGCTCTGGAAAATTATCTTTGAACTTCTTTCACAATCAATTCCCTTTTCTAACTTCCAGAGATGCCCCTAACCTTAGCCAGTACTGATTCTAGAAACCCTTCCTGGATGGAGATCACCCTCCTGCCACCACCGTCACTCCCAACCACTCCACCTCTCACTGCACCAGTCCCCAGGCTGGGTCAGAAAGTCATCTCAGTCAACCTTTCCTCTTCCTTTTCTCTCTTCATAACAGTACTTTTCCTAATTGCTCTTTGAAGGACAGTGTCTTGTCTACTTTTTCTACCATTACTCACCAACACTTGGACCTTTTCAGTGCAGCAATAAACAGATTTGTTTATAGAAGAAATGCAAGGATGAGTGAGTGCTATTTTCTAAGCGATTTCTTACAAAAGGCATAAATGTGCAACAATGTGGCATGCACTCCAGGGGAGTGGACCTCATTTGAACTTGGTACATATGCTAGATAGCATTGCCAAAAAATAAAACAGCCATGATCCTCAGAACTTCTTAATTTGCAGCTCTAAAACTTTCCATTACCATGAGAGGAAAACCTTGCCAGATATCAATAATAAACAATCTAATCTTTTATTTGTAAGTTTGAACAGACACCTAGAAAAAGCTAACATTTGAGGAAAACCAATAACATTAAAAAAAAAAAAAAACTAAACAAATGGAAAGAAATAACTATGGTGAGAAAACTCATAAGAAAGCAGAAGAAAATATGTTTTTAAAAAGGAACCTGTTATTTTAATGAGATTCAAGGGGCTACTGTTAGAAGAAAACATAAACAAGATTCTTTGAATATATATGCATATGAAAGTGAAGTTTTTATGCAATTTTAATATTGAAATGAAAAATGTAATAGACATCCTGATAATCAAGGACACATGGCTGCAGATTAATTCATAAACTGAAAGATGAAGTGAAAATCTCCCCTTTAAGAACTAATATATAATAGATTGTGAAGAAAATTTACATGAAGGCTTGTGATCCCATCTTTTCTTTTATTTCTGTTGCTTTGAAGGAAAACAATGTCATAATTTTAGTTCAACTGGAGTACAATGCTCTCATAGAACTGATAGGATAAACAAATTTTACTGCACTTTTAAAGAGTTATATCATTTCCATTACAATCTTGCATTTTTCATGTTGGGCAAAAGTACTGAAAAATAAAATATATAGTGCTGAAGAATAAGTTCTAGAACCTCTTTTTTTCTTTTAAGCTATCTTTATTTCCCTTGTTTATCATTTTTGTTTAATATTATTAGCTATCAGGTAGATACCTAAAATAATTACCTGTCGTTAATTTAATTTAGCTTCAGTGTTTTCATGCTGACCAGAAAATATCTATATTAAGAAAAAGCTTTCTCCCTTATCATCTATAGGTGTTTGTGATGATAAACCTAGTCAGTGATTTAATCTAAAGAATTCCAAGAAAGGAAACCTATATATGGGAAGATGCTTCTTGCCATATCATCTATAATAGAAAAAGATAGAAGAATAAAAATATTCCAAATTAGTGGTACCATTAATTATAGAACAGCAACAAACTAGATGACAATTATTAGATTATGTAACAACATGGAAAGATTTGTCCAAGATTCAATGTAAGTAAAAGCATCACTCTTCAAAATTAAATCTGTGCTTTGGCTTAATTTATCTAAAAATGTAAACATTTGAATTTGAAAAATTACAAATACAACAAATAAAATATTTAATTGAGTAAATGTGAAACTCCTTTATTAATTGTATTTATTTTAGTGAAGCTACTAGCATAATATATTTTTAAAAGGGAAAACAACAAAATGTTCCATCTTTCTAATTAACATATAAACTTAATAGAATTAAGAGTACCCATAAAAGAAAAAAAAAACAATTTCATTTAGAGTTAATAGCAAATGTCTGTGTGGTTCACACACTCAACCCTGGAATTAAATGGGGGTTCTTAATGATGAACCTGCTATTCTCTCTAATTTATTTTATATAAGGAACCCATTTTTAATATGAGGATAGAAAATTACTGTGTGTTATTTTACATTTTTCAGAATTTACACACACAAACACACAAATTATTCAATTTTCTTAATCATGAGACAAAATTAAAGTAAGAGGAATAAGTACTATTATAATATTACCATTATTTGTTAATATAAGGATAAAAGGGTTAAAAATAATTTCCTTAGGAATATCTATTTTCAATCCTTCCTTCTACATTAGTGTCATCGTATGACACTATTCGATAACAGAATAAGTCACTTTATATTCAACTTACAGAGGATAAATCTCTTTAAGTTTCAAAATACAAAATATTTTAATTATTTCCATTTCATCTGCTTCAATTCTTTTAGAAATCTACAACACACTACGTACTGTCTACCAAGTCCTAGAGATACTGAGGTCTAAGATACTGTCTATTCTTAAAGGATTTGCAGTTTAAGAAGGGTGGCATACAAATAAATAGAAAGGTTTGAGTCAATGTGATAACAGAAAGAGAGATATCAATGGCACATGGACAAGGAAATGTTAATGATTTGTGGAGTGGGAGTAAGGAGGAAGTTAGGAAAAGTACTTAAGAAAGGCTAAGTATGGAGGTTGTGTAGGAGTTAGTGAGATAAAAGATGGGATCGAGTTGCAATATTTTAGGAAGTAGATTCTTTTTTCAAATTTAAATATTTCATAGAACTTTATGAATATGTATCACTAAAGAATCCAATATTACAAGCATTATTTAATTCCCTAATAATTTAGTCTTGATTTGCATAAAGTTTGTTCAATTATACATGTTTTGGTGACCTACTATACCATATAATTAACCAATTTGTCTGAATGCTGTTCAAGTTGAGGTTAGGGAAGGTCAAAAAGAATGCCTAACGGTTAAAAGTCTAGAGGAGAAGATGGGATCTGCAGCTTCAATCTTCATTGGGAAGCTATTTCCCATTGAAATCATGAGGCGCAGCATTTGTAAATCAGTTAACCCATTTATGAACCAGATATGTCCATGGATATTTTCAAGCTCTCTTTAGACTAATTTATAATAATAAAGTACTATTATATAGTAATAGCCTGACATAAGCCACTCAATGCCATTGATTACAGGCTTACAGCTCTCCATTATACCTCTCTTTTATAGGCCAGTCTTCATATAATCCCACTGCTCTCAGTTCCTCTTCTTTCTCTAAGAAATTCTGTTTGCTTTGAATTTGAAGAGGATGAACATTGTGAGGGATTAAATCTCTATTAACAATTAATGGAAAAATCAGCTCAATTCACTGAATCCTAATATGCTTAAAACAGCTTTAATTGGTATTGTTTTCTTTCATTCAAATAAACGATTTTAAATGCATACATCTATAGTCTTAAAAAAAGAACACTCTCATTGTAACATCTGCATCATCTTCACTCGAATTAATTCTGCTGAATTTGAAACTGTCAAGTCTTTCAGAACATTTCTTTCTGTCAAAGCACCTGGGTGGTAGTATAAATCATTTATCTTTATGTAGTAATGCATATAATCAGGAAACTGAAGACCCATGTCTCCAAATCATGTTTCTGGAAATGTTCCTTCTGTGGTGGCAGATACCTTAAAATCTCCTTCTATTTCCTTATGCAAACTTACCTCTCTGGGGAAACTGCCTACATTCCTTTTACCATCTTACAGTACCTCCCCTATTCTAGGCCCACCAAAATTGCTAGAAGTAAACACCAGCTTTCTTGAAGGCTCTCTTGCTCTTTTCCTAGCTTAAATGAAGTAGAATTAGTAAGAATTCAGAAGTCTAGGTCCTGAGATTTAGTAGTTTGGAAAATATAATTTTGTTAGTCAGTTCCCAAATCCCTGTCACTTTTAGTTAATTCCCTTTTCCCAGTCAATGACGCCACACCACAAAATACCTGTAGTCACTTTTACTTCTACTTCATCCTACATATCTACGAGGATCTTGAAGTGGCCTCTTTCTTATACTCTTCACTTGGCTACTGTCTTTGTTCTCTTTTGAATAGGACCCACCTCCCAGGACAGAGCTCTCATGGCCCTCTATTGCCATTCAATTCCCAATCTTACGTTGGTTGTTCCCCATCTTGACATGCCTTTCAACTTTGCCCTGCACTTCTTGTATCTCTCATCCTCACTATCCTGGGTTGGGTTGTTCTTTGGCAGGATATTGTCTTCATAATTTCCTCTGCCCAACACTTGACTCAAACTTCTAGACTATAAGCTCCATGAAGAAAGAAAATTTTGCTTATCACTCTATTCCCAATACCCATAGCAGAGAAGTGGTTAACACACATTAATTAAATGAAAGAATAGATTTTCCCCTTAAATTTCTATTAGCATTCTGACCTTTTTATGAGAGATAACTCTGATTAAACATGATGAAAGAATTGAGACAATATTATATCATTCAAAAAATAGGTTAGACTAACCTATAATAAGGGCTACTATCTCTTTTGTATATAACATATAGATTGATTTCTCATGTATGCACATGTCCAACATAATTCAGTAGTAATTCTGGTTCTCATAGTCACTGATGAGTTCAGATAGGAGCTAAACTTTCTATGATACTGCCAAGTTCCATTGAGTTCAGTTCATGAAAGGGAAACGTGCATGGAGAATTGCACAGCAGCTCTTAAATGAAAAAACAACAAAAAAGCATACCTATTAATGTCTTTTTATATGATCAAAGTAAAGCATATGGTGACAAATTTCAGGAAGGCATGGATGAATAATCTTCCATGACCTTGAATACAGAAGAGAATTGTAAATATTGATAAGGACTAATCATGTCTAACAAATTAGTAACAAATTGTGACATTCTTAAACATGTATTTTTCAATTGATTCAGCATGATTCTTCTTAAATGTTTTTCTACTCAAGGAGGTTAAATAGAAATCTGCCTTCTTCATTATTAATCTTATATCTTTATGCTTTCCCTTTACTCTAGTCTATAAGAACAGAGAGAAAAATGTGTAGGCATTTAACAGAAACCTATGCTTATAAAAGATGGAAGGTATGATAACAATGAAAACTTCTTTGGGGGAGAAAACATTCTAGGCAGATAGAGTAGAGAGTAAATGTATGGCCACAGGGCAGGGACTAGGACAGTGTGACTGGAACAAAGAAAGAGGAAAAAGACAAGAGGTAAGAGGTCACACAGGTAATGAGAATCAGATCAGGTAAGATCTTGATGGCCACCGTTGGAATTTGGACTGTTGTCCTAGGAGAAATGGGAACACCTTGAAGGATATGGAACATAAGAGGAAAAGAGTAAGCTTCATAGAAATTCAGACTCCTGCTTTATTAAAAATGAATGGAGAGAAACAAGGGTGGAAACAGGAAATCCAGTGAGGATCACTTTGCAGAAATCTATACAGGAGATGCTGATGGTTCTAGAGGGGATGATAGTAATGAAAGTGGTGAGAAAAAGGTGGAATTGTTCCATAATTTGAAGGTAAATTTAAAAGATTTCCTAAATGTATTAGGGTCTGGGAAAAAGAAATGGCCAAAGGATGACTCTGTCTCTGACCTTGATGCATAGGATTATCACATTTGCGAAGATCTCAGTAAAATGTAATCTGTTTAGAGTAAACAGATGCAAACAGATTGGAAAGAATCAGGAGTCCTGGCAATGCTGGGAGTTCCTAAGTAGATAAGGTTGCTTGGCTCATCTTTTCTGAAATAAATTTAGGTTTATTACTTGAGGTAAATACATGTCTCTTGGTGAGAGATAAACTTAAACCATTCCTTTAGTTTTTACTGCAGATTTGCTTATTCTGTTTCCCATATGATAACTTTTCTGGTGAAGATGGAACCTCTCTAAACGTCCCAGTTGATGTTTCAACTAGCAACTGCATTGCATGATCAATTTCTGAGGTCGTTTGCCAGTTTGTATCTAACAATAATTCACTCTGAGGAGGCGCACTGTGTTCTCCTACACAATCTGATGGCTGCAGTGCTGCAGGGGTGTGCTGCGGTCAGCTGGTGTCCTCAGATGACCCGGACTGGAGGTAGGCATCTCTACACCATCACATATCAGATGACAAACCTGAGCCTTTGAAATGGTGGAATCCCCTTCTGGGTTAGTGGGGCTGCTGTTTGTGAGGCTTTTTGTTTGTATGGAGAGGCTGTGAAGAAATAAAGATTTCAGTGCTGGATATGGTTAGTTTATTAGATGTCTAATTGGAGAAATTCAATAGGTAGTACTGTTTCATGTGTTAATATACACAACTAGAATTTCTACTTTTCAAAAAAGGCTTCCTGAAGTAGAAATGTAACTTTGAAAACTATAGCATGTAGATGCTATTTCTAGCCATAAGACTGGATGAATTAACCAACAGAGTGAGTGTAAACTCACAGGATGAGAACCAAGAACTGAACTTCAGGGTATTTCAATGGCAAATTATCTAGATAAAGAGCAATAACCAAGATGAAGATGAAGTGAGGACCACGGCTGGGAGGTTCTAGTTTATGTTGTCTTATTAACTGCAAGTTCTATAAATATGTAATTTACTATTATTTTTGATGGTTGAATTAAGCCCACTTACAACATTTGCCACTACCAAGACACGTGGGCATGTACACACACATACACATCTGATCCTTGACTAGTTGTCTAAAATTATCTCCTGCTATCCCCTATCTCATTCCCAAACATCTGACCAAAATGCACTCTGTCATTCCGTGAGCATGCCCCTCAAGGACTTTATTTCTTGACACATGTTCCTTTTGCTCCTGAGAGCTTTTTGCTGCTAGAAAAATGTGTTCACTATTCTCCATTCCCTCAGATATACAACTATGCTGATCTTCCATGGCCCAATTTCTTCAGTCCTTTTGCTACATGACTTAAAATTTTAAACCTTTATTGAAATGTTTTATAGCCTTCAGCAGATTATATCTTATATTATCCTTGTTGATGTACATGTTTCATTTCTCCTATTTGATAAACTTACGGAGATAAAGTCTTAAGTAATTTCTGTATTTTTACAGCATCTAAATTAATGTTTAGTATATCATAGGGGAGCAATCAATTATTTAATGCTTCAAAAATCATCCAATGAATAAATTAATAAACATGTTTATTCTGAGCAATGTCTCACTTCTTTTGCAGAGAAAGTGCTATAAATAATATTTATCTTATGATGCAGCTTTGGTCTCTAATTTTAATTGATTTTATATTAATGTCAAATATATTGAATGTCTGTTACTGTGTATTTTACAACAAAGATGGACATTCTGTGGTAACTGCTGCCTTCAAAGAATCTTGTTGTGAAAGGTGTATCTACTGTTTTTATGATCAAGACCGCTGTTTCTGCCAAAAGGTAATAGAGTTTTAGATGGGGTTTTGAGCTAGGATCTGGGGAACTATGAGATTTGGAAGCAAAGAGTAGGAAAATACTGAAGAGAGTATGCAGGTCTTAGAAGTAAACATAACCACACAAACAAGCAGTATATGCTGGAAAGAAGCTTTGGAAGTGAAGTCAGTGTTTCCTCAGAAATTCTCTGACTGATTACCTGCTCAAACAGGACCCACTGACAGCCATCCTAGAGACCAGCCACCCCTAAGCTGAAAATCAGGAAGGCTACCAGAAGCTTCTGCCAGGTAACGACAGACATTTTTGCAGCAGCTAAAAGCTATGCTCAGAAAAAATGTGCTTGTTACTTCTGGAATGCTGGGACTATTCTTTCCTGTTAACGATCTAAGCTTTTCTTTGATATAAGATGAAGAAACAAGTAAAACACAAAAGCAAAAATAAACCTTTTTTGTATAGGTGATATATTGTATAGGTGATAGTTGATAAATGTCTATGCTTTTAACATTTTTGTTTTTCACTTAAGTTGCCCAAGCAGTGTATAATTTAGTGTTCTTCAACAAATTTCACCCTTATTATTAATGCAAATAGGTGCAGCTATTGTATTATTTTGTGGAGGTCTAAGAATATCTGAGACTGAGCTGTTGAAGAATATTCCAGAAATTAAAAATAATAATTTCATTTAAAATAATTTTAGTTATGTTTCATGGATTTTTAGATAATTTGACTCAGTTCAACAATTTTAATTTTCATCTTCTTATCTAGAGGTAAAGACAACTAAGTAAACTTTTGCAACTTTTATAAACCTCTCAACAACTTGAACATGTTAGAATGGATTTTATGTTTTTGTGAAGAAAAAAAGGAAATAAGTGGTAAACCTACTATATTACTACAGATGCAAATTTGCTATCAAATATACCTCAATCTAGCTAATGCTAAGATGCAATAATATCACTTCAATAAAATCAATTTTAAATAGCAAAAAAGCTAGAAAAATTCAAATGCTATTTTATTTTAAATATCTCATATATATGTATAAAAAGTAAATAATAGAATATATTTTAAAATCTAAAAGTCTACAGAAAAATGTAAAGGCCTGCAGAAAAACTAGCACTGACTTTAAACTGGTGGGAATTTGAATAAGTGAAAAAATTATTCTGTTAATTGCTTTAAATTTAAAAGAGTAAATAACCAGCTAATCTTCCCATCTGTTTACTTTGAAATAGGATACAGAGGCCTGAAGAACAGATTCACTACAATTGTAATAATAAGGGAAAATCAGACAAGCTATAATATTCTGCGCGGTTTGTAAAGCATGGTAGACAGTAAGATGTCTTAAACACAATTCTAGACAAGAACAAGCATTTACTAGGTGAGTTCTGAGTATAATATATTCTACACATTGGGTTAAGTGCTTATCTGGGCAGAGAGAAAGTGGGTCTGTGACAGAGACAAAGTCAAATCAACTATCCCTTAGACATAGTTCAGGGCAGGTAGATTTTATGTAAATCTGAAAAAACCTAAATTCTAGAACAAATTATTGAAGTCATCAATTCTTATCTCTTGAATTTTTCCAATAAAGCAGCAGTAGAGAAGAGTCTGAAAGTTAAGAGTTATCATGTAGTTTTTACATCACCCTATATTTTGAGCTACAGACAAATCTGAAAAGAAATAAAAATACTTGAAACTGCAGTACAACACCTAATACTAAGATCGAAAGGAAAAAGCAGCACAGATGGCAATGAGTACATACATAATCACGGGTGAATCCAATCTAATTAAATATGGGCGCCATTAAACTCAGCCTACAAAGATGTTGAATATGGAAAATGATGGAGGACTATTAGAAATTTGGTGGACCTGGTGTTTTATTTATTTGATGAAACGTGAACTTGCCTTTCTAAAACATATTTGTATTGAAATCAATGTTAGTTCAATAAAAAATAAATAGAAATTAAAAAAGACATACTCCCCGACCCTAACTACCAGGCAAAGGAAAGATCTTGCACTATCTGAAAAGAGCCAGATCAAAACAAAAAACAGTATTCCATTATTCATTTGTTTATTATGTACAATACAATAAAAATATTATAGGCTATATGAAGAATCAAGAAAATGTGACCTATCCAAGGGCAAGTAGAGTTAAGCAAAACATACTGAGAGATAATCCTGGTATTAAAACATTTTATATTTTAAAATCTCAGGTATAAACTGATATCATGAAAGAAGACAGAGTATTTCAAAGGAAAAATAGAAAGACTAAAGTAAATCTAAAAAAATTAGATGGATTGAAAAGGAATAGATACTGAAGAAGAATCATTAAATTTGAAAATATACCAATAGAAATTACTCAAAGTGAAATTGAGGCACTATTACTTAGGGTGGGAGACAGAGAGAGAGAGAGACAGAGAGACAGAGAGAGAAGGAGGAGGGAAATCACTGGAGGAGAAAATTCCCTTAGATCCAGGAGAAAAGGGTCAACAAATCACAAATAGGATGAAGATCACACCTAGGAATTTAAGAATCATTGTCATGAAAATCAATGTTAAATTAAAATCTTTAAAGGAGACCACATTTCATTCAGAAAAATAATTATTACAAAATAAAGATGACATCCATCAGAAACAATACAAGATAGAAGACAATAGAACTGTATCTTTAAGCAAGGAAAGGGAAAAAAAAAACTTATTAACTCAACATTTTCTATCTCACCAAAATTTTTTTTCACAGATAAGATCTAAATAAAGACACACTTAGTTTTAAAAAGTGAAAAGAATGTGATGTTAGAAAACAAGAATTTAAAATAAAAAGACAACTAAAACCAAAAACCAGGTGAAAGAAAAGTGCTTTAGGAAGAATTGATTGCAGATGAAAAGCTGGATATATAGGAAATATAGCATACATGTGAGTTGAATATAAAAACTTTTTTTCCCTTAAATTTGTTAAGGGGTCATTGACTAATGAAAAATGATAAAACATAATGGGGTTAATAACAGAAGTAAATAATACAAAAACAGAACAAAAAAGTAACAGAATAAACTACAAGGGAGGGTGTTCTGTGATGTGTTAAGTTATAAACAATTTAATGTACATTTTGGTGAGATAATGACTCATTATAATTTTTAAATCACTAAATAACAAATAGAATAAAGATATTTAGCTAAAAATTAATAGAAGATCTAAAATAGAATAATAAAGTATAATTAATTCAATGAATACAGAAAAGCAAAAACAAAACAGAGAAGATGTGATAGGGTAAAAAGATAATAATAAAGAAAATAGGAAACTTCAATAGAATCATTAAAATTACAAGAAATTTGAAAGAACTAAATATTTCAGGAACCAGATGTAAAAAAGAAATGAAAGGGCAAAGAGAATCATTTGCTATGTACAGAAAATATACTTTAAACATAAAAGATGAATAAGTTAAAAATAAAAAAGAAGTAGCTGTGTCATGCAAACTCTAATTGCAAAAGAGCTTGAGTGGTTATGATAATATAAAAATAGACTTCAAGGCAAAGAGTTTCATGGGAGATACATAATACATAATTTCATAATGGTAAAAATACCTAGAGACTTGGCTATTATATTTTATTAATCATTTAAGAAATAAATAATATCAGTTTTCTAAAACTTCTTTCAGATAATAGAGAAGCATGGAATATTTCTGCATTTCACTTTATGAGCTATATCCAATCCTAATACCAAAATCTGACAAGGATATTGCAAGAAAATTTTAAAAATATATTATATATATATATATATATATACACACACATACACTATTTCTCCAAACATAGATATGATATACTATTGCATCTCAACAAAATATTAGCAAGCTAATCCAGCAATACACAGAAAATATTTAATTTGTAAGATTCATTCCAGTAATTTGAAAGAGACCTAACATTAAAAAAATAATAATTGCATGACATTTCATTAATTAATTTCAACCAATGGAGAAAAATTATTTCACATATTTTCATACCATCAAGTGGCACAAGGATTTTTTTCCTCTGATATAGGACTTATAGCTAGAATGTACAAAGAAATCACCAATATACATAAATAATGCAACCAACATAACCAAATACTTGTGCTCACTGAAGAAGTTATGAATAGTCAATAAGTACACAAAAGTTATTCAATATCATTATTAGAGCAATGTAAGCTAAAAGTCACAATTAAATATAATTTCATAACTCCTAAAGGGGCAAAAATTAAAAGGACAAAGATAATCGAATGTTGGCAAGCACGTGGAGCAACTGGAATGCTCAGACAGGCTTCCAGGAATGTAAAATGGTTCCAGCATTATGAAAAACAATTTAGGAGTTTTTTTTAATAGCTACACAATTGACCTAAGAGCCAGAATTCCATTCCTCTTAACACGAGTGTTGAAAACTCCATAGCAACTTTATTTATAGAAGCCCAAAACTTAAAACAAGCTAAATGTCCATCATCAGGAGAACCAGTTAATTGTGGAATTCTCTCAGTCAACAAAAGAAACCGCTGACAAAGTCAACAACCAGGATGAATTTTTCAGATCAAAAGAAGCCCCAAACATATTTATATTGAAGTTTAAAAACAGGCAAAATTCACCTATGATACAAGTGTCATTAAATCTAGAAAATTAGTTTCCTGGGTGTGTATCTCCAGTTGCTGGTGACAGGAAAAATGCAGTAGAAACTTTTAGGGATGATGAAAACATTCCACACTGGGGTATTTTCCCCCATGTGTAGAATTAATTCTCTCCCAAAATATCCACTAAATCCGCAAAACCTTCACGGTGGATTTAATGTTAAACAAACTTCCTTCCAAACACATCGAACCACAGAAAGACCCTTCACACTATTTAATCTCTTTTAATTTTGTTGTTACTCAATTAAATTTCTGAAGCTTTAAGCATTATATAGTTTTGAAAATAATGTTGATTTATATATTAAAAATAGATAAAAGTAATTTTCTGGTGTCACCACATGGGAACAACAGAATCAACTGTTATTACAAAATTAATAAAAAAAAAAATTTCCAAGACTCAAACAAGTTGCACATGTCATAAGCTGTCTTAATCAACTTACACCTGCTCCTTCTCACAGTCTCTTTTTCATGTACAAATAACAACTCTCCGTATGCCCAGGAAGGAAGTTAAGTCTCCTTCCTTCCACATCTCAAAATCAGAGCTGCCCTGAATATCAGCCAGCAGAGGGCTTAATGAGTGAATTTCCAAGTCCTCACAAAATAGCTAAGAACACCTCTGTTAGTAGGCTTTGTTAAACATGTAATTTGCCTCTTAAATCTGCACAGGCAGTATAGCTGATTATTCTTATTAGCTGTTAAACCCAACCACTACTTACGTTCATTCAAACAGTTCTCTTTTCACTTGTCACTTATACCCAATTATTCACAGGCTTTTGTAGTACCTGAGTGGACAAATCCTAGAATTTTAGAGTTGAAAGTCACCTCCTAGGTCATTCCTTTGAAGTCTTTGTTTAAACCTTTTACTTAAGAGGCTCTTTCAACAGTCCTCCTCATAGATAACTGGGTAACCTCCATGTGTGAAACGGAGATAAAAAGATATCATTATGAGGGAATATATGGTACTTTTAACTATATGGAAGCGAAATCTCTTCCTACCAATTCTATTTGTTAATCCCAATAATTCTCTCTGCACTCTCTTTAATTTCAATTCCTCTTCTACTGGGCAGCCCTTCCTATATTTATAATCTGTTGTCATTTTCTTTTCACACATATCTATATGCAATTAGTTATCTTTATTTAGATTTATTTCTTAATGTACTAATTAACTGTAGTTATTCCCATCACTTTGAACATTTGAATTTTCAGAGCTGATCCTCCAAGTATTTATAAGTTAGAAGTATAAGAACCTCCAAAATCAGCAATCATTTTCCCTAAAAGTAGAAGTGATGGCCTAATGCCTTTCCAACTTTAATGTACATTAGTTATTGGTAATTTTATTAAAGCACAGATTAAGTGGTTCTGAGCAGAGTCTGAATATATTTTTGTTATCAAGCTTCCATGATGCTGGCCATATTCTGAGTAACATAGTCTCAACAGAATTTCTTATACAGACCTCATTAAATTTTAAAAATACAACATGATTTTCTACATTATTTTATTATACATAAATATATTATTCAGCAAAACAAGCAATAGTAGCACACATATATAAAGAAACAACACTGTTGGATGCAAGAACCTAAGATTTGTAGGAAAACTTAAAGATCCTCATTAATTTTCTACCTCTAATACTTATCATGTGATATATAGATGCTTTGATCTAGGAAAAGTATTCCTTCAAAATATGGATGAATTAGAGACTATTAATTGCTCAAAATCTGGGCTACAATTTAAACCATAATACTTCTTCTGATCCTATACTTAGTTAAGAGTCTTATTTCTATAAGCCAGCCCAATTTTGCCATCAAAAAGATCTCTCTATATTTTCACAAAAGTATAATGAAATTTTCTTTTATTATAGCATGAATTTTCCACAGTGGGTCTATTTCAACAAAGAAAGGATCATCCAGTTGCTTAGCAGTCATCATCTCATGACTGACTTACAAATAGTATTATCAATATTTTTGTACATTTGTTTTACTTAGCTTTTTCCCTAATAGACATCTAAGGACTATATACAGAACTTTTACTAATAACAATAACAATAAAACATATCATACCTACCTCATGTGATGTACTGTTCTTATTTATGCTAATGGATTTCTGAAACAGTAAGTTTATATAATTGGTACCATTTTATAAACGAAGAAGCAGAAGTTTGTGTATGTCAAGTAGCTTAGTTGTGGTCACCTGGGTGGTAAAGGTTTAAGTTGGGGTTCGGAGCCAGGTGACCTCCCGGCATGATACCAATGCAACCCTACCTGCTTGGTGAAAGGGTTTCATATTAATGCATAAAAGGTTTTCTCTTCGAGAAAGTAATTAGAGTAATCTTTTGAAATTGAGAAATTCCATCAAACTAGATCCAAAGTACATGCAAAAGACAAAAGGATCTTTTTTAATATGGAGCATCCTCAGGGCATAAATAGAAGCCTTCTCAAGATCAGAGATCATTAAAAAGAATTTATGTCAAACCCAATACTTTTAAAACACAAAACGATGACTCCAGCTTTTAAGCTATTTAAGTCTCACATATTAACCAAGTGCCAAAGAGTAGCCAACCAATTTAATGAATCCATAATATAGACATTAACAGAACCAACAGCTAATGTTTTGGTTTAAGTTAGAAATGAGCTGGCTTAGCTTTGTGGGGCTTTTTCCACAGAGATGTTACGATTTTTAATTTCAATTCCCTCCATTTTTGGTTCTTTCTTGCAGAAACACTTGATACGTTGAAAATGGTAGGCCTGTCACTGATATTCCTTTACTTTATGTAGTCCACACCTCATCAACCCATCTCCACATCTCCAACACAGCTCAATCTGAGATTTCTCTGAAGTTTACATTATAGATGATCCCTTCCAAGAAATAAGTCCGAAAGAAAGAGACAAATACAGGATATTTTCACTCACATGTGGAATGTAATGAAATGAAACAAATAAATAGATGAACCGTAGCAAAAACTCTCAGGACACAAGATGCTGACTGCCAGGGGGGAGGGAGGGGGTAGAAAAGAGGTGGAAAAGGTCATGTGGTAAAGGACAGTGGAACTCTGGTGGACTAAGATATAATGTCACTATTTGAAAATGAATGAATAATTGTGAACAAGAGATAATAAATATTAATATTTTAAGTTATGATAGTGAGACAAAGCTAGAAGTGAGTAGAAATGAACTTTTTCAAATAGTGATATTTAAGTAAATGAAATTTTATTAAATATACAGAAATATGAGGTGAGAAAAAAATATGATGTCATATGTAAAGGGAGAAATATTTGGAAGAATGGGAATTTAAATAATGTATTCTTTCTAGGCTATAGCTATAAGTGACTATATTGTGGGACATATTTTAATGAGTCAGAATCTCTCAATGTCTAAGATGTTTCATAGTAGTACCCTGGTTTGTATCCTATTGTTCAAATAAGGGGTTTAGCACGGAAGTCTACATTAACAAAAGCTAACTTCACTAGCTGTAGTAGGGAACTCACAAAGACATTACAAGTTACAAATTAGTTTGTGAACCTTGAGAATTTTCAAAATATTTAGTAAATACTTGGAATATTTTTCAGTAGTTTTAGGAAATGTACCTAATATCAAATGGCTATGTAATAACTATGATGACTCCCACATTTTTTGCAAATTTTTGTGTGGTGCCTATATAATACAAGTCATATTAAAGAACTTGCTTAGATATTTTTTTCTTTAATTTAGAATTCTCCTGCCTTCCCTAAACTTTAATCCTTTGTGGAGACTGATAGTGGACATAGCAACATAACAACAGAAGATTGACACTGTTCATGTGTGCCTAAACATGCATTTATCAAAGCATGACATATGCTGAATCCCACACCCCAACAAGGGCAGAAGAGAAGACTACAGATAACATTTACTGTAAACTTTCGCATGTACTTGCTAAAAAATGGTCTCCATCTTATTTGGCTAAATAAAATCCTCATTCACATTTCACTAAGAAAAAGTACGATGAGACTGATAAAGACAAATTTATAACAAACTGCAATACTACACAAGGGAGGTGGGTATGGATAAGTTCAGATGAGATATTAAAAGTCAAATCCTGACTGAACCGACGGTAGGATCCATGACACCTTTTTGGCTTTCAGAGTTTAACTCAAGTGACACAGAGGCTCATAGTCTCCTCATCACCTTCTGATTTTGACCTGTGGAATTCATCACGGAGGGAGAATATAAGGTTACGCCACCAATAATGGCCCACTGGGAAAGGTTAGCTTTTAGCGAGACTGGGACTAACATCTATAACAGTGAACAATATTGGATGACTTGCAAGCAGAGAAAATAGGAGCATAACTTACAAAGGATAGAGTTTTTGCTCCAATTCCTAAGGGTTAAGGCTCTCAGTTGACTAAATTTGGTTCAGAAATATGCATGGCTATCTTCCATCATTAGTGTAAGCCTTCTAAAGAACTGACTCAATTTTTATAACAAGCATTGCATGATTTATATTCCTTCCATAAATAATTTAACCTAATATAAAAGAAGAAACATTATTTTTTCATTCAGGGATAAGGTAAATTTTATAGAAAATGAGAGACAATGTTTATTTACACAGAAGTATGGATCAATACAAAGGATAAACCTGTGTGGCTCACTGAAACTATGCTAAAAAAATCTTTATATCTATATCTATTCAAGGTAAAAGATATTATATAATCACTTTGCATGCTTAATCAAAATTTGATATGCTTCCATTTATCTTTTGCTAAGGAATATTTAGAGGATGTAAAAATGCTGGAATACTCCTCTAGGAAACAGTCATTCGCTTATTCAGAGAATATGAAACTATGAATGAAAATTCTTGGTACTCCTTTTGAACACATATCTGGATTCTATATCTAGTTGTGGGAAAGGGATATAGTTATAGACCAACTATTATGATCCACAACATTGAGGAAAGTATTTACGATCTTCATTCAAAAAGTGTGTTAACTTCAATAGAAATTCAGAATTATCGGGCAAAGAAAAAAAACAATGCATCAACATCTTATCACATTTAATAGAGAAATATCTATTTACAATTCAAAAAAAGATACAATAGATCAGTGTTTCCCAAACTGCAGAATCAACCAATTAATCAGGCATGAAATAAATCCAATGATATGTGATCAGTTATTTTTTAACTGTATACAGTAGAATAAAAGAGAATACAGTATACTGGATGGTTTTTCTCATAGAGTAAGAATCACTTAATAAAATACTTCATATATGTAGACAAACAAATCTTGAAATACTGACATATATTTACATGAACACATGTGTCAAAGTCAGTGTCTTTGTGTGTAGTAAATTCCAATATAAATAATAGTTTTTCATTGAATTGGCTCTGTCAAAAAGCATGGAAATTATTTCAGTTAATAATCAATGATCAGTCTTAATCACCAAAGTGAAGTCACATACAGTACCGTCCTTTGGAAAACTGCCTTAAAACTCCCTGACTACCATTCAGTTCTACAAGCAGATCATATTATTCCTGTAACTACTGCAGGATCATTACATTAGCTAAGAAGAAAATGTCAGTGGTGATATCATAGAAATATTCTGGTTTCCAAGCAGCTTCCAGATTACTATAACTTGCTCAATGCTTTCTCATTCATCTTTTTATATATTAAACAATGAAAAATTGTCAATAAAGCCTGCCTGATACTAATAGGAAGCACTTGAGAAGCATCATACACATGTGTATCTTAGGTTGACTTCAGCCAGTGTTCACAAAGCTTCCTTGACATACTGACCTATAATGAAAGAGTAACAGGACAAGTAACAGCCCTCATTCGACAAAGTGGTAAGCCATGGAGTACAGAGACTCATCGCTAACATGTGGCTGCATATGTTATATGAGGGCCCAAAGTTGTCTGGTGTGAACACTGGTTTGACACAAGGAAATTAAAAAGAATTTCCAACAACTTGTTGAACTTTTGAGCGTTGGAGAAAGTAGTAAATAAGAAAGTAAATTAATTAATTGCTATAGTTGGAGGAAATGACTGGAGGGGGGAATGAAACATTTTATCACTACACTAGGGATAGAGCTTTGGGGGAAAACAATTAAAACAGGTTCAGGTTTTGTTTTTATAAAGCATTCAAAGGAGACATCTGGTCTCCTTACCAAGATTTCTATTCTGCCCTTTATAATAGAAATCATGTTCTATCTTGTAGACCTGGAACTATAATCAGACTACCTTCATTTTATATAGACCCCAGGAGAGTACTAACAACTTTTGATTACTCATAGCCTGGGAAGAATTCAAACCGCTAATCCATTGTCTGTAAGTACTTTATTCTCATACCAATGCCATAAACAATCTAACTCTGTAAAAGCTGACACATAATACCTAGTATGAAGAGAAGAACTTATGTTTAGTGGCAACCTGAGGGAAAATAAGCACATAAAATCAACAAGGAAACATCAATGTGGTTCATTGGAGATCTGGGACTGCATATCTGTATATAATATTGGATAAATTGAGAAAATTACGGCAATCATGGATCAAAAGTTATAACACAGCATTTTTTGCATCACAAAAAAGACTTCAGGGAAACCCAGGCTCTGCAATGAGTTCATTTATCAAAGGGATAATGACCCAAAAACATTCTTCTGGAGACAGTATGGAAACTATTTCCTTTTTAAAAGAAAGGCACCTGTGGAACTAATTAGGATGAAGTAGTTCTTTCAAAGTATGGGATATAATCCTGTTGAGTGAATAAAAGATTTACAAGACTGTAGCTCAGAATGAGAGAATTCAAATGACAGCTGATGGTGGCTTCTAGCACGAAAATAAAATGATCTGGAGATATTCAGACTGATTATTTTCAGAATTATATTACCACAAATTATTTTCTTTTATTTAATACTATGCCACAATTACAAGTTTTGACCTATGAATTAGGAAGAAAAACTGATATTCACTGAGATAGTCACAAAAGAAAATAATAACTGTACTCAAGAACAATTCAAATAATGCAAGTGATTCTAGCCTCAAATTCAATTAACCAGTGCCCCAATATGGATAAACCTGCCCTAAAATGCATCTCTTACTTATAAAATCAGAAAACCGTTCTGAATAGATATCTCTGAGGGAGGAAGCCAGGGGCTTGCAGTAAGAGGTAACATTTTTATTTTATGCCTTTTTAATATTATACTCTATGCTTCAGAAAAAAATATACAGCAGGTATCAATTTTCTAATTAAAATACTATTTAAAGAACACTGATGATTATATTAAAGAACGTGAAACATTTATTTTCTTCATTCAAGCTTCAGAATGTTCTTTTTGTTTGCCGATGTGTAGAATGATCTCCATTATGTAAATAGTGAAAGCACATATAAAGGAAGGCTATCAGACATGTGGTGTCATTTCACTGTCAGTTGAACAATAGTGCAGACATCTGATAGCACAACCCTCTGTCAAGGCTTATCATACCCAAGCATGACAGAGAGGAACTATAATGGAATCACAGAATTACTGTCTAGAAAAAAATCAGGAAACTTAGCTATCTAGTGAAACGTAATTTATATGCATTTTTCTTTTCTTATTCTTGTGGGAATGTCTCAAGTTTTACTAAAAATTAATATATTATCCTAACATAATGTGAAGCCCCTGACAAGGCTTCAAAAAAGTCAATTCTCATATACTTTTGTGGAGTTTTATCTTCTAGAATGAACCTTTGTAACATGTGTAACTATACCATTACACTACCTCTGAGGCTTCAGTTCATCCTTGACAATAACTGTGTGGAGACATCAATGACCTTCATTTACTATATCTAACAAATAACTTGAATTTTTTATTATATATTGACTTCATTTCACACTCTTGATTCCCCCTTATCTCCTTTTTCTTCACTTCCTTATCATGTCTTCTTGTTCTTTCCCTCGTTCTAGGACCTTCTTGGCCTGTCTCTTCAATGTTGGATACCTCAGTTTTCTCTTATACAGTCTCTCCCTTTTCTTTTTTTCAGTCTATAATCTCCTTTTGGATCATGTCATGGACTCCACTGCGTGTGTGTGTGTGTGTGTGTGTGTGTGTGTGTGTGTGTGTGTGTGCGTCTACTGAAAATTTCCAAATCTATATATCTAGTCAAATATTTTTTAAAAAACTAGTTTTCTAACTGCCTATTTATAACACATTCTATTTGGCTATTCCACAAGTACCACAACTCAATGTATCGCGGACATATCTCAAAGGATTTCTTCAAACCCAGCCCTTACCACATATTCCTTTTTTCTAGGAAATGATACTGATAACTACTTAATTGTCAAGCTGCAAATGTGGAGCTTCCCGAATCTCTTTACCTCATTTATTATATTCAATGTATTACTAGAATGTACAAATTCTTTCACATTTACTTGTCTCTGTGTTCAAGGCCATTTTCTTGTCTTATCCAAATAAGTGAATAATCCTCTGTTTCTCTATCTCCTATGTTTTTTTTACCTCTAAAGCATTCATTCTTCAGTAGTCAAAGTAACAAAAAAAAAAAAAAAAAAAAAAAGACACATGTAATGATGGTACTTTCCTATTTAAAATCAAAATCAAATAAGGTATTCTTATTACTTAAAGGCAATGTCCTTGTTATAATTTAACATCCTATTATTGCTACCATCTTATTTTACTCTCACACCCTCACACACAATTAATTATATTTCATATTTCGATCACTTGAAACATCATTCTGTCACTCAATTATACTACAATTCTCCCCATACTTCAGAGTTTTCCAAATGCTCTTTCTATAATACATACACTTTTGATCTCTTATAGTCCTTATAGTCCTATAGTCTTATAGACTTCTACACATCATATGAATTTCTGTTAAGACACTGTTCCCACTAGGAAGCCTTCCCTGACCTCCACCCCTCCACATAAGCCTTGGTTTACCGTCAGTCATCCATGTTCCATGACAAACAATATTTCATTGCAATGATTACTTGTATTACTATTCCTTCTTTACTTGTTTCTAAGCTTCATAAAGGTAAGAACTGTATCTATTTTCTCTATCATTTCATTTCTAGCCTTTATGTGATAACTACCACAGATTTTGAATTTAATAACTATTTTAATTGTACATATAAATAAATAATCACCATAAATTCTATCAATGTCATATTTTCAGAAATCCAAGGATCTTTGGCTACTCTTCCAAGAATTTAACTTTTCATTGAACGGTGCTTCATCAGTTTTATTCATGTTTCAGAACACAAGACATTAAAATATGCTGGCTATTTCTATTACTTCTCCACTCAATGGACATGGTCAAAATCATCAAAAATCTTCAGGTCAATAATTCAAGAACTGGTTTTATCATAATGAATATATTCATAAGTGTACATAAGGAGTTATGGACCTCTTTGAAAAGGATTTAACAACAATAGGTTTGAATTTTCTTGAAGATCAAAGTTCTTCACTAAGTTGTGCCAGAGAAATCTCATCTCTAAGTGGCAGATTTCATTAGTAGTACATCCGTCTTTGCTATCTTCGTAGAATATTGTTAAATGCTATGGTAATAGACAAAAGTAGAAAATCAGACCATATGTTGTGAAATTAGCTGTGAATTCGTTTTTGACATTTTTGTGTGCAAGAACAATATCCAATAAAGATTGTTTCAAACAGATCTAAGAAATTGGACAGCATTAAACTGGATGATATACTCTCTGGGTTGTGTAAAGTCAGTGTAGCAAGGGAATTAAATAAAATGTCTTATGTAAATACTGAGATTTCTTCAACAGGTTCTATAGACCACCTACTGCAAATTAATATTTGAAGAGTTCATCTAAACAGGATGGGTTAGAAAAGTTGGAAAAAATACTCAGAACTCTAGAAAAAAATAATACTGCTTTTAAAACTAGACAAAACAATATATTCTATAATTATTAGATTGGAAAGGCCAACATATATGTAGATTCTATTTTAATCCCTCTTGTGTAACTGTTAATACATATATCAATAATATCTTTAAATAGAAAGGACATTTGTATGTGTACAATATCAGAGTTGAGGGATAAGATGGAAAAAGAATTGAAAGAAGGTCTCTAGATATAATTCCCTATACAGAAAAATGACTTGGAGCTCATCACTTATCTCAGGTCAAAAACAAAAGCAAAACAAGTCAGTATGTTCTTCTCTAAAGAAAATTTAAAAAATAAAAAATACTCAGCATCTGACATAAACACTTTCCCAGCATAAGGTTTAGATTTCTGTCTGTTCAACATAAAGTGTAAGCTAATGATCAATTCTGTCCACATTGCAGTGTTTTTAGGAAACTTTTACTTATCTCTTCTCCATTAAACATAACCAGTGATTAATGAACATTCAAGGAAAATAAGCAATTTGGAAAAAAAATAAAAGGCTAAAGTAAAAGCAAAAGTCAACTACTTAAGAGTCTTAGGGAAAAATTAGAGAGCAGAATAACACTGTTTTAAAAGTTTTCATTAAGATGTGGGAAGACATTGCATGCATAGAACAAAACATGAATTCAAACGAAATGTAATAAAAAAAATAAGAGCTATAAAAAAAATCAAACAAAATTTCTAAACATAATGTTCAACACAGTAACATTCACATTAAAATAAGTACTAAATAGGCAAAAACATCTCTAAAAGATGAAATAATTAAGAGGAAATACCTAATACAAAAGGTCTATTATCTGATTAACCAAAGTTCAAGAATTAGAGACTAGGAAAAGTATGAAGGGGGAAAATATCAAAGAAATATCAGAAGAATATTGCTCAGGGCTGAAGAAAACGACTTCTCAATTAAAGAACTCATTAAGATTCCAGCAAAAAGAACAACAAATTCCACAAACAAACATTTTTGTAAAAATTGACAACATCAAGTTCAGGAATGAAATCACAAATATTTTAAAGAGGAAAAATCTAGGTCATGAGTAAAAGAATAATAATCAGCCTTAATTCTAGTAAAATTGGAAGTAAAAAAAAAAAGACAAATAGAGCAAAACCTTCAGAATAGTTGACTATAAGAAAACAAAGGCTTCTAAATAAAATGAAACTATCAACTGAGTATGAGAACAGATTAAAGACATTTTTAGATATAATAAGAGTAAGAAAGCTTATAATCCCTGCTTCCTTTCTCAGGAAGCTAAATCTTCCTATCCACATGTAATTAAATCACTGATTAGTACCCCCATGATACTTTTGGCAATTTCAAACAGCATACTTAAATCACCACTTGAAATATCATGAATTAGATAATAGACAAGAACATTCTTTGTAGAATGAGAAAGGATATTAACACACCCAAATTCTCTTCTTGTGTGTTGTTCTACCCGAGATTTGACAGCCTCAAATTTACTTTTGTATTTATCTTCCAAAATTAGTTCCAAACTTTCCAATCTCATAAATATTATTACTATGATGCAGCTAAAAATATAATTTATTGCAACCTTGAGTCACATAATAGGGCTATACTTTATCCTCTATAAATCCAATAGCCTTTATGCATCTGTAAGGAAAATACCTTGTGTGCCATTAAGAATAAGCTCTCCTTTTTTTATCCTCTACTAAATGTCTTTACCATAATCGCAATTTTGTACAAGTGATTAATTGGTCTTTATATTTCATAGATTGTTCCTATTTCCCAGAGTTCTCATTTAAAGTCCATTGTTCCTCTACTGTTCTCTAACCCAGAGTACAGCTATCAAAGTAGAAGAGCACGCCATTTTGCTTCTAAGTTAAACCCCCTTACCTTGGTATCTTGCATTTCTCGGTATACCTTCCTCTTGCTAAATATATATTCAATTAACTTCCCAAAGCAAAACAGGGTGGGAAAGTGCAGAGAGCAGAGATCAATGGTGTAAATAAATAAAATTCCTCTTTTATAGTAAGACATCAGGATACAAAGTTTATTTTTTTAAAGGTTACCAAATAAATGAAACAAATCAGAGAAAACACAGATTTTTAGTTTATAGAACAAAATTTGTGGTTACAGAAGGGAAGGGGAGGGGAAGGGTAGGTGACCAAATGAGGTAAAAGGGTTCAATTAAAAGGTGGAAGATGAAACACTTAATGGTGAACTTAATGTAATATAACAGATGTTGATTTATAGTGCTACACACCTCAAACTTATATAATATTATAATGCAATATTTTTCAATAAAGCAACAGATCAACATTTTAAAATATGCATCAGGAGAACTAAATACAGAACAGCAGTGGTGATCAGTTAGGGACAGATTCTGGGAAAATAGCAGAATTTGACAATAGCTATTTCTTTTCAATATAATGTGAATAATAAGTGCTATTCACCACATATTTCCAGTTATCTGTCCTTAGAGAACTGCATTTCCTGATTCTGGTAAGATTCTGAAGTGAAATTACCACTAGTCATGGCCAATGACTTGTGAGTAAATTGACATGTGATACTTCTAGGTAAAGACTTTAATAAGAATCCGTGTATAACTCACCTCACTCTTCTTTTTCTCTGTAACATTCATCGGAATCTTTGGTGGCTGATTATCAGCCTGAGTCTCAGAATGAAAGTACATGTTTCAGAGCTAGTCCCCAGACAACTTGTGATATATATGTAGTGTGAGCTAGAAATAAGCCTTTGCTATTATGAGCCATGGCAATTTGGGGTTGCTTGTCACTGCAGCAAAAGTTAGCTGAAGAATGACATTTGAGTTTTTTAACATGTGCTTGCTTTATGCTTTACTTTGATAAAAAAAAGGCATTTTAAAACATCAAAAAGACATAGCAAGCTTCTAATTTGTCCTACATACTAAAAATATCATGTCTTTGTCAATGGATAAGAATGCCGAATTTATAATTTCAATAAAGTAATTTGAATTCTCCCTCAACATGATTCTTGCTTTGAACCTCAGAACACAGAAAACTGAGTGATTTCTCCTTTCTCCCAAGGATGGGACACAGTTAATACTCTACAGGCATGTAGAGAGGTTATATTACATATACCAGATGTCTTCAGCCATTAAGACTAAATTCCTTGCAGAATCCCAGTTGACCAAGGTTGCTTGGGCCTGGTCTCCATAAGGAGATAGCATGTTAGCTCAAGGAAGACAGCTAACCTTGTTTTTCATCATTGTTAGACCAGAGCAAAACATTCAGTAATTAAAAACATAATGATGAAATAAGAATTTCTTTTTTGCTATGTCAGTTTATGTAAGATACTTGTTCTCAAACTTCATTTAGTCTGGAAGGAGAACAATAAATTTGCATTTTAACAAGCACACAAAGATACTCTGATGTGAGCAGTCCTTAGACACATCTTAAGACTATGATCTTAATGTTTTACTACTGACACATCATCAAAGTTCAAAAGATTGTTTATGTTATTCCCCAAATATCTATGACTAATTAACTGTCTTAGGGGACAAAGTAATGTAAATGGAAACTGGGAGGAAGTCAAAATTACTTTTAAAATAGAATTAAATTCTCTTTATCAGGGAAGATTAACTACCTCAAGAATTGACTGTGATTGTTATAATTCTAAGGGCCCAGAAATAGCCTGACATATAATTAGTAGTCAATAAAGATTTGTTTAGATAAAAAAAAAAAAACTCTGTTTAAGAAATAGGATAGAATCATACCGTTGGTGATAAATTTAATGTATTATATACAGAAGTTGATATATACTGATATACATCTTAACCCTATATAATGTTACGATGCTCTGTTCCTCCAATAAAAATGAACAACAGAAAATAATAACAGGAACCAGAGAACATACCTAGTCACTTCTCATGAGAATTCGGTAATTGGCAAGAGTCCAGTATTACCAGTGGGCATCTTCTCATCCCCACAAACAAATCAAGAAAGGCAAACATGAATCAGGAGAAAGGGACTGGCCAAGCCAGTCAAATTTCCTGAGGTTTCAGCATCACTCAAAATAAGCACTCCACCATCGGGAACTTGGTTTATATTCTACAGACTCAAGGGGAATAAATCTTACTGCTGTCAAGTACAGTGCCATGTTGTGCAAAATTCTGAGACCAAGTTCCCCTTCTGCTTTGCCACCTGACTTTACAGATCAGTTCATCAGTTTTAGAAAGTTGACTTGATAACTAAGAACATATTCTCAGTTCTTTCAAAATTAATCTATGCATGCCATTATATTATATACCATGTCTTATTTTGAAATTTTAAAATGCCATAACCATTTGGCCTTCTGGTTTTTTTTTTTTTTACTTTTTTTGACAACAGAAAAACAAAGGATAGCAATGGTTGCTGAAGTAACAATATTGAAATACGAGCAAGTATTAAAAACATATGAAATCATTATTGAAAACAAGTGTTGTACATCATCACCAAAAGTATGTGGGTCAATATCTTTGGTCACTATTTACATCTTTACCATCTTACTCCAGTTTTGTTTTCTGGTAAAATTGGTAAGCTAAATAGAATCCTACTTATATTTTTCCCTTTCATTTTATATATTATAAAGACTCAAAGTGACCGCTTCCTTCCTGCCATCTGTAGATAATGACTCTGAGGCAGAGGGGATAAGACTGGCATTTGGTGGAGAGGAAGAATACACACTGTTTAATAGTGAGTTGTATGTGCTGCTATGTCATAAAGCCTAATTATCAAATAGCTGTGGAAAGTAATATTGTATTTAACATAGGATAATTTTCACACCACCACAACATGCCTGTGTATGTTAAATTTTCCTTGTCTGTGGTCTTTTCTATGTTGGGAACACTAAACTCATAATTGGCATACTTGATTATATTTTCATTTTACCCTGGTGTTTAGAATATCAGCATCAAACTTCCAGTCTTTTCCTACTCACTGTCTAGGGTCTGAGGATCACATCTTTGTGAATTAATTATACCCAAGATCTTTTTTTTCTTTTTTTCCTTTACTCGATTTTTTTCCCATCGACCCATTATTATTATTCTGCTAAATTGTAAAGCTTTTTCTTTGTGTGTGTGTGTGTGTGTGTGTGTGTGTGCCACCTTAAAATAGAGCCAGGTTAAAAAGGCTAAGTATCAAATTAGGTAAGAAATGAAGAGTGGAAGAGAGAGGAGGAAATGTTATTCTATAATACAGATGAGCCATGCACTGAGGAGGAAGTTCAAGTCCATGGCACCTCAGCTTTGAAGTTGGCTTCTACCCACTTGAAACAGTTCCTCTCAGTTTGTCTTTGATAGTTCTTTCAGTAAGATAATATGAGACAGAGGTATGACTCTTTGTAGTTCTTAAGTTATTAATGCTTTGATCCCTTCAGTCTTTGTGAATAACAAAAGTTGCCTACTAATGAAAGTAATAATGGTTAAGTAAATTTGAACTTATCAATCAAGTAAAAGTATGGATCAATGCACTATGCTGAGTGTTGCAAGGGTGGAGAGTACTACTGAAGTTGGGCAGAGGTGGGGGCAGGATGGGTGGGCAATGGTTTAGAACCTGAGGTTTAGATAAAGACCAAATTGCATTTAAATTCTTTCTACTGGTGTCACCTTGGTTACTTAGAATTGTGCCTTAACTTCCCTGATCTATAAAACAAGAATAACATAGCATCTACCTCCTTGAAAGCACTAGGATACTTAGTTCGGAATGTTTTCCTTCACTTTGTGTTGACTCTCACTATTAGTTACTTCCCTAGAAATTTTAAGAGCAAAAAGTCAAACACACGAGACTGTAGCTGAAGGTCACTTGGAAAAAATACCATGGAAGTAGAAGAAGAATAATCAAAGTCAGAGACCCAACTGTGGGGTCAACTTGAAGAAAGGTCTCTGGTGATTTAAGCAAAGGGTTACCTAATATGTTTGGTGTAAACATACAAGACGCAGTAGAAGGACAATTTGGAATAGATAGTACAATTTCAAAATAAAATGAAAATGCTATCAAGAAGAAAGTAATAATGAGAACACTTTTTTTGGCATGGGAATTCATCTGGAAAAGTAGTACATTCTTTATGTTGCTATCAGTTAGGATACGAAGCGACATTATAGTTCTTCTTATAACAACTAGCATTTACTGTAAAACTGTGTGATTCACATATGCCAAAAGTCTTTGAGACACATAATCTTATAAAGTAAGAACGATCCCCACTTTACAGACCGGAAGATGAGGTTTAATAAACTTAAATATTTTAAAGTTACTTAGCAAATGGTAGCATGGAGATGCTTCCTAGCTACTAAGTCTATGCTCAAAGTCCCGGAATCTTTTCACAATCATCCTTTATCTCGCTGCATAATTGTATCTTACATTGTCTTTTTCAATGATTGTGTCAAAAATATGGTTTGGGTGTTTTCATGGAAAGTGAACCCCTCATATAGGATTTTATAGCAATTCTCTGAAAGAGGCATAAACCTGTATACATAAGATTAGAGGGCTTTATTATCAGAAGAATTAGGTGGCAACAACACTGTTTCACACAAAGAGCTGTTGGCCCTATATTCATGGGGTAACAAATATTTCAATAGTTTATGTTCTTCTGGTGATTATAGCTTTTGACAGTGTGGTAATAGCTATGAAGTATATACTAAAGTAGAAGCACATCTCTAATAGTATGAAGAATACAAAGTCTCAGTTTGGAGAAAAACGTAAAGAAAAGAATCTCCAAAAAAAATAGTCTAAGTGATAACCTAATGTTTGCTTTTCTAAATTTTATAATATACATCTAATTTGAACTATACATTTTGTGTGACTTATCCAATAATGACTACTCTCTAATCAGAAATAATTCAAGGTACTTCTAAAGATTAAATTTAATAGCTGTCATTATGTTATACCAAATTAATGGCATGAGTGCCCCAATAACATTTCCAAGTAACCAGCTATACGAAAACAGGCAGAGGCCATTTTATATTAAAGAAACTATAATCAGTGCAGAAAAACAATCAGAAAGAACTTTCAAAACAAACAAACAAACAAACAAAAAACAGACTATTTATTAGTGTCCTTTGCCATATATTTGTGGCTCTCCATCTACTAAGCACATAGTAATACTGTACTTCCCAATTCTCTTGTTGCTGTTCTGGACTATTTGACTTATGCTGGTCAATGAATCAAGCACAGAGGTGTAAAGCGAGTCACTTTGAGGCTGGAGAATGTCATCTGTTCATGGTTCACAGCGCTCTCTTTTCCTCTATCCTACTGACTGACAGACCTTGAGATAGTGGTGCCTTCATCAACTTGGTCCTGGAGTAAGAGGGATATAGAGTATAACTTTCAATCGACTTGCAGCAGATGTATAGCTGTGAAATAAACTTTTAAGTCACTAAGATTTTGTGATTCTGATGGTAACATAAACTAGTCGAGCACCAGTCAATAAAAAAAAAAAAAATGTGAGTACTCTAATTTAAGTTTTCTAAGTAGCCACGTTTAAAAAATGAAGAAATAAATTTTACTTAACCTAATTGAAATAAAAGATATTATTTGCATTTAAAAATAAAAAAGAAACAGGAGAAATAAATCACTAACCACATTTCAAATACTCAATAGCCCCATATAGCTGGCAACTACTGTAACTGACAGAGCAGATTTTGTTCACTATGGCAAGCTATAGACACTAAATAGAACCTAATCAATTACTAAGGTCTCTTCCAAAAACACACATGCACACAGTAGGACAAATGGTTTAGAAACAGAAAAGAGTTGCTAAATGGGATATACTAGAGGGTATGTCCTCTGAGCGATGAGAAATATAGACCAAAGAATGTATATAACCTTCTGGACATAAATGTAGTTCTAATTATCCTTTACTCTGCCAGTACCTGGAAAGTGAAGAATAAAAGACACATCTATATCTTGAAATATCCACAGTTGGTCCTCAAGAGATCAAATAAAATAAATTACTTTTTTAAGTTTGAAAATTATATCTGAAAAAGATGACACCAAACATCTACTACTCATGGGGTCCTGGAGCTGAGAAATAAAACAAGCAATGAGAAGAGTTTTAAATACTTCTAATAATCTTGCTGTCAGCAGTGAAAGAAATATAAGAACACAGCAAAGGCTTTGGTTTTTTAACAAGAAATGATTATTAGTGACATTTGAAAGTATAGCTTTGGTGAATTCATGAGTTAAGGGACCAAATTAAAGGAAATTCAAAAGAAATCTAGTGAAGAGGAAATTGAAGCAATGAGTGAGAGGAAATAGTGAGAGCAAGAGTAGAAATGCGCTTCTATAAAATAGAGTTCCATTTTAGCTGAAGAGCCCAGGGAAACTTAATAAGAGAAAACAGCCATCTGCAGGTCTGTGGGAAGCTAATAATGAAATGCAGGATTTTACAAGGAGATGAGTGGCATGAGGGCAAAAAAGAGCAGAGGGCTTAAACAAGGATCAAGTACCCTATCTGGAGGCTTAAAGGAATAAAATGTAAGGTAGAGCATTAGACTGACTGCCAATCAAAGGTGAAATCTTTGATCTATTGGGAATTATACGTTTAAATAATTGGTTACCTTGACTTGAATGAAAGGAAGCATAGGATTTATAGATAGTTGGATATTTAGCTGGATAAAGGAATGAGAACTCTACTGACTAATAATACGATTTCTATAGAAGTGTGTATGCATTTTTATACAGGTAAATATAAACACAACTTTTAAGAAAAATAAAAACAATCAAAATCAATGCAATCATATGAACTAAAATAGCTTAAAGAAATAAAAAATTTAAAGAGAGCATGAATTTTTTCTTAAAGTTGAATATTATAATGACTGTGGTACTTTTAAACAAGCTAGAGACTAAGCGGTGCTATAAAATTCTAGAAAAGGTTGTGCATCCATATCACAGTGGCATGCTAGCTCACTTCCATATTTTTAACTTTATATCTAACTTGAAATTTTTTGAAAAATCAAGATCTCCAAACATTATGTCTTTATATATTCTCACCTATTTTCTCATATACAGTTTGGCATCAGTGTGTTTGGAAAGCAGCAAATGGAATTTTTTTTTAAATGAGGAAGGCTAAATAAATAACACTCTAGATACCTGCATAAACATACAATATATGAAACCATGTTAATCTCAAGAAAATGCAGTGCCACATGTAATTTTTCTAATAGCATAATAGTACAGTATATGCTATAAGTGAATTGTAGAAAAGGTAACAATACCGAAAACTGCAGCAGGATTTTGGAAGAAAAGAAACTGATTTTGAAACATCCAAAAAAGATGGAACACTAGAAGTTATGTCAATTAAAACAAAACCCAACACAATCAAAAATACTTAAGTCTAATTTTTTAAAAAGAGCATCAAGCAATGAAAAGAATTTCAACTAAAACCAAAGAATATTTTAAATATAATTATACTGACAAAAGAAAAGTGATGAAGTGTAAAGAAATAGTCTATGAAGTAATTATTTAGACTCTATCTTCAGAATTAAAGCAAAAGAACAGGCATTTGCTTAGCATTAAATCAGATTTATGAGTAGAAAGGTGAGAAATTAAAGAATTAGGAGATTAACACCATAAGTGACAATTAACTCAATATGTTTTCTCTGCTGATAAAAGACCAACACCAGCAGCCCTTAGTCAAAAGTGTCAAATTAAGTAAAGATGATAGAAATTCTTCATTCAGGTTGATGTTTAAATATCTGGAAGTAAGTCGACTAAGTTGACTTCTAGAAATTACTCTCACAAGTAGTTTCTATGTATACAGGTAATATCTGAAGCTATCAAAAGAGGATATTTCAGTACTGGGTGAGTTCAGTTTCTGATCCATTCATATCCCTCTCCACACTATCCAGGTATCCAGGATGAAAGCTCCATAAACTTATCATTGTCCTTATTCCGTCTCTTCTCTCAACACTCACATAGACAGGAAGAGTCAGTTCAGAATGAAGAATATCCAGGCATCAATAGATAACATGAGCTCTGGAGTTAAGGAGACTGAAATTACCCCAGAGCCAACACCTACTAGCAAGTTGCTTAACCTCTGTGACATCTGCTTTCTTCATTTGCCAAATGGATATGAAAGGAGGTATTGGGAGAATTAGAGAGAAGGACGCAAGGTGCATCATGGCATACAAAAATTGCTCAATGAGTCAAATCCATTGTGAAGCCCTGAGGTCAAATCTCTTTTTCCCACTACAAACTCTATGACTCAATTCTTGATGATTGTATCCACCTCACTGTATTGCTGTGAGGATTAAATAAGCTAAATATATATATATATATATATATATTTCTTAGAAGACTGTAAAGCAAATAATAGATACTCCATAACCATTATTATTATTAGCAGATTCAGAATTTCTTAGTTGGCATTAGAAGGTTCTGGAAATACCAATGCCCTAATAGAAAAGTGGTCAATTTTTCTATTGGAGCAGACACAAAATTGAGATCGGAAAGGATCTCACATAGGAGATGAACATTCATGAAGAACAAAAGATCAGACCTTAAGGACAGTGTTATTCTAGATTTTACTTCCCTTTTTTGGTGTCACAATCACCTGCGGTGTTCAATACTAGTCACTGCATGGTGACCACAAGAATAAGAACTGGGATCTTACAGATGGGATTCAAAGAATTGGAAGGCTAGTCTTCCAGGGGGACTGCCCATGTCTCCGTGGGTCTCTAGCTTCACCCAAATCTCACAATGATGTGCTCATACGTCAGACCGCTACGTCATAAGGCATCTCTTCATGGTTGTGATGCTCTACTTGGTGCTTCTGTTCTCTCCTTGTATTTGTGAACCAGACAGACATGTTTTCTAATCCTGGCTGTGTCAGTTCCCAGCTTTCTGACTAGAGAACATTTTAGAGTGTATCTGACCCTTAACTCAGACTGTGAGGTCTAGAAATAGTATAGGTACAGTGTCAATCATTGATTCAGCAGGTGATTTTTAAACACTAGCTAACTAGTCTCCTAATGTGATTTATTTCCTTAGTTCATAGAATGTGCTTCTTCTCAATGTTTCTCTTTATATAGCCAATTGGCAAATGGACTAAATGTAAGAACCTCTCTCTGGACTAAATATGTTCAAGTTGTCCTAGAACGTCTATAGGTTCTAGCACACACTGACTGATCATGCCTTGTCATACCTGGTTGCTTCTAATACCATCCCTCTATCCCTGCTCTCAGTCTAAAGAAGGAAGCTATTAGTGAAATACGTCCTAAGTTTCCTTTAGGCCATTCTATTCAATAATTCTAGTTATAAATATCTTATTGCTATAAAAATTTATTTTTTAAAAGCATGTTTGCACTTCTCTTTAGAGTTACCTAAAACTATCTTTTTGTTCTGTTTCCTAATAAACTATACCAGTGGTGCTCCGGATGTATCACACATCAATCTTTCAGTCTCCAGCACATCATGATACCCTAAATGGATGTCTGACTGTCACCTGTTTTACATTTCTTTCCCTCCATTTCCCATGGCAAATTCGATCTTGACCTTCCAAATGAGATCATATGTCCCTACCTGTGATATCCTCACCAGCTCCCCAAAAGTTCCAGAAAATCCTGGTCCTTGAATTTTCATGGTTGTTATTACTGTACAAGCTTTGACTATACTGATTTTGAATGATTTTTTGACCCACTCAGCTATGTTCTGATCTTGAAAGATAAAAATAATATCTTCTTACCCCAGAGATAAATAGTACCTGTCTTCTAGATTGGGTTTTTAGAATGCTTAGCAATTAGTTTCTTACTCCTCCTTCCACAAAATGACCAAAGTTATTAATAGTAAACTCCCATTTTGATCATTGCCTTAATGAAGATACCATTTGATATTTATAAAAGAGTTTTTCTGGAAACCCAAATAAAAATTAATAAACACAAATTAACAGTTTTCTTTCATACATATATAAAAACCCACTACTTACATTGAATATGAAGAAAATATTCTATTAAATAGAAAAATATCAAAGATGTAGGAATAAATTAACATGAAACATGCAAGTTCTATGAGGAGAAAATTTTAAGGCTCTATGTGACAAAGAAGGTTAAAACAAAGAGAAGCCATTATGCTAGAGAAGATACAAAACCATTAAGCAGATAGTAGTCTCTAAATTAATCTATGCAATTAATATATTTTAAAAGAATACAGAACAGAATGCTTTAAATAATACAAAACATATTCCAATGAATGCATAGAATAATGAGGGCTAGTTGGTAAAGAAAAAAGAGATTAATGACAAAGAGCCATCTTTATTGATATCAAAAATACAGTTATTTTAATAAAAAGACTGCTACTTCTGCTGTCAGAGAAGTAGGAAGAGAGAGGAATTAAATGGAAATTCTATAAATAAATCATGAGAAAATGTGGCAAATGATCAGTGACAATATGAGAAAAATGACATCTCCTCAGTGAAAACAGTATATATCATTCAATGAGTAATTGGGACAATTTATGAAACTATCTGAAAAAACAATTGATCATAACCTCATAATTTATAACAAAATTACATTCTGTTGAATTAAGGCTTTATATATACATGTATATACATGTACATTTACATATAAAATTATTTTAAAATAGAGGTATCTTTTAAAATATAATTTAGAAGAGAGAATGACTTTCTCAATAGTTACAAAACTCAAAAACAATTAAAAAACTGATAAATCTGCACAGAATTAAAAGATTGTCTAAAGGTGGTAAAACTCAATGAACAAAGTTAGAAAATAAAAGATTAATGGTGAAGTATTTTCAACACACATCACATTAATTTACACTGACATGTACAACTCTGTGACATATAACTACAAATATATACATAAAATTATACATGCAAATATAGATTACAGCTAAAATTCTAAAATTCTTAAATGTAGTTATTTGCATATATACATAACAATATGTAAGCCATTATATGCATATATAAAATATATAAAGGGAGCAAATTTCAGAACAGAAAAGTGTGCATTATGCTACTGGCTATGAAATATTAACATATAAACATGAATAAATTTAGGAATATACAGACTGTATATGGAAGAATAAAAAGAAAACTGTGATTGTGGGGAGAGGGATGACTGGAAACTAGGATACCCAAGATGATTAATTGTTCAGTGTATATCATGCCGTACTTTTGAATTTTGTACCATGAACACATATTAACTCGTGAAAAATAAAACTATTTTAAATATTTAAAGAACTATCCCCTTCGCTCCAATAATTTTCTTTGCACTTCTTTTCTAAGAAGCACCTCCTGTTTTTCTCCTTTCCCATCCTGTCCAACATCTTCAAATGTAGCATTCCTCATTTGTCTCTGTTTAAATATTAGAAATCTTTGTAGGGAAGATATACAAAAATACAAGCAAATAAAATTCCTATGATTATTCATAGCTTTTTTTTTTAAATATGTTGTCTTTGTTTTTATTCCTCCATTAAGAAAATGTTTTCGCTGCCTCTTCCATACAAACATTATTCTAAATTCCAGGGCACAACAGTGAAAAGAGCTAAGATCTGTGCAACCAGGGAGGCTGTGTTCCAATGAAGGAGACTACTCACCAAGCAGTAATGACAGTTTGGCATGTCTTGTGCTACAGAATATACAGGACCATATGGGAACTTATAGAAGGGTCACTTCTCATTCACCAAAGACATTACAAGAAAAGAAAGATACAGACTAATAAGTCTTATGAACATAAATGCAAAATCCTGAACAAAATGTTAGCAAATAGAATCCAACAATGTATAAAAGAAATTATACATTATAATCAAGAGGGATTTATCCCAGGTATACAAAAGTAGTTCAACATTTTAAAATTCAGTTAATCTAATTGACAACATCAATAAGGCAAAGAAGTAAAACATGCAATTATCAACATATGCAGAAAAACAATTTGCAAAATTCAACAGTCACAATGAAAATTCTCAGCAAATTAGAAAATAAGGGAAACTTCCTCAACTTGGTTTCAGGAATGCATTTACAAAAAACACAAATTAACATCATATCTAATGGTGAGAAAATTTAGCTGTTAAGATCAGGACAAGACTAAAACATGTTGCCTCTTAGTGCTGCTTTTAAACATTATATTTGAAGTCTTTCCTTTACAACAAGACAAGGAAAGTAAAAAAAAAAAAAAAAAAGGGACATGATTTTGGAAGGAAGAAATACAAGTCTCTGCTGATGACTTGATTGTCTATGTTGAAAGTACAAAAAATTGATTAAAAAATGCCCTTCAGTAGGTGAACAAACAAGTAAACTGTGGTACATACAGACAATAAGAAATAAGCCATAAAGTCTTAAAAAGGTATGGAGAAACATTAAATCCATATCAGCAAGTGAACAAAATTAATCTGAAAAAGGCTAGATACTGTATAATTACAACTATATGACTCTCTGGAAAAGTCAAAAGTATGATGACAGGTTAGTGATTGTCAGTGGTCTGCAAGGGGGTAGGGGGAAGGATGGTTTTCAGGGGAAAGGATGAACAGACATAGCATAGAGGGCTTAGGCAATGAACCTATCTGATGACACTGTCATAATGCCTTTGTTCAAACCCATGGAATGTACAACTCCAAAAGTGAATCCTAATTAACCTATGGACTTTGGGTAAAAATCCTGTGTTAATGTAGGCTCACTGATGCTAACAAATGTACCACTGTGGTGTGGGATTAGCAATAATGCAGGAGGTTATGGATGTGTGGAACAGAATATCAATAGTTTGAGAGCCTATTAGAAACTCTGAATTCTGTGCTCAATTTGCTGTGCTAAAAGTGCTATAAAAATAAAGTTTATGCATTAATTTAAAACGAAGAAAACAGCAAAATGATTTATCCAGTCACAAGGTTGACATTTATTTAGTGAAACAATGGTTTTAAGGAATAGCTTAGCTTTTTCTCTTCAATGAATAATAATATGCTTTGATATCAAACATGTCCATAAATCTACATAAACTAGCAGAATAATAATAAAAATATTAGTATTATCTAAGCTTCATTAGAATTTTAAGTATCTTTTTTACTTCCAAAGTACATACAGAAATTCATTGGTTGCTAGATTTTAAATAATTACATAAGGGTAAAAGCAGGTATTTAATCCTATACATTAAATAAATAAATAAATCCTATAAATATAAATAAATCCTATAAAAATCCTATAAATCCTATAAATAATAATCTCCCACATATCAAGTAGCAATAACAATGAAAGCTTCATGCTTTGTCTTGGTTCTGTTCACATTCATTTCCAGGCAGGACCCACAGCATACAACCTACATATGATTTGTGAAAGGAAAAACTCTGTGTTCTCTCTAGGGCCTTCTCATCTCCTGCCAGGCCAGTGAACAAGATGAGTTTCTTTTTATAACGACAAGGCACAGAGATAATTTATCAACCAGAGAGCACAAACAATCCTTTATTCAGCAGAATTACAAAAGGTTATTTAGCTTCTGGCATCTACTATAGTTCTTGCAAGAATTAGGCCCAAGAGCCAATATGATAATTAATAAATTTCCAACATCTGGGCAGTAAAACAATTTTTTATGAATGTTAAACAATGCCAATGCCAAATTAAAACCTCCCCTTCTCATATTTATCTATCTGAACCCTTCGCTCTAGAGCCAAATCTGCCTGTATTCTGGCTATAAAATGGAGATAGTGATGACATACTAGGAAGATATTACACAATTTGGGAAATCCATATTACTAAGTGTCATTTAATCATATGGACAGTGATGATATCACCCTCTGAGCCTAATGGAGAGTAACCCTTGCCAAGAATACCATATCAAGTTAAATGACAGATGAGTGATCTCAATCATCACACTGAATAAAGGAGCCAAATTCTAAGGATGCACAGGAATCTCTCAGTTTTTCAAGTTGTCCTCCAGCAGCCATCTTCTATTTTCATTTTTTAAAACATAGCAAATAACTTTGGTTATGTATTGATAGCTTAAATAAAAGGGAAGGGGGTGAATTTCAAGTAATAAATGTCTTCCTAAACTGAGTACTAAATCTTAGCACTAAATTTAACAGACAATCCAGTTCACGCCTCTACTTTTTCTCTACATTTCCCAACACAAAACAATACGTGATTATGACTATTTTTGTGTGAATTGGCTCATACATGTGATCAGAAGTTTTAAGGAGATATAAATGCAGGATGAAGTATCAAAGACATTTTATGGGACAGCAGGCATCCTAAATACTACGTAGCATATACTGTAACTTATGAAACATTAAATAGATTTAAATTGAAAACAACACAACCTAAATTAAAAGTGATTGCATTTAACTGAATTAAAATAGATTTGCAAAATGGAACATTTGCTTGAATGCATGAGGTCTCCCTTTGTTGATAAACTGATAGGTCTATAGATAGGAAATACTCCCTCCTCACTTTGATTGGTATCCATCATTAACTCTTTACATAGAAGTTATACTTTTGGATGAAATTATTCAGAAATTGCTCATTTTAAAGATCAAATATAATAAACTTGCATTTATCTGAGAGAATCAGAAACTCAAGAGTGAATAGTATTTTCCAAAATGGGTTACGCATACCACTAGCAGATTGACCCATTAGGCAATGGCTTGCAAGAATACTTTAGTATGGCAATAAACTGATGAATATAAGTTATAATAATAAAACATATGTGGATATATCACCTCAAACATAATTTACTAATAGGGTATGTGATCGAAAGGGTTTACACAGCAATGTTTTGGAGCAACAAGATTCAGTAAAGTTAACTACCCAGCAAAAACTCTTAAGTTATGTGATAAAAATTCATAGAGTTGAAAGAATCATTCAGTCATCATTCAGCACATTTAGATGGAACCACATTGCATTACTGGCATTTAATCATATTTGTTCTAGACAAACAGCAAGTTAGTGGTTCAGTCTAATAGTTACTAAGCTGCCTTCATATGTAAGGCCCATGCTGTCTGTTGCAAGGAACCCAAAGATAGCTCTGCCCCCAAAAATTAGGTGGCTGGCATGCTAAACTTCTACAGCAATAAGGAGAGGAAGAAAGTAGGGTGAGAAATGCCTCTCTTGTTGCATTCTGTTGCTTTCTTTTCTGGATTTAACCATATGGCAGTATTTTTTGCATAATATTGTAGTACTGAAGGCAATTAATATCTTACTCAGATGCAATAATTAGAAGGAAATGAAAACATTTATTAAAATTACACCATTAGAAAATGGCACCAGCTTTGGTAACTGAACTAATGGTTATGTGGGAGGTTTAGACAGATACTGTGAAACATGGCTTTATGAAATCTTTTCTCTTTTGATATCTAAATAAACACCTAATGAGTCCCTAAAACACTGAACTTTTTACATAAATTAAATTTTATAATAAAAATGTCTTTAGTCACCTATTAAAAATCTCTTGAATTTCTCAGAACGAAACAAAGGAAAAAATTTTGGAAATTAAATTTCAGATTCAATAAATCACTTCTGCCCAAAATAGCCAACACAGCAGCAAGAATAAGCAGATATTGAGTGCCCATCTGTGTGTAGCAATATGAAAGTTCATGTTTTTACAGACTACATAATCTAGAGCTAAACATAGTAGTTGCATGAAAGCTATATTTATTTGAAGCAATTATCTAGTTTTAACACAAATGTTAGGGATTCCCAGAAGAATCCTTTAGTGAAATTCACTTTCCTGTTCTCTGACTTGACTTCACATTGTTCCCCTCCCCTAAAACCACCTGTGATATGATGCTCATATGAATTTTCACCTGTAACACATTTAAATTTAAAATTTTAATTTTTTTATATCTACCATATTTGAATACAAAAAAAAAATGTCTCTAGTAACAATCAGGTTGTCAGGGAATAAATGTTTTTTTAATGATATGGTGAAATATTAATGAAGAAATAAACAATCCTCAACAAGAAAATAGCAGAAATATATATATATATACATATGTATATATGTATATATATATATATATATATATATATATATATATAAAGCAAACAAACAAAAACTCCCCTTCACAGAGAAGTACAAAATAAACCCTAAGAGCAAATGATGAACTAATACAATAATCTTAATACAGCAAAGCTGGAAGTTGTTTATGTCTACTTTACATTTTGACCCTTTAGGTTAAGAATTTACCTTGCTATCTTGTTTCATATAAACTCCCAATACAGCTTAATGTGATTCTTACCAAATCCACTACCATGACTAAAATTTCTGTTCACCATGTCTTTACCTTACTACATTTTATGAAGAATTTAAACACTGAAGTTATTTCTCACAGTCCTTTTAGAACAAATCTAAGATTAATTTAATAATTAAAAACACACCAATATAATCAATTCATGAGTTCAGAAGAAAATTATCATGTTTTTTAAATTAAACAAAGTAGTACATGAATCATATTTCCATGTGAGGTATAATTTCTAATATTCCAAATTTATCTAAATATTTTAGAACTGTTATTATATATATAGATAAATATATAGCTATTTAGTTAGATTACTTATCAAACCTCACTTACTTGCCAGTGAAAAACATGAAAAAATCATGAATATGAAAATACTATTTCTAATTTTCACATTTTACAGCAACAATTTGAATTAAAAAATTCATAAAACAGGAGTAGCATATGCCAATAAGAAGTAACAAATCCACAAAGACAGCAATAGGAAGAGTGTGTAACAAAAACTTCAAATGGGATGAAAGACTTTTAAAATCTTCCTTCAAAATGTTTTAAACAACATTCGTCTACCTTATTTTTGTAATGGCATGCTTGGCTCAACCAGTGCTGAAGGTTATACCACAATTTTACTTGGTGAAACAAAACAGAGGAACAGACAAATCTCAGAAATTCCCACAAAGAACACAAGGCTGACTTGGAGAGCAAGGAACAAGGGAAGGAAAGAGTTAACAAGAGCTCTAAAAGGGCATTAGAAGTCGGGTGGTGGGTGTGATGTGAAATGTAAGGAGCCTGAGGTACAAATTTAATATCCTAAAAAATCATATAGCAGTGTAAAAAAAAGAAATGATAAAATTGTTAAAAAGAAAGCATTTTACTATGTGCCTTGTCAAGGGTGGAAAGGAAAAAAGGGAAAGGAGCCTTATTAGTAGAGAATAATTAAACTTTCTGCTCCCTAAAAGTCTTAAATATGTGCCCAAGAAGGACAGAAATCTGAACCTATTCTAAAGCCACCACCTTTCGCATTGACTTAGGGTGCAGACCTATGGAAACGAGAATGTCCAAAGGACAGTTAAGATTCAAGAAAAATTATGGTCAGATGTGTAAGACAACATCCGGTGGAGATGGGCTGGGTGAGATGAAGGAAAAAGGTGAGAACGTCAGAATGTGTGGCACATCCAAGCAGAGTTCAAACTGTGCTCAATTCCATCAGGACCCAACCTGCCTCCCTCAGCTTCACCTCATGGCTGTCTCCCTGGAGAGAAGAACGTGATAGACTAGAGAATGGGATCCCTCAGGCAGCAAACCAAAGAGCTGTGGCCTTCAGTCTTAATGACCAGGACAAGACAAATAGGTTTCACAGTACAGGAGACTGACAAATGTCCCACAGCTCCAGCAGAGAAAGAGAGGAAACGCAAGAATAGTGAGCTCCAGAGAACTGTGCCACTGCAAGCACGACTGTAGGAAAACCACATCCCTCTGCCCAGCTGACTATACATTAAATCCTCCTAAAGATACAATGATGTTCCTTAGATGCATGACCTAGAGAAACTAGGGAACATTGGAAATTACATAGGAAAGCAGTCTTGCATTAAGTTTGCTTATTCATGGTAGTTCCCAATGTGCCAAATGCGAGCAAACAGAAAAGAAAATATATATTCTTCCTAGAAACAATAGGATCCATGATACAAAATAATGGCATGTATCCTAGTATGATTCATTAGTTCACTGATCACACAGAAAGAGCATGTGCATTGACTAACCTTGTGTATAAGATGAAAGAAGCGCTAATCGTAAAACTAACAGGCATGACCCAAATTCCACAAAGAGAAAGGAAAAGCCAAGACAACAATAAAGAAGCTACAAGATACACATACTCCTTCAGCAGTGATATGCTAGCCACTAAAAGGACACAAAAGAACACTAGATCTTTCCTATAGGAAAAAGCACAATGTTTTCAGTGGTCCTGAAGAGAGAATTTTACAACACACTAATTCTGTCACTACCATTTATTAGGTGCCAGATATGTACCTCTTGGTGCACATCCACTATTTCATTCAATTAATGAGGTAGCATGAGGCAGCACTAACACCTTCTTTTTACAGCTGAGTAAACTGAGCTGTGGCTAAATAAATTGCCCATCAGCAGAGTACTGCAGGTTGAACCTCAGAGCCAGACCTCAAGTCCAAATATCTTGCTCCAAAGCCAATGCCCTTCTCAAAACCAACACTTGCTCTCATTATTGGAAATCTGAAAATAACAGGAAAAAGCCACCCCAGTTAAGAGAATGCAATATTTATGGTCATATATTATTTTTTGAATGCAGACAGGAATATTTTTTTTTCCTCTGAAAGCAAAGGAACATGAAATGTATTTGGAAATAATTTCATCAATAAAAAGCATGAAACAAATTTCTACATTTACAAAATCAATAATTACTGGAAAATTCACTAAAACCAATGGCTAATTAATAGCTTGTTGAAAGATTTAAAACCATTATGGTTGAAATACTAAGTGGAACTATATTTTCAACAGCATCACAGAATTCATTTATATTATTTCATTGGGGAGTCATAATGACCATAAGAAATGGAAAATTCAGTTAAAAACACAACAAAATCTAGTTTAAAAGAAAAAGGAATTTGTGCTCTTATTTTTTTCATTTTTAACGATGGATTTGATTGTCCCTCACCAACCTTGAAAAGGTTCCTGGACAGCTCTTCCACGCTCAGCGTGACGAGAGGATAAAGGTTCTTGCAACCTCCTCCCATTCAGAAGCACAGACCGTGTGGCCCAGAATAGAGTGAACCTGAGGTTAATTCTTTCTCATCATCAACAAACATGTATTTATTCCCTACAATGGAAGTGAAAAATTTAATCCAAGAGAATTATGTCCCTGCAGAGAAGTATGAAGTAACAAGGGCTCAGGGACCCAGTCATACTTCAAAATATCAGTTTCAGCCAGAAGTAAGTAGTGCTGGCATACAAAACAAGATAAGGATGGAAAAGAAGACTGAATATAAAAGCAAAGCACTTGTAAAATAGTTTCAAAAACCAAGGTTTTACAACCGAAATTTAATGTGGAAACTGGCATTCTTTTTCACTCTGTTCCTTCTTCTGCAGATTAGCATCACCTCTGAAAGTCTTTCTGAATGAGCACTAAACACAATGAACAACACAGCTGAAAAAATATTATAATGCAAGAGTTCTTTAGCATTTTTGTGGTATGGAGCCCTCGACAAGCTGGAGAAACCTAAGGCCCTCTTCCTAGAACCATGTTTTTAAATTCATTTTAAAACTCATAGAATTCCACAGGAACCAGTCATATAATTACCAATATTTTAAATACATCAAATTTGTAATATGGCATATTATATATATATAAATATTTATACAGTAAATGACAAAATATAGCAGCAGGTCAAGTAACTATCATCATTTCAAAATAAAGAGCAGTCTTACAATATTTTGAGATATCTGCAACACTGAAATAAGATATGAAAAGATTTTAGTTTCTATAGATAATGAAGTCACAGAATCAGTACTGATGTCTGTTGCCTAAATTCATATTAAAAGAAATGTTACAATTCAGAAAAGGCTGCCAAATGTGTCATCAACTTTTGGTGGCTTAAACAAAAACAAACTCTGGAATAATATAAGGATAATCAGTTAAACCTAAGAGTTGCAGAAAATTCTACTCAACCTCCTTTTTTTGAAAATCTGAAATATGCAGACTGGCAAGAACCTTCCTAGATATCAAATGGCAGCAATAGGCTTTAGGTTGTTAATATCCAGGCATTCCAAGTTCTCTTCTCTGAAAGTATGTTTTCAAGAGGACAGAAAAATCCTCTGCTAAAGCAAAAAAGCAACAACAAAAAAAGCTCAAATATTTTAATAACAATGGTACTACTCTAGTCAGAGTTTAATGTCTATCAGGGGCACTCTTTAAGCAAAAATATTACCTTATTATGTGCACTGATAGATTCATAAACATGTATTAAATGTCTACTATGTGTTGGTTTTCAAAATATCTAGTATCGGACTTCATTTAAAGTGTTACTTATTCATTTGCTCATTCACTAAATTCATATGCGTGAAACTATTTACATGTGCAAGGTACTATTTGGTTCTTATGAAGCATTAAGCAATGTAAATATAGTTATTTATTCCAAGGAGCACAGATTATAGCAGGTGAGTAGTTATTTAAGCCATTATATATACAAACAAGCAGCTATGTAAGCCATTATTTAATAATTGTGCTAAATTCAACAATAAGACAGGAACTGATTGCCAATGAGACTTTTGAACAAAAAAAATCCTGAATGGCAAGGGAAGGCTTTTGAGAAACTGACATTTTCACTGAGTTTTGAAGAACATTCACTGGGTGAAGGCAGATGAGACAGGGTTCAATGACTACAGAAAGTTTTCAAGATGGAGGGAATGGAATGTGCTAAAGAACTGAGACAGAAAGGAGACTGACAGGTTGAAAAACGAGAACAAATCAGAAAAAAGGTATGGAGATGGCAGAGATAAAACTATGTAGGACATCAAATGGACTAAGTCAAATACTTGATCATTATCCTAAAAATCATATGAAACCGAGGCAGAGTATGAAGTAATACAGTAACTTGATCTATATTCTTAGAAGTTCACTTTCGATGCAATATGTAGGTTGGATGAGATGCAGGGAGTTCAGTTAGGATAACTCCAGGAAGAGATGATTGAAGACAGATACCACTGAGTGAGACACAGAATACAAAAGAGTAAGCTTGAATGTGAAGAAGTGTGTGTGTGTGTGTGTGTGTGTGTGTGTGTGCAGCACATGTGCATAGAACAGGAAAAGGAGATACTGTTCAGCTGTAGACTTTTCAAAGGTGAGACATCCTGCAGGCTCTTGGATCTTTAGGTCTGGTGCTCAGAAGGATAGCCTTGGAGAGATATATAGTATAGTATGTATATATACATATAGTATGTATACGTATATATGTAGTATATACACACCATGTATACATGCATGTCATACATATGTATATACACGTGTGTATACATGTAAGTGTGTATATGACTAGTGTTATATCCAAGAGGACAAGCCTGCAGAGACTTCTTATAGAAGGAATGAGGAGATAGAAAACACAAAGGGAAGAGGAAATGGTCAAGGGGGTTAAAGACTGCTAAAAGATCAATAATAAAGAGGATTGAAAGGTGGTGTTTAGTGACAAGGAAGTCTGATAAAATCTATTTTGAGGCAGAGTTGATGTTGAACCAGATTACAAAGGTTCAGAAGAATGAGAGAAAAAAGATAAATCTTGGATGTAAACTGCTTTTTGTTTTTTTTTAACCTTGGGTGTGCACACAGTAGATTCCAGTGGAGAAGAAATGAGAGGTCAAGAGATTTCAAAGTTCCTCATACTATCAGAACACTTGAAATACAAATAAGCACTCTGCAAACTCTATTTTTATTCTTTTGTGCTATATTTCTAATTATTGAAGCTGAGGAAAGTATGTCTGAAATAAATCTGATGTTAAAAAAAAATCAAAACACTTTCCTCAAACACTGAAGCACACATTTGAGTTATCAGTTTAAGATTCCCGGAATATAGTCCACCATGCTTTTTCATGAAGTCACCAAATGCGCTTTATGCGTGTGGGTGTGTGTATGCATAACATATCATTAATATGGATTCTATTCAAACTCCAGAGGCATTTCCAATAGTCTACAAATGAAAATTCTGAAGTGAAAGGGTGTGATCATAGTTCAATGCAATAAGCAACATTAGAAACTGCACAGACTATTATTGATGGCTGTTGAGATCTTCTAGAAAGAGTAATTTTTGGTAACTAAAGTTAATTACATTTCCTATCAAGATTAATTGACATTTTATGACACGCGTGCCATTATAAGTCTCCTAATGACCACATCTCGGATATTGTTATTTTCCTGTTTTGGTGCCAATAACTCATGTGTGTGTTATTTCTTCTCTTCATTGAGCAAAGGAAACAAAGTGTCTCCTATGAGGGATAATAAGTGAGAAAAAAAAAAGAACCCTAGCAAGGACTCTCTCTTAGATTTGCATTCAGAATTTCCCATGAAATACAGGAAAAGCGAAAATTACCACGTATCAGATTTACAGTGCTTTTCCCTGTAGCACCTTTGGAAGCGGCATTAAGTATTTCAGGATAATTAGAGACTGGTAAACCAACAAATTAATAAACTATCCCCAGGTGGCCTCAAAAAGATACTGTGGTTCCTACAAAGTGACAAGCATTCCCAGGGAGATGGGCAGGCTTGAGGAATGTCTGCTTCTATAACGACTGAGTAGGACGAATGATCCACAATTTTAAAGTGCAAGTGAAAACGAACGGTTTAATGCACAAAGTAAAATCTTTTGCAAATGATTTTATATAAAACATATTTATAGAAATCCTTCTCATGAACAATTTTCTTTAATAAATTATCAGATGTCAAGAACAAGCCTTTGCACATTATCTCATGCTGTTCAGTATTTGGCTTGCAGCCCAGGAGAGGTTCATGCCTCTCTAATGATGGAAAACTCAACTATAAAATAGCCAAGGGGGTGACAAAATGCTGCTGAGAAATGAGAAAATGAGGTTCCTGGACGGTTTTGCACACAGTAGGCTCTCAACAAATATTTGCCAACATGTTTGCCCTATGTGTTGCTGTATTGTTTAATTCTCACACATTTACAAGGTAGACTTTAGCCAAGAGTCTAAGTATTGATATTGTATATGGACCTTAATCTCTATGAGACATTTAGTTATTCCTTCAATGGCTTTTTAAATGTAAATTATCTCATTTATAAAGTAGGATTACTATTATATAAAGACCATATTTATACATACACACATGCACATATACATCTGATATGTTAACTGTAGGGGAAAAGGAGATATAGAATGATAAACCTTTAGAATCTGTGAAGGGTATATATAATTTATTAGTATAATGTAATTAATACCTAATTCAGCTTTACTTTATGTAACTACAATTAACAGCAATTCAAAAATAAGTAGGCTCTCAGATTTGCAAGTGCATTCCTAGCCTCTATTGTTATCCTGATCATCTCTTCCTCTAAATGTTTTAACAGGAAACCCCCTTGTGAAGGTCATATAGAAACTTATAAGTACTGCCAGGGGAGAAGGTGTCGATTAAAATTCAGTGGTGTGTGCCATTTGCTATTTCTCTTTCCCAGTTGTTCTATACTTAGTACTTATATGCTGAACCAAATTATTAATATCTCTCCTTCAGGTGACTGATTTCATAGGGAACAAAAGCCTACATGGACTTTTCAGTAAAAAGAATAAGCTTAAATATTTGGCAAAACATGCTCACAAAATGAATTGAAACATATGAATTCACATAAAGAAAGTATTAGCCAGATAAGCACAGAGTCCTCTTGTGAAAACCTGAGAACTGTGGCAATATCAGAGTAATAGTTCATATTCTCTGGAAGCATTCATTAAGTACATAGCTTGACATGGCACAAACTTCAAATCAACTTAATTTGTGTCATCTAAGAGTTCACACATGAATAAAGGTATCACATTTCACTGAAATTACTCCTTTAGACCTAGAAATTTATTTATATACTTTAGAGATTTTTAGACACAAGATTTTCTCTCCCAAAGTTTCTAGGAAAATTGCCATTAACACAAGTTTAGTGTTTATGATCAAAAAAAGAATTAATAATCTCTGCTGAGTACTGAAGAATAGCAATTTCTCTCGATAACAGAGTTTGAGCGTTATCAAAATGAACAACTTACTACTTGAAATGTTTAAATCTGCAAAAATAGTTGCGGAAAAATATTACAATATGAGTTCAGATAAAATCTTAAATTTTGAGTGACCTCAAGGCCTACCTCATGACAGGTATTTTAAATTAAGAATGAGTGACAGAATAGAAGGTTAGAATCCTCCATAGATTAGCAAACTGTGAGCAGAAACACTGTCTTATAAAGGCATAGATGTACTAACATAAATAGGCACCCTGGGTACCTGGGTAGACAAAAAATTTGAACTCTTCAAAATAATATCCTTTAAATGATCATTCAGCATTTATTTAATGAGCTAGGGAATAACTAGCTTTCTTTTGATAAAAATTCATATCCATATCTATTTTTCACATGAGATTTTTTTCATATAGGCATTGAACATGAAATCAAAATTTAGTATGTGTAGAATTAACTTCCATTTTCATTTTTCCCCTTTCTCTAAAAACTGAACAAAATCTGACCCTCTAAATCACTAGTAACAGTATTCACATACATGGAACACAATAAACAAGGAATACTACAGTATGATAAAGGAGAATTACTACATGAGAAGTAGATACAAGAAGTCCCCCAAATTTTAGAAATCAGATTTTGGTTTATTTGCATATTTTTAATATTTTTAGGTTCTTACAAAGTAACTTCCTGAAACCTAAGAAAGTCTGAGAGAAATCTTCAGAAGTCATCCAATTCACAACCTTATGGGAAAAGTTAAACCCAAAGATGTCAGCTTGAAAAGTATAGGCATTTGATGACCATTAAAAAAGAGCAGATGTTTTCCTTAGTCTGCCATATACCATGTTTTGTGTTTGGTGTTGGGTAAACAAAAAGTACCTACTTGAGAGCTTCAGGAAGTTCACAGAAAGAACACACAATTGGTCAGCACAATTACCTGTACTGAATATTGTGATTAGCGGGTATAAAGCAAGGGCATCATGGGAGCTTGTAGAAAGGGGATTAAAACCACATTAGCTTACTAGAGAAGGCCTCTCCATGAAAATGAAGCTACTTCTTTAAAGAATGATCCTATTCACTCTTGGAGGAGGGTTTAGAAAACTGACATTCACCATCCTGCAGACGGGAATGTAAGTCAGTGTAATTTTGAAAGGAAGCAATGTATTAAACACAGCTAACACCTGATAAACAATGCCCGTCTTTTGATAAATAAAAACAAGGAGTTTTTATTAAAATTACCAGATATATTCAAAGACATGTATAAAGATACTCACTGAAGTATTACTTAGATTATTTTTCTAGATATCATAAAATAACACAAGAACTAGAGTCAAAAAATGATTATTAATTTAAGGCAAGCATTAAAACCATCATAGGCTATTTGGACTGGACCTTACACTTGGATTTGTATTTTTAATACTAATTCATTCTATGTCTTAATTTTAATAGAACACCATTTTCTTAATTGTAGAAATTTCAACTTCCTTCCTTCCTTCCTCCACCCCTCCCTCCCTCCCTCCCTCCCGCCTTTCCTTCCTTCCACCCTTCCTTCTGTCCTTCTCCTGCCTTCCTTCTGAAGAACATAGGGCAAATGCGAAAAAACTTTAAATATTCCAATTTCAACACAAGTTATAACTTTAGAAATGTAATTTTGCATAAATCATAATTTACTATCATTTAAAACAAATATATAGCCTATGACGAAAATTTTAAATAGGATGCATCTACACAATATACAACAGCTGACTATTCAATTAGGCAATATACTGTTTACTGCAGGATACTGAGTTAAGAGAATGATGAGAGTAGTGAAAATGAAGGATGAAAGAGTCTATATTCTCCAGAAGCAAAGTCAGGGATGACAGCTTACATCCTAGATGCCCAGAACATTACAGTCCCCACATAGCACTCAACAAAGGAATGAATGAATGGAAGACAAGGAAGGTGTGGTATCTGTTCTCAATATGATGAAAGAGGAATGGAATCCTGATAAGAAGAAACAGAAGAAAAGGCACAAAGATAGGAAAATCCAAGTATAACTGATAGCACACAATCCACATAAATTAAGAGATCAAAACAACAGCACAGCAAGATTAATGAAAATGATTAAAAAAAAAAAAAAAAAAGAGCCTGGAATTATGAACTTTGCAAGGTACAAACAGTTAATTTTCAATCTGTCAGTCAGAATTTACAATGTGAAAAAATAAGATGACAGAAAGATAATAAGTAATGAAACTAAACTTTATTTAAATTAACTGGGAATAGGAGGGAATACACAGCGAAGTGAAAAAAAAAGTGGAAGCAGAAAAGGAAAAAATAAGGCTGAACCTATGCCAAAGTAGATGGAAATCATAAAGGTAAGAGCAGAATAAATGAAATAGGAAATGCTAAAGCAAATCAATGAAAAAGAAGAAACTGGTTCTTTGAAAAGTCAGTATAGTCAATAAACATACAATCTACATGATCAGGAAATATGAAGGAAACTACAAATTAATGATATCTAGAATGTAAGAGGTGCCATAAACATTAAAGCAGTAATAAATAAATAATATAAACAACTTTTTGCCAATATATTTGACAACTTAATAATATGAAGATTCCTTAAATAACAAATAATCTATCAAACGTCACTCAACAAGAGTCAAACTGAAATTAAATGGAAAACATTATCATAAGTAAAGTTCCAGATGTTATCAATCATGAATTCTACTGAGCAATTACAAAAAAAAGTAATATGCAAACACTTTCAGAAAATAGAAAACTTTCAAATTTACGTGGCCAACTATATTGTGATACCAAAAATGGACATTATCAGAAAAAATCTACAAACTAATATACCTCATGAACTCAGGTGCAAAAAAAAATTTAGCAAAATATTAGCATTTTAAATCAGTAATACATAAAAATGATAATACATATTGATCAAGTGCTTCTTACTGAAAGAATTCAAGTTCCAATCATTGGAATTCAATCAGTGTGTATCATGTCAACTATGATGACTGTAAAAAGAAGACCTTCTCAACAGAGTTTTTAAACGCACTTCAAAAAATTATATATCCCATGACACAGTAAAAGAAAGTGTCAGCAAATTAGTAATAGTAAGAAATTTCCTAAAACTGATAAAGAGCATCCTTTTTAAAAAAAAAAAAAAGGAAAAGTTCAGGTAACGAAGAAGGTGAGTAGGCAAGCAGGAGGAAAAGAGAGGAGGAAGACGCACCCTATTTATTTTATTAATTGTTCATCTCAGGTGTTACCCCTGACTCCAAGGGGGGTCTGGAACCCGTTTCCTGGGTGGTACGTGGATTATGCCAGCCAGAGTGGGTGGCCTTATCAGCTAGGCCTCCAGGGTGCACCAAGGGCATCCTTTTTTTTTTTTTCAACCTATTACTGAAAACAAGTGAGAGAATTAAATGTGTACTGATGTTCTCTTGTGATGTTTCCTAGATTTTTGAGACACTAAATTATGAAAATGCATGTATATTGATAATAGCTCTAGAAGTATACTCCAGATAGCCCAGTTACATTAAAAAACAAGCTATGTTACTCAGGCTTGATTAAGCCTCTATAAAAAGCTGTAGCTAATAACATAATAATTTACTTACTTTGAAAGACTGAATGTTTTCTAAGATTGGGAACAAATGAAGAATATTTGCTTTCTAAACCAATAAACCAAACCAAACAAAAACTAGCCCCGGGTCACTAATTCAGAACTAAGGTATCTAATGGGAAGAAGGGTTTGGGAAACCAGTGGAAGTGGCAGAGTACTGTTGGCAATTTGGTGGTGGGTATGGTGTGTTATTTATTTGATGAAGAGTGAACCTACACATCTAAAACCTGTATTGTAAATCAAAGCTATTTCATTTTTAAAGCAGGTTACATAAACAATACTTAAAAAGAGAGTAACTGCTTTCACTACTTTTATGCAATTTTATGCTAACCTAGTCAGTGAATTAAGGCAGCAGAAATTAATACAAGACATACAGGAAAGGAAGAACTAAAGATATATTATTCACTGAAAAATTGATCAGCTGTAGTACGTAAAGCAATGAAAAAATACATCAAGATGCTACTAAACTGAAAAGTGATTTTTAAGGATGTACAGTCAATATAAAAATATTATTTATGCAGATTAGTGACAAACTGGATAGTAAAATTAAAGACAATTCAATTCATAGCATCATTTTATGAAATACCAAGAAATTTAACAAAACATGTGGAGGATTTATGCAAAACAATGAAAACAGCAAAACACTGCTGACGAAAATTTTAAAAGTTCTAAATACATGAAGCAATATGCCATGTTCATGAATTAAAAGATATCTATCCTCCCAGCTTAATCCACAAATTCAATATAAGCATCAACAAAACACTTACAACCCTTTGTGGGTAGAAACTGATAACCGATCATAAAATTTACATGTATATAAAAAGGACTCTGAACAGCCAAAACAATTACCAAGTTGCTTATAAAACAACTATGGAAATGCAAAGGATCTAGAATGGACAAAGAAATTTAATTAAAGATAATAAAGTTGGGGCATTTACATTATCTGACTTTAAAGTTAGTATAATGGTACAATAATTAACATTATACAGTAACTGTCATAAGAAATGACAAACAGATGAAAGAGAGAAATCAGTCAAGACAATAAATTCTCCTTATGTAGACATCTGATATTTGACAAATATGCAAAAATTATTAAGTGAAAAAAGGAAATCTTTTCAGCAAAAGGTGCAGGAATAACTGGATATTCATAAGGAAAATAAATGAAACCTGTTTCATGGCAAATGTAAAAACATCATTCAATCATACACTTAAACATAAAATTTAAAACAAAGACTGCTGGAGAAACGAGGAATTTCTGCATAATTTGGGAGTAATCAAAGTTTTAGTTAAGTAACAGAGAGCAAACCAAAAGAGAAGGACATATTACACCTCATCAAATCAAAAAGTTCTTACGAAAAAAAAAAAAAAAAATGTTAAAAATGAATAGTGAAGCAACAGTGCGAAAAATATTTCTAAAACATTTAATGGGCCATGGATTAGTCTCTAGTATATGTTCAGAACAATTATAGTTAACCAATAAAACAAAAGGGCAAAAGATCCGAACAAAATACTTCACTGAAGAAGATATATAAATAATCAATAAACACATGAAAACCTCTTCAACATTAACAGGCAGAAGACAAATTCAAATTACAACCACAATAAGATACCACTCTAATCATACACTAACTAGAATGATTAAAATTAAACAGCAAACAATAAAAAACCACACACACAACTAGCAAAACTAAATACTGGCAAAGATGGAAAGAAAATGGAAAAATAAAGGATACAATCAGTTAAGCGCACACACGTGCACGCACGTGCGTGCACAAAATCAAACAGACAAGTCTGGACTGCAAAACATTGTTACAACAATAAATAATTTTGGTACAACAAAAATTATTGAATCTGGACAGTTTTTTTATAGTTTTCTTTCAACTTGCATAAATCTTTAAAACTTTTTTAAAAAGTTTAATAAGAATATAATCACTGAGGAAATTATATACACTACATATATACAAACATACAAATACACATATATATAAATATAGGAAGAGATATAAGTATAGATTTTGGTCAAATAATTCTCCATGCAAGTGCTAACTCTTTTGTGTTTCTTGTGTTTTATAGAGCAATGGTTGAATATGTAAATTCTTGTTCTTCACAACCTGAGTTTTAATCCTAGTTTTCCACTCACTTGTATGAACCTGGACAAGATAATAAAGCTGCTTCAATTGGCTCATCTGTGAAATACAACTGATGAGGAACATTTTCGTGATCATTGGAAACACTGAAAGAGTTCATGCTTATGAGGCGCTTATAATTTTGCTGAACACAAGGTAAATACTTTAAAAGGTTAGCTGTTCTATTACTATATACACTCACGCATGTATATCCCTCACTCCATAAATATTTGCAACACACAAAAGTACACACTGAACTTGTGGAGTAACTCATCCCTATTTTTATTGGCAGGCGCAACTGATTAACACAATCATAGCTTGTTATTAGACACTGAAATGATGCCATTTTATAGTCTTTGAACCAGGGAGCATGTAAAAATGAATCCCTTCACTACATAGGTAAAAAATGGCACATATCCAGAAGGCAGAAACTGTGGTTCATACCTCATAAACACGCCTGGATTGACTTCTCAGACAAGTGACTCAACAGCTGTGTGACCTGGGGCATGGTATTTAATGTTGCTGAACTTCAATTTCCTCATTTGTAAAATGAGGTTGATAATACCCATAGGCATATATTGGGGAATAAATAAAATTCACTTTATATAAAACTTCAGTAGGAAAAACAGCATTTAATATAAACTCAATAAATGGAGCTCTCATTTTGTTTTACTATTTGAGAAATATTTATTACACATAATAAAGAGATGTCTCAGGGACCATGGACCATGGACGTGTACCTGGAGAACAGGGTCACAGATTTAGAAAGTTCCGTCTACAAGGACTGTGAGGGAGATGCTCATTTTGTCATGTTAGAACTTCAGTCCTCCAAATTGTGCTTTTGTTTCCCCTGCCTCCAGCCCCTGGGGAATTCTTCCAAATTTAAAGCCCAAAGGACAGGTTAAACTTTCAGATACAGAGAATATTGTTTATATCTTTACCATGACTTTTTTTATTTTACTGATTTTTAAATTTTATGAAAGAACATTGCATCACCCTGTCATATAGGTTTAAGGAGTGCATCATGGTAAATCAACTTCTATATATAATATACTGAGCTCACCACAAACCATTCAATTCTAACCTTCACTATACGATTGATGCATTTTATGAAATAACCCAAAAGCTCCTATCTCATAAATATGGAATGACTGAAAAAAAAATCCTGAGAAATAAAGATTATACTTAGAACTTCATAATTGAAACTATATATTGCTTGAATATAAAATATTTTTATTACTTTGAGTTAATACTATATATTTTCATTTCTTTTAAACTTCAATGAAGAAACATTGCATCATAATACTAGAGAGTTAAATGTGAATTATGCAAATCGACATCTGATAATCCAATTATATTCTTCACCTTATAATTACCCCTTTTGCTCCATTCTTTTCTTCTAGTGAACACTAATTTGAGTCTAGATATCATGCTTTTAGGTATTTTATTTGCCTCTCTAGAATTTAAAAATGAAATGTACTTTCCTTTAAACATTTGAGTACATTAAAAACATTATAAAATCTGAACATTTTACTACCAGCAGCAAATCTGGAAAGATGCTATTCTTGTTGCCTAGTTCTCAATACCTAAAAATCAACTTATTCATGCCAGCATGCTCTTTAATAATTCAGTGCAAATAAATTTAAATTACTGGTTCTTTTATCTCCTTCGATGTTCTTTCAACTTTTTCTACTTTTCTATTGGCTCTCTGATACAATATATTAATGTATTTGCAATTGATAATAATTCAATATATTTTAAAATATCTTCACTTGCAAATTATGTTTATTATTATATAATTATGTCTAATTCATTACTGCATTCTAATCCCTTTATAATTTAATTATTTTTTAAATGAACTGTATTTCTATACAAATTTTAACCTTGCCTAGAACTCTTACAGATACACAGGAAATCTGCCGATAACGAATGCTATCATTTATAATCTTCACCTCTTTCTTCATTCAGATACTGTTTTCCTAACTCATAAGAAGCATACAGATACCAAAGCAATTGGAAATCCTAAAATAAGTTCAGACAAGAATACATAACTGATAAAATGATAATGCTTAAGGTTAAATAATGGTATTTTCATATTCTTCTATTGCTAGAAAGGAGGTATAGTTATTATTTAATGTTAAGCATTATATTAGCAAGAAACAATGTTAAATATATTTAAGCATAATAATAAAAATAGAAATAGAAAGTAAAATAAAATGCATCTAAGACAAGTACATTAAGTAGAAGGCAGGAATTAAAAAACAAAAAGACACACAAAAGAAAACAATGAAGTATAACAAAATCTAACCATTATAAAGCACACAAAATAAAAAATTTAAATTTATCAATGAATTTACATTAAGTAAATTCATCAGAGACAGAAACAAAAAATGCACTGAAATGATAGCTGTCTGCTATTTACAAAAGACTCTGCTAAAAAGTAACAAACTATAAAAGAAAACAGTGATAAAGAAGTAATAAAACAAATAAAAAGGAAAATATGTGTAGTTATACTGATTTCAGGGAAAACACACCTTATTTTTAAAGAAATATCAGAGATAAAAAGAGCAATTACCTAGTGGGAAAAAAGGGCACTTCATTTAGAAGACATAATACTATTTCACCAATAATATTGTTGCAAAATGCCAAACAAACTTGAAGAAATTACAAGAAACTGACAAAACCAAAAATTGACTATTACCATTTTATCATAAGAAAGTTTATATTTGACAGATAAAACACACAGAAACAAGAGCAGCACATGGAGGATTTGAAAAAAGACAAACAATATTTAATGGATAAATACAAAACTCTAACCACGACAATTAGTGCATTAACATTATTTCAAACACAGAGTACAAACAAAATTGACCAAAAAGCAAAGCATAACAAATGCCAAAGGACTGATATCATACAATCACACTGCAACGAAACAGAACAACATTAAAAAATGAATAATTCTAAAATTACCATACTATGGTCTGAAAATGTATAAATGTGCTTTTATATAATTTGCATATCAAATAAGAAGTGACAGAGTTAATTAGTTACTATAGAGAGTTAAAGTGGTAGTTAGAACAGTATATATGTTTTGTGGGAGACATTCACAGCAGCACTTAGATAATTCACCAGCTTCAATGCCTATATCGAAAAGAAGGTTTAAAAAAATCTAAACTTATAACAAGGTGTTAAAATAATTCTTAACAGTGTTAATTTGAAATCATTAAAAGGAAATTCCATTGGAGCAGAAATGCATGTAATAAACAAAACAGTTACAACCAATCAAGCAAGCAAAAGATGGTTATCTAAAAAGAAACTGAGAAAATAGAAACTCCCGAACTGAGGACTGTTTTGCTCAAGTATGCATCTTGAGCAGGAAACAGTCAGCCCTAAGTGTGGGAGGACAGAAGAGTGAAAAAGGATTAGAAGTGGGCCCTGCATCTCTCCCGCCATTGTCCTTGAGCTAAATAATGGCTGTTGTAAGAACTACAGTGACTTGGGCACTGGGTCAGGTACCCGAGTAGTCCATCAGGGAGACACAGAGTCCTGCGCTATAGAAGGATAAGATATAAAAAGAGAATCAACTTTTGGAAGTCTTTTCTCCACAACTTTTGCTCTGAATTTCTAGACTGATCATTATAATCCAATTGGCTTAGCTTTCCTGGTGTCATGAATCTCTCTGATAGTCTGGTGAAACTTAAACATCTATCAAAATATTTTCAGGATGGTAAATAAAACAGCGTTAAAAAGGAAAGAAGTTAAATTGAACTTCAGTCATCAAAATAGTTTTTAAAACTCATGATATCACTCTGTGTACTTTCAAAGAAACAAGCATTACATATGACAGCTGTAGTGTTAATTCCTATCATAATTGCAAAGTAATATGCAGAAATGCTATTAGAGATATTTCCAATAACTATAAATGGCAGCTCTATGACAGCTACCATTGAAAGCACGTGAAAGGTACTGATAACGTCTACATGCATTATTCTAAGAAAAACGCGAAAATTCATTTGGATAATAGTGAAAATAAAGATGTGTTTTTGTTTCATGTTATGGGTCCCACCACTGATTTAATGCTTTTCTCCTCATACTGCTGCTTAGACTCAAAGATTAAAGCCTTGATCTGTGAATTTATTCTGTAGCACAGATAAACTGCCAATGATTTTGCGTGGTGTGAGCATCATTCTACTCTTCACGATTCAGCATCCTCATTGGGGTTAACTTATTAGGTTGACTGTGATTGTCATCTACACTGCCTGCATAAGGACCTCCTGACAGAGTGGGCAGCACCATCAGGGGAAAAGGAATGGGAAAAGAGATGGAGGAAGAAAGAAAAGTTACAGATATCTGAGACTTATTAGGCTGACTGTGATTGTCATCTACACTGTCTGCATAAGGACCTCCTGACAGAGTGGGCAGCACCATCAGGGGAAAAGGAATGGGAAAAGAGATGGAGGAAGAAAGAAAAGTTACAGATATCTGAGAAGCATGACTACTTAAAGAGCAAAAACAACATACAACATTTTGGAGAAAACCTAAATGTGCATTGAGTAGATGAGTAGATGAAGAAGATATGGTATATATACTCAAAATAACATTACAACTATAAAAAAAATGAAATTCTGTCATTGCAACATGGATGGATCTGGAGGGCATTATGCTCAGTGAAATAAACCAGTCAGAGAAAAGCAAATCATCATATGATTTCACACACATAAAGGAAAAGAATAAATTACATAAAACAAAAATAAACTTTTTATACTAGAAGATCAAATGAGTGGTTGCCATAGGGAAGGGAAAAGAGTTGTGGGTAAATCGCAAGGTGAAGGAAAGACAGAACTGAACTCTTAGTGGTGAACTTAATAGAGTCTATACATATGCTGGCTTATAATGATGCATACCTGAAGCTAATAAAATCTTATACTTTAATGCTATTTCAACATTTTTTAAAAAATCAAATTCCATTAAAATCAGAAATTAAATAGAAAAATCAAGTTTAAAATTAGCCTAATAAAAATAGTAATAAAGATAAGAGGAAATATTAGCAATGCAAAGGAAGAGCACAGGAAGGGAAAGGCAGAAATATTAGCTATTAGAAATATGAGCTGAAATAAAGAAAACAGGATAAACTATATATACTAAACATATAAATGAATATAGCTGACAAACAGATTATCAAACTGGAAAATGAGATTGAGGAATTCTCTAAAACATAATAAAGAATAATGAGAAGACATACACAAAAAAGTTCAAATAGAGATTAGAGAAGTACAAGTACATAGACATCTCACAAGATACAGTAGGAGTAAATGGAGAAAAGAAAAGATATGAAAAATAATGCAGATAAATTTCCTGAATTAAAAAAAGGAATAAGACCACTGACGGAAAGGCTATATAAAGTTGCCAACAGGAGAGATGAGGAAATACTCACACCTATATACATTAGATTAAAATTCGAAAATTAATATAAAGTTCAAAATTCTATAAAGCAAATGATATACAAAAGTACAAGAATCAAAAAGACAGTGTATCAGCAATCTAGATAAAAAAAGACAAGACGGAAGCTTTTTCAAAGTGTTGAATGGAAAGAATTTAAAGGTTACAATTCTATATCTAGTGAAATTGTCATTCAAATATGAGAGCAGGATAAAAATAATCTTAGGAATAAAACTCCACTGCCTTTCAAAGACTACCATGAAAATTTAAGATGAAATATTTAGTTAATAGGAGAGAGAAACCCAGGAGATATTACAAAAAACAGATAAAACAAAATCATAAAATGCAAAATAATTTATATAATTTAGATAGAAATCTCATGGAATAAACTGTTAGACATTATGAAAAATAATACAACAGCTGGCAATGTGGATAGCAAAAAGATTAATTTATAAATTTGTTAGTTTTCCATTTAAATATTAAGGAAGTAAGAAATATAATTTAGGCAATGATAACTTTGATAACATATGGGACATTTTTTAAGAGTTAGTGAAGAATAAATCTAATAAAACATTGCAAAGCAAATGCAGCAATCTCTCTATATATCCTGAGGGTTTTAGTAACAAATATATGAATCTATTACTCAAAATAGATTAATATAAAAACAATACAAGAATAGTATTAGAATAATAAGAAAAAACTGGCTATCTCCTATTTGAATAAAAGTAAACACTGATTCATGGCTTATAAAATAAGATTCTAAAAATAGAAAGCTGTTTTCATAATCTGAAACAGATTACAGCTAATGTCGTATTAATGAAACACTAGAAGAATTTCCTTTTAAAATAGAAACTAGACAAAGATATGATCACCAGAACTTTTCAAACACCACACTGGAGGGCCTAGCCAGATTACTGAGAGTTTTAAAGAAAAACACAACCTGAAAGGAAAAAAGTAAATCTTTCAAGACCATTATCTTTGCAGAAAATTATGTAGTGGGATTAAAGAACAAATGATGAGCTGAAAATATTAGGGAACAAACCAGGTTTGTGAATGGAAGAACCAATAAACATGCAATTTTTCTTATATTAATCTAAATTCAAAACAACTACCAAATGATATAAATTTTTATGGGATTTGCAGAAGTGATCCTTGAATTCAAATGAAAAGAAAAATTGAAAAAATAAGCACAATAATTAAAAAGCAAAAGGGAAGGAGGAGAGATCTGTCCTACATATAGTATAGACTATTAAAAGCTACGGAAAATTAAATAAGATTGTATTTTTATAAAGACAAGCAACAGATGAATTAAAGGAGGGGATAAAGCACTTAAATCTGTGGGAATACACAAATGGAGAAAGAGTAGCTTATTCAGTAAATGATGCCGAGATCTAACAAGACTGTATTGAAAGAGATAAATATTCTTAATTCACACTGGAAAATAAAGTTGCATCCAAATTAATTGAAGGGCTAAATATGAAATTCAAACAGAAACATTTTAGAAGTAAATACCTTTTTGATCATTAGAGGATTAAATTTCTCTTTCATTTGCAATTTTATTAAAGGAACATTGCATCCTAACAGTACATAGGTTTGTGATGTGCATGAGCACAACATCTGCATATAATACATTAATTTCATCACCAATAGTGCATAATAAAATATAAAAGACCCAATATGTAAGAGACATATTGATTACTTGACCTATTTTAATGGATCAAAATATTTTAAACAACTTTCAAAATGGTCCCACAAGCAAAACTACAAAATAGTACACAGAACGAATGAGGTCTTGTGCAATGCATATAACCCTTCAAGGTTTAATAATCAACTATTTAAAAATTTGTGCAAAATATTTATACAGAATATTTACATAAAACATGTCCTGCAAATAAATAAGAAGTCCTTAAAAGGTATGACAGTAGGGATAAAACACACAAACAAGTCATCAATGAAAAGATGTTCAGTTCCACTAGCATCGACACTAATAAAAATCAAAAGTCAAGAAATATTAGGAGAAAGGAGACTCCCATAAATTGTTTATAATATTGTACATTTGTAAATTTTGTGCAACATTGAATAAAATGGAAACTGGACTGAATCTTTGATCTGTTTATTTATATAGTTCAAATAGTGATAACAGTGGAGGCATACCACATGTTGTTTCTGGTACGTAATGTGTTGGTCAAAATGGCCCATATTATCCTCACTTTTATCATCTATCTCTTAGAATGGATCATCTGTAAGTCCCCTTCTACTCTTATGTAAGTAACTCATATGTATCAGGAAATGTTTAATTATTTTCTTTCAATTATAACATTTTTCCAAGCTTTATAAAAATAAAATTCAAATAAACTTGCACACATTTGCAAAGTTCAGTGACATTAACTTTGCCTTCTACTGTTTTTATTCTCTCATTGAAAATTAAATGTAATTTAAACTGTATGATATTCTTAAAAACATCCTTGATTTCACTTTAATGTATAGCATTAAATAATTTATTTTTAATGACAAATCATGACCCTTATATTTTAAATTGTGGGACTGCATTAATGGCATTCAGTAGATCAATCCTGTAAACTTTCCCTTTAATGTTAATGTTAATTTTTACATAATCTTAACAACAGCACCATACTGACCAGAATTCATGACTTTCATGAATTCTGAATTCTTTCTTTCTATCAAGTGATAAAAAGTTAGAGATAATTTTCTATATTATATATACATATTTTATACATATTGGAAAGACTAAGCTGAAATTTAAGTGTTATAAGCATAGAAACCACAATACCCTCACTGGAAAATGGATTCTCATTCAATATTTTTTTTAAAAATTACATTTTGTAAGTTTAGAACTAGGAACATTGTCTACCTACACTTTAAAATATTCAGCAAATCAGTGTTAATACCATGCGTAGCTGTCTCCTTAACCTAGCTCTAACCAGAATGCTCTTCCCTCAGGTACATGCACAGTTCTGATTCTCTGTCTCCACTCATGCCTCAGAGTCCCTGCCTCAGAGTATAACCTCCATGACTGCTCCGTGTACAATAGTCTTCAAGAGAAACACTGAAAACAATAAAGCCCATTGAAAACATCAAGGAATTTACCAATTTTTAACTGGAATCCCAATGTGGTTTTATTTTGAAAAAATAAAAGAAATGTTCCTACATTTCACTTAGATGGCAAACCTACAGAAATACCCTGGAAATTTTCATAAGCATATCAGCGATGTGGAGAGCTGGGTGGTGAGAAAAGGGTAGTTAGGACTATAATGAATACCAAATCAGAAGAAGCAGATATAGATCCATGTGAGGAGAAAAATCAAGTGTACTAAAACATTTGTATTTCATGATAAATTAGTAATTTCAAAAGTACTTTGCGAAGAAATGTTGAGCTCCATCTCACACCATGTATAAAAAAAAAAGAAATTCAGGTATTTTAAATTGCATTTAAAAAATAAAAATATAAAAAGCACAAAAAGTGTATTCAGATTAGTATAACCTAAGAACGAGGAAGACATTTCCATATACGTCATCACAATTAAAAAATCACACATAAAGATCACTGATTTGATTACATATGAATGAAACATCTAATATCACTACAACAAAAGTGTAAGATCAATGACAATTTAGGATGAATGGGGAGATTTTTTTAAAAAATCTCTATTGCAAATTAATAAAAATGGACAAAATATAAAAACTGTAGCAATTTATAAAATAAATTAAAATGACTAACAAATTTCCTATTGTTTTTTCATACAATTAATATCAGAGAAATAAAAAATAAAGTAACAACAAAATGTAATTTTTCACTTACTAAAATGCCAAAGACTTTAAAAATGAAAATATTATGTTAGTTAGGGTGTGATGAAATGGGTACTTCTACTGTCTGCTGATGAAAACGTAAACTGGAAAATACTATTCCAGGTAAGAAAGGTGTGTCTTTCAAATAGCCTTAATAATCTTCATATATTTTCTTTAACAAATCAGTATCTAAGTAACTACCTTTAATTTTTTCTCAAAATGCATAACAAAGATCTTCACAATATTATGTCAGAAAATATACTAGATTCACAAAGCATCCAACAGAAAATATTTAACATATCATGATACACACATATGGAAATATTATATCCCAAAACATACTTGAAGAATATGTAGGAACACAGGAATAGATATGATCCTAATCAAATATTAAATGAAAAGAGCAAACTATAAAAGTATATTTAAAATTTGATCAAAATTTGGAACATAGAAAAACTAGTATGTTAATAAGAAAATCAGTACAAAATTATCAAGCTGTTAACAGCTAATAGTTTTGCAAAATCATGTGTAATATTTAGTTTCTTTATTATCTTTTCCATGATGATTCATTCTACCTTTATAGGAAAAATATAATGAACATTATTTCAAAATAGAAGATATTCCACTATAAATATCTATTTAGTTATTGTTAATCATTACCAACTCTTCTTAGTGCTGGAAAAAATGTGATTATGTTTATATAACCTCTCTAAAATAGCATACACAGGGATCATAATTATATATCATTGGGCAGATAGATTCTGGAACCCAAGTGCTTTGGTTATGAATGTCAGCTTTCTATGACTCAAATACTCAACTGAAAAATCAGAATACAATTATTAGGCTAATAAAAATAACAGTATTGCTTATTTCAAGGTATATTTGTGAAGATTTAAAAGAATAAATACTATAAAGGGTCTGTGTACACACACATATAACAAATGAGTCTGTGCCCATGAAACATTACTTAATACTCAATTTATCTGATTTTACTTCTCTTGAGATGAACAAATGAACTAAAGAATGTGGAGTTTGCCTGCAATCTAGACAGTTTCAAAGATGCTACAGTTACTAAATTCAAGCAACATTTATAGAAAGAGCTTAAGAGATTTAGGTAAGAGATTGACTAAGTGGAATAATTAAAAAGCAAAAACTATCACCTAGCCAAATTTCTTTAGATTTCCTATTGATAAATTGGTAAATGTATTACTTTTACTATCAATTTAATCAGATTAAATTCTGTTGATGTTTTGATTAGGTAATTATGTACTGAGATATGGAAAGTAATGCTATAAATCTGTCTTACTGTCTATCCAGACCCATGAGTAACATTTTGAACATTATTTTGCTTCTTATATTCTCCACTGGTTATTCAAATCTAATGCATGCAGAGCATCACTAATAGAGCATGTTCATCTTTAATATATTTCAAAACTGGAAAAGGAAAATTGGAGTTCTTTTGTATTTTGTGTTGAGTAAAATTCAGATTATTAATTTCAGATGGAAACTCATTCATCATTTCTTTCCAAGGAGCAAGTCATGCATTTATCTTCTATATCACTTTAATGTCATTCATCTGATTGTGAATCTGCAAATCTATAGGGAAATAGCTAGTTTATGGTCAGCCCTGGAATTCACCTTTTGCACATTTCCTTTACACAAATGAAAAGAGAAAATAATAAATGATTGGGAGAGTTGCCTTAACTCACACAATATATGACAGCACTGCAATATACTCCAATCTCACTAAACCAAATCTAGTATCTTTCCAACTGTTTAAAAATAAACAACCTACATGTCCATCAATCACTTTACATATCCAAGTCAGTCATTTCCTTCAATGATACTTGCAAATTTCCATAATTATCTGCAAGTCCCTACTTGACTCTAGTCCTTCTCAATTATAAATTCTTTTATTCACAAACACACAGACACAAACATACACACAATTAAAATAAAGATAATTATGTGTTTATTCCCTCAAGCTTAAGTCCTCTCTCAAATCATATCAATTTTTGTTCTTTCTTGAAGACAGCTACTTTCCTGAACCCTGTCTTCAGACAATTTTAAAGGTTTCTCTTCTACCCCATTTCCATTCCCTCTGCTGTTGGATAGTCCATCAATATGGTTCCCTAATCACACCTTTGTCTGTGATCTGGAGCAGGCAAAGAAAAAGAAAGGTCAGAAAACTTCTCTCTATTGATATACCAACACTAGGAGTACAAGAGTCCTCTCTTTTATAGGTTTCTAAAACAGGAATGAAATCTGGACCTCTCAGTGACCACCACACTAATGACAAAAATACAGTATACACAATTAACCCGACATCATGAAGAACCAGGAAACCAGGATAGTCACAGTGATGTGATGACTTGGATTGTTTGGATCTGGTTCTTTGGAAGTCAAATTCATCCCTGAAAACCTGAGTAATGAAAGTCAATAATTTCCCTATTTTGCTTATGACATTTTGGGTCAGAATTTCATAATATGTTTTACTTCTATCTTTTTCTCTTCCCTTTCTCCCTCCCTCTTTTATTTTCTTATTTTATTCTCACTTTCATTCAAAGCTAGTTATAACTCCACCTGTTTGTCAGATCTCATTCCTTCCATCTCTTCAGGAACTCTGCTTCACAAAACCACTCCATCATATTTATTCCGTCTGTTGGGAGACATTCTGTATTTTTCTTAAACAAACAAGACATCTTCCATGACATATCCTGCTCTATTTATTTCCTCTTTCTGCTTTCCTTTACAAGTAAACCTCTTGAAAGGATAGTCTATACTTTTTCCTTCCATTCTTGAACTGGTTTCAACCCTGATGTACTGAAATGCCTCAGGTAACAGTCATAATTGACATTATTTTTCAAATCCAATTTTCACTGTTATGTCGTTGTTTTATTTGACTTTTCCCGACTACACATTATTTTACAAGCTCTTTGAAACGTACTCTTTCTTTGACTTACATTCTTCCATTCTTTTTGATTTTCCTTTTTCATTCTTTAATTTCATGCCCACTCAAGAGTTATCTTTCCAAACTTATCCCTAAAAATATTATTACTTAGGATTCAATCTTGTTCTCATCTCACTTTCAATTATTTCACCTGCCACCTACATCAAATTACATCCATTTTCACATTTCCACCATAGATATCTCCCCTAAATTCTAGCAATATATCCAAAATAGCCAACAACACACATACTCCTTAGAGATGTTACACAAATACTTCAACCTGGACAAATTAAACATAAATTTGTCACATTCTTCTCAACCTTCCTCCTCCCTTCCTAATTCTGATCAATGTAACCAACATCCATTCCATTATTCACTCATCAACCTTGACTCAAGTAACATCTTAGTTAGGTTCCTCTCTCTTTCTCCAACTCATGCACAATACTTCTGAATTCTACTTTCTATATGCAAAAAAATGGCAATTCTTCTACCTCTTTTAACATACCAAAATATCCCATTATTAGTTCATTTATGTTAAAACACAGAGCACTCACCCTCTATAGTGATGTCAGAGTGATTATTCAAAAAAACAACTTTTTCACTCAGCTTTAACGATGAGTGGGATCTTTACCCTGTGGTCTTCTTCATTTTCATTTCTATCATCTATGATATCTACACAGTTCCCCATCTACTCTATATTCGTATATGTCTCCAGATCTCTAGATCACATCATCCTGTTTGTTCTTCCTGGAACCACCAAACACACACACCAAAATAGGTCACAACATTTTAGAGCAATTTTTCTAATAGATGATTAATAGATTTATTATTATATGTGTACTTATTTTACCTAATTGTTTTAACATCTAACAGCTACAATGTTAACCTTATCTAAACTTTTCTTCCACATACAAATTAACAGAAGAAAAATCTTTTTTTTATATACCTTGCTATAAAATTTTGACTTTTTCCTAATACCTCCCTGGGAAAAATCTCTTCAATTTCAGTCTCCAAAAGACAGAGTTCCTGCTCAGGCACACTCTGCTGGTCAAAGGGAGACATCAGTTTGTTTCTGAGCTGAATTATGTCTTCTGGTCACGTGGGGGTTTTGTTCTCTTCTTGGCCTTCTCCTTAGGTAATTCTCCAGCTTATCTCACTCTATTCTCAAGTAATCAATATTTATGAGACACTGGAGGCAGAGAACTACAGTCATAAAATATCATAACACTATGTCGACTTCACTAATTTCTCAAAGAAGAAAATGATTCCCTTCCTTCCTTTCATACAATTAACTGAACTAAATGCCAATTCTTTAAAGCACAATGCTTATATTTAGTTAATAAATGGACCCAATTAACTGATTTCTAATATTTAACAGTTGACCTCCTTTAGAAACTGTTTCAGATGAGAAGGCTAAAGTGTTTACATCATTTACAAAATTTTATAAATCTTACTAAGAGTAAGGTGCTTAGTCAAAAAATATGAAACACACCCTTGAGGAATGATTAACAATAATTGTTATTAGTTAAGTAGATCAATCATTTATTAACACATGCTATAAACATTTGCTGAGCTCCTACTAAATATCAGTCATCATGTAAGTTTCTGGGGATTCGATGGGGAATGAGATGTAGTAATCACTCCCAGAAAGGTTTGTTCTGATATGCAGTCCAATTTGTAACCAAAAGTAAGCATACCACATGAGGTGTTTTGCTTTTAGATTAGCGGATTTTAATTCCCACATTTTGTCAGAAATTTGAAAATAAAAATAAGAATGAATTATTCTACATATTTCAATGACATGAAAGAGAAATGAATAATCAGATGTTAAGCATTATATACATGTATGCATATAAATATTATAAACATATAAATGCATAGATTATATATAGCTATAGGACAAAATGGATTTAATTAGAAAATAGCAAAATGATTGAAAAAGTTCAAGGTCTGTAATTTGCGATTCATATATAATAGTACAGACTATACTAATAAGTCATTGCAATGACATTGCTTTAACAGCTATATTCTAATTTTCACAAATTTTAGTAATTATAGAGGTGACGATTTGAAAGCCTAATTAGTAAAAAATAAAATGTCATTATTTTCTGTTCTTTTAAAAAAATCTATTAGCAAGGGTGTAACATTAATTCAATAAATTTGATTCTGTACTTAAAATAAGGTAAAAACTATTTTTGGATTAAATCTAGCATAAGAATCACATTAACTTGCTGTACGTAGTCTCTGCCATCTCATGAGGACACATAGCAAAAAATATGTTAAAAGCCACAAAGTAAAACTATAACAATTAGAATGTATATATTAATCAAAGCAATTCAGAATAAGGTCCAAAATGTTACACTAGGCAAGTGAGTCTCAAGTTTTTTGTTCTGTTCTTATAACTAATTTACATTGTATTTGAATGCTACCTATTTATATGTGAAGAGATAGATATAGATAATCTACACACCTATACCTATCTTTACATAAATAAAAGTATTTTTATGAAAAAGAATCATAAGTAATTTTTTTTAAGATGATGCAGCATTCCACAGAATGCGTTGCACTTTTCCAAATATATAAATTCCAGAGCTGTTTATTCAATTTGGTGTTGATTCTGGGATTTCAAGTAAAATAATTTCAATTATAGTATAAAGCACAAAAGATCCTACCTCTTCCCAGCTGATTAATAAATTAAAAAGATATACACAATTTGAAAGGAAGATGATGATGAAGACGGAGAGAAGGAAGAGTTGGAGAGGAAAAAACAAAATTCACACACACAATCATCAATTTCTCTTGAGATCTGGCCTTGGTTAACATATTTCACTTCCAGTTAGTTCTAGGATTGAGGTTAACAGCAGCACTCTTTCTATTTCTACTCAGAGATATTTTATAGAGAAGGGAAACCTTGTGCCAAATTACCACAGAGATCAACGTTCTTAATTTTCAGAGTTAGGAAATCTGCCACCTCATTAAAGGGAGTGCTGTGTTATTAGCCCACAGGCATCTCAGTGGCTGTAGAGCACACAGCAGGCTTGTACTCCTGACCAGTGAAAAGGATGTTGAAAAGCTGACTTAAGAATGTTTCTTTGGGAACCAAAAGGGAATGCACACTTTAAAGGAGACAAAGAATTATTACCCAATGCATAAAGAAAGACATTATTTTATTACATAGTATTTCTACTTACAGACCATTAGAAGTAGGGAAATTGAGGGGGAGGAGTTAAAGAGAGTTCTGGAAGGCACCATGTTGTAATACTACCTGAATGAATTAGTACTAAAGGTTTAGATTCCTTAAGTGGCAATTATTTCACACAGTTGAATGTTTATAAATTTTCCTCCCTGGAATTCAAGGTCCATATTTGAAGGTCAAAGCAAAGTAAGTTGAATGAATTCTAAACACTTTCTTTTACAAAACATCATTTATAGAATTTCAATGCTCACTTTCCACAGTGGGGAAAACCCAGTGACCAAAACTGCAGATGAACAGAGAAGACAATGTCTTCTTTGAAGTTTTACTTCATTTATTCTAGAATGGTCAGATATTCTTGTTGGGACAGCAGATTCTCAATTTACAGCAATCATCGATATATATTTTATATTTATTTTACTTTATACTATATTACATTCATAAACCTAGAGGCCATATTTACATTTTCCCTAGGAAATCATAATATGAGGAAGGGTAGTGGGTCTCAAGAATTCCTCTGACATGCTTACTGATTCTTCAGCTATCAAGGATTTTGATTTCTCACCACAAGAAAAATTCCTGGTACTATGCACTTCAAAATAAGTTTTACAGAGAATTGGCAGATTTGACTCTTCAATATATCTGTTTTTTGTGATATGAATGCTAATCCCCAAGATACTGAGTTTTTATGGAAATTACAATCTAACACTGTTTAATTATTCATGATGAGAAATCATCAAGCCAAGATTCTGGGGAAAATAGATAAAAACAACTCACTAGTTCATTTGGGTCAAAAACTCAAGAGTTGAGCAAAAATGCTTTACTATCTTGTAAACAACAGATTTTTTTTAAGTTGATGACTTAAACATGCAAAGAAAAACATTACTGTAGGTAAAGTAAATTCTCAAGAACTTTTATCCTTATGATATTTTTATATGTGCACATTCCAGTTAAGACCATCTCCTTTTTAGTAATAATAAAAGAACAAAATATTAAAATTTAGTAACAACTATTGTCAGGACCCCCACAAGAGCAAAACTTAGGCCAGGGAACAGAGTTCGGATATCAGGGCAGTGAATGGTCCCTGGCGCCACCCAGACGAGAAAAGGAATGTAATCATCTGGATTGGATAAATGAGAAAAGCCGATGGATGAGTCTGACATGCAGAATGTGTCCCACGTGCAGTACGTGACCAGGATGGACCCTCTGTAGGAAAGGTGCAGGTTGAAGAAGCCCACTAATAACTTCAAAGGACAATGTCACCTTGCCCAATCAGGAACTGAAACCTGACCAGATGACCCTCTCTCCAGATGACCTTCCTCCCCATGTGGGTTTTTCCATTAAAAACCGAGGCCACCAGCAAGGTAAACAGGGTCTGGACCTCCCTTGGTTGGCTCCATCCCTTTACCCTCTAATTAAATCTCTCTTGCTCACTCACCTAACTCTGTCATGGGTTCTTTGAGCGCCCTGAAACCCCACAAACAGAGGATAATTTTAATAATTTCCAGGGGGTTAATATCAATACATTTCTTCTACTCAAGGTGCAAAGCTAGATGCTGGGAATGCCTCAAGGTTACCTGAAATACAATTTGTTAGGTAAAAATATTATTGTAACTATGAAACATAATTCCTAACTGCAAATCTTACTCTTGAAATATCCTTTCTGAGCATGGCACATAATTTCCTGTATGGCTCATGTTTAAATTTTACATATAAGGAAATTCTCAAGGCAGTAAAATAACTAAATCATCCATAAAGACAATATGAATACAATGAAATAACAGAAAAGAAGAAATTTTCTTTGTAGGAGCAAAGAGGGTGGGAGGAAAAGGAAAAAAAAGACAGTTTTATGATTAAATTTTTAGAGATAGTATCACTGCAAAAGTAAGCATTTTAAATGTACTTAAACTGCAATATAAGCAGCATCCTGTCTTTGTTTAGGGATTGAAAATAATACTACATTATTTATTTTGGATATAATTACTTTTCTTATAGAAAAAAACAATGTGCTCCTTAAGTCCCTAAATTCTGTGATACCCTTAGAGTTTCTCTAAATATTTTATTTCTTGTGAGTTTTATATTAACCACAACACTTCTATATTAATAATCAGATACAAATTTCTGGAAACTAGAATTCACTGATTTCTTTCTTGGAATGCCAACATTGCTAAAATTTGTAGACCCACCTGCTTCAGCAAAGTTCAAGTTCATGATCTCTAAGCAATCATTTAGATAAATTATTCAGATAAAAATTTCTCTAGTGCACATGAATCTCAAATATCACAGACACAGGTTTAGAAACACTGCATTTATTCTTCGTACTTAAGTCCTGAAAAAGCAGCATGAAAAAGAATATCAATGGAGGATCAGTAGAACAAGACCGCATACAATGAAATTCTGCCTTTAATCAACTTTAAATACATTCTCAAAAATCTTTTGTTGGGTTGAGTATATCCCTCTAAAATTGTATGTGGAAGTCCTAATCCTCAGTACTTCTTTTTTTTTTTTTTTTTTTTTTTTTTTTTTAAGAAAAGATGTAGGTAGAAATAAAGCTAGGTAGGCAGGCAGGAAGAGAAAAGAGGAAGAAACATTTTAGTTATTTTTATTTAATTATACATCTTGATTGTACTCCCCAACATAGGATGAGAACCCGGGTCCTTGGGATGTATATGGACTGCACTTCAGCCAGAGGCAGATGACCAAACCACTACTCCACCAGGGCGTACCCTAACCCTCAGTACTGAAGAATGCGACGCTATATGAAAATAGGGTATTCACACATGTAATTCGATAAGACGATGTCATATTAGAGTGGGCTGGGTCCCAAATGTGTCATGAGTCCTTTCTATATGGAAATTCAGACACACACCCAAATAGGAAGAAGGTCACATGAACATGAAGGCAGAGATCAGGTATGCATTTTCAAGACAAAGAATGAGAATGATTGCCAGCAAACCACCAGAAGTTAACAGTGGCATGGGACAGACTTTTCCTTACCACCCTCAGAAGAATCAACCTTGCTGACACCTTGATCTCAGAATTTTGTCTCCAGATTATGAGCCAGCAACTAGTTGCTGCTTAATCACTACCTCTGTGGTAACTTTTTATGCAGCCCTGAAAACAAATCAATCTATGATAAATTTTGCCACATTACCTGGGTTATTCTGAAGTACTATTGGCTGATTGTGAACTCTTATTTTAATTGATGTCTCTGTAGTCCATCTCCTTCACATGTCTGTCTCTTTCACTGTACCAGAGTCATTTTCTAGGAACTGCCTGTATTTCCTTGAGGTTAACCTCAACCAACAGAGGTATCCCAAAGTGTAAGACTTCCTTCTATAAACTGCTGAAAGAACAAGGACATTTATTATATTTTTTTTTCCCTAGAGATCAGCTTATTCTCGCCTTTGATATTTTTTTCCCAGAAAAAAATTAGAATCCTTATTTGCTTGCTACAGATTACATTAGGCAGTTAAGGGCTAAAGATGTCTCAGTTCAGGTTTTATCTTTGTTTTGGGTTGTGTCACTTTGAAATGCCTCTTGCAAACAAGACTGTCTTAGAAAAAAAAAAAAAAAGCACTACCTAAAGAATTAGAAGCATTTATCATTCGAGAGAAAATTCCCCCCAAGTCTAGGCTGTAGATAAGAAGATTTGAATAAACAAGGGTTTTCACCATTCAGAAGTCATAATGTACATAAGAGACTGATTTATAAACAACAAATGAAGTCTTCTACTTGTCCAATGAACACATGAAAGAGACACTCATGAGGACATCAGGGGAGAATTCTGGGGTATCTAGATAAATTTGGGCATTATTAGCTTATAGATTGTAGTTAAGGCAAGGAACAAGGAGACATATATTCAAAAAAAAAAAAAAAAAAAAAAGCAAAGTTCAAACCACTGAGCTCTGTACTTCTCTAGTATTAGAGATAAGGGATATAAAAAGGATACAAAAAGAGGCTGAGAAAAGGGTGGTCTAGATGGTAAGAAAAAAATCAGGCAAGAATGGTTCTCTGTAAGTCAATGAAATTAAGTTTTTTAGGCAGACTGCATAATCAACTGTCTCGAACTTTTAAGGACAGGCTAAGATGACCAGTGTGGAATCATTTTGCTTTTAGCTACAAGGAGGATCACTGATATTTTAAGAATAGTGTCTAAAGGACTGTGTAAATAAATCTCTGACTAGACTAGAAGCAAAAGAAAAGGAAAGAAATCAGAAACGTCAACAAACGCAAATGTTATTTAAAACTGAATGTATTTCCTCTATTAGTTACTGAATTATCTAATCCATAAATGAAAATGAAACCAACAATAAACAAATATGGTAATATTATGTACAAATAAATTGGTTAGCAAAAAATCTATATGTATTGGGTATAGATAGATACATACACACATATATACATACGTATAAATATATTATGTATAGAGAGAGCTATAACCAGCAATAACTGTAGTTACCAAGTTAAGTTCTTATAATCTTTCACAGACTATTTTAGATACTTTGTACTTTCTCATTTAATTGTTACTATTGTGGTACTATTACATTTATTCTCACTTTACAGATGAGCAAGCAGAAGAAAAGACAAGGAACTGATCAAATTCACAGACTAAAAAGTGACAGAGGCAGGTTTCAGTCACATAAACCGTACTATTAGTCCCTCTGCTACACGTGTTGTGAGTGTTCAGGAATGAGGGAAGAGGTCAGGAAGTCATTGCGAAAATAGGTATTTAAGATGAGCCACAGATGAATTTGACAATAAGATAAAGAGATGGATATAGCTGGAGGAATAAATCCCCAGAGAACTAGTAGCTGACACAGGCAATCAGAAGCAGTTCACTTTGGGTGGAATTGATGACAGATAAGCTAACCATGACAGCAGAAGAGATGGGACAAGAGAATTAAAATAAGGAGGGGAGCACACTGAATGCCCTGCAAGGCAGTTGCAGATTACTCTATGGAAATAAGTCTTCAGTGAGTTTTCAGCATACGAGAGAAAGAGTCGGTCTGTATTTTAGATGCCGCTCCGGTGACTTGTGTTACAAGACAACTCAGTTCTAAAGCTAAATCTGTCCAGAACACAGAGCCACCTTCAAAAAGGTTCGATAACTACTTATACTTACATACATATATATACATACACATGTATATATATATATACATATATACACATATATATACATATGTGTATATATATACATATATACACATATATATACATATGTGTGTGTAAACATATGATGATGATAGTAATATCTACAGATAATGAACAGGGATAAAATATTAAAAATAGGCAAATCTGGATAAAGGTTATATAGGCATCCTTTGTACTGTATTTATTTTATAACGTTCCATAAATTTGATACAATTTCCAAATAAAAAGTTTTAAAAAGCACAGAATTCACGTGATGTCTGCCAGGGTCTGCAGGTAGGAAAGGGAAAATGGAGAAAAACTGCAATGGGCAAGGGGTTTTACTTTGGAGTGATGAAAATGCTTTGGAACTAGATAGAGGTAGTAGTTACACAACATTGTGAGTAACAATGCCACTTAGCACCCTTTTAAAAGTTCTTAAAATATGTATGACAGCATTTTGAGGATTTAATTCTGCTTCAAAAACATCCCCCAAGTAGCAGTTCAAATCCACCTAGCCTAGGAATATTCTCCTGAATCTATAAGGTTATGGCTATAAGTCAATGAGCATTTTGAAATGACATAGTTATTAATTTGGCCAGCTAAATGTGCATCAGTGTATGTCATCTGACTGCTTCCCGAGGAACCATTAGAGAAGAGGAGGCAACCATCAGTGTAAGTGGGAGGAGAACTAATTGACAACCTGGGAGGTATTGCCATGTTTGAATGACAAGCTGCAGTAAAGGCCTAGATGGAAACAGACAAAGTTGCTTCCTTTGAAGAGATATTTTAGTAACAACCTTAGAGATGCATTATCTATTTTAATGTCAATTTTGTGTAAAATATCCAAACCAACAACAGGTAGAAAAATTAGGTGATGCAACACTAAGACTTTATTAAAAAAAAAAAAAAGATATTATTTAATATAGCAGTGTTATTTTAAATTTTTATAATATTTTTATTTCTTCTGAATGCCCTAATTTCACCTACGCCTAAGAACTTTATGATGGAGACAGAATACATATCATAAAACATTTTTCAAATGAAGACCAAGTATCTAGTAGCAGTGAAATCAGAAGTGGCTCTTTCCACCATACCTTAGTGGTACACTCAATTAGGTGAGCTTCTCAATTCTAGAACATGTAGTGAAATTCCCTGTTCTATAACATTTTTTCAGTTGAATGGATAACTTTTTGAATAAATTTCATTTTCAGTGTTTCAAGCATAATGTAAGATTGTGTTGACCCAACTCACTCATTATAGATGCATTCTACAGTATGGTGACTATAATTAACAAACCCATATTACATACTTCAAAGTAGATAAGAGAGATTTTAAATATTCTCACACATACACAAAGTAATTTGTAAGGTGGTGGAGGCTTTAACTAATTTTCTTATGGAAATAATTCTGCAATATACAGGAGCGACAAATCATAATGTTGTATACCTTAAACTTGTACAAAGCTATATGTCATTTATAGCTGATAAGAGGTAGAAAAAGGAAGAAGAAAGAGGATTATAAGGCCCTAAGTATAGTTAACCAACAGATGGAAGAAGCTTCAACCTCTAAATGACTGCAGAGATAAGACTCAATGATTCATACTGAAATGTGAATAAGAAATAAGCCTAGATTGTGTGGAACCACCAATTTGATCTACGCAGCTATTTACTAATGAGTGACTGTACGAAGAGTATTCTCTTCCACACTTTCCCCTGCATTGTCTCATTCATCTCACTTCTTTACCCAGTGATAACTAGTCATCATAACATGCAGCACAAGGTCTGAAAACGGCAAAGATGGTAATATTTCTCATAGCAAGCACAGAGAGAGAACTTTCACACATTTCTTGCAAAAGTATTAATTGTCATTTTTCTGAAGACTTGATCACTATGTAATAAAATTGGACAAATTGCACTAAAAGTCAAAAACAAGATCCTTACAGTTGGACCCACTAACTCTGTTTTCAGGAATTTACTATTAGAAATGTCATAGAGGTACAGAGAAATATATGAAATGGTCCACTGCAACACAATATCATTATGAAAATTTTAAAAAGGCAACAACTTAAATGACTAACAATAATGTGTACATTTGATGAAATATCATACAGTCATTACAAATCTTAAGTTACAGGAATAGTTAATGATGTAAAATAAATAAATTTGTGACATAGGCTAGAGGAAAAATATTTCAACCTCCTAAAATACATATGCAAATATGAAAATGGAAAGGAAAGAACTCGAACATGTTAATAATAATTCTCTCTAGATGATTAGGAATAGTCTTTTATTTTCTCTGTTGTATGTCTCTACTTTAAAATGTTATATAATTACCATGTGCTATTTTTGAACTCAAAATATGTTATAAAACTAAAGAAGGCAAAATATTTTCTAATCCATTTTTGAAGTTTCTATATAAACTTGTTTAAAATTAAAAAGCGCTGGTGCTTAAATCTGTAAGTTTTATTTAATAGGAAAATTTACTTATGTCAAACAGCTCATTCCCAATGATGTTAGATAACTGCGGTGTTATTACAGTATTTCTCAAATCACACCATCTGTGATTTTTTTTTAATTGTCTGTGATTTTTTCAAATCTAAATTTAAATTTGTTTTCACATATAAAGCTCTAACTATGACATGATAAATCTTTTGATAGCTTGCATTTATCACATTTTGGGTTCCACTAAAAGTATTCAACAGTAAATTTTGTCCTCATAATACTTGAAAAATATTTTCTTCACTCTACAGATGAATCAGTAAAGGCAGAGCTATGTTAATATCCCCCACACATAAAACAAGACATGCCAAAACCAGCCATGTGCTGGACTCACGACCAGGGCCTGATTTTGGCTTGTGAAAGCCATTCTGCACCTCTATTCCAACTCATGCAGTTGCAATTGCTACTTGTATAAATATTTACACCAGGGAACTCCTGAAACATGACATCAGATCTTTTATTATTTATCTTTTTTCCAGTGAGTCAGCATACTAGCACAACAAATAAGTTTCTTTCAATGGTGCTTAATTAGCACAAAGTCAGGAACTTATTAAGTATTAAAAAGAGACCTCTAACTTACAGAATAGAAATCTTAATTTAAGCTGTTCACTGGTGTATTCCAAGTACCTAGAAGAGTACTTTGTATACCATAAGTACTCAGGAAATATGTTTCATGTGCTAACTGAACATAATAAAGTTTTTTCTCAAGTCCTCCATGCATCATCCTGACATCATCTATCAGACTTCTCTGGAACCTTGTCGACTTACTTTTACCTCTTTATTTATAAATAAATTTCTATTAGTTCCTTAAGTTATCCTTTTTTATTTCGGGCAGGAATGAAGGTGAGTAGGAAGACAGGCAGGAAGAGAGAGGAGGAAGTATTTTGTTTTATTTTTATTTCATTTTTCACATATTGGTAGTCCACCCCTCTCCCCTGGACCAAATCTTCGGAATGTACACAGATCTTTTGGAGGTGGTTGACTGAACCACTACCTTATCAGGGTGCATCTTATTTTCTTATTCACCGACACAGGTTCTAGGCCTCATATCAAGTCACTAATGATTGCCTTATTAAAACTACACTATTTTGATACAGCCACTTTGGAAAACATTGTGGAGATGCCTTGAAAAGTTAAAATTAGAATTACTGGATGATTTAGTAATTTCACTTCTAGGTATCTAGCTAAAGAATTTGAAAACTAATTTAAAAAGAAACACCCCATATTTATTGCAGTATTACTTACAATAGCCAAGAAATTGAAATAACAAGAGCCATCAATAGATAAGTAGATAAAGGTGTGATATATATACACAGGGGAATACTACACAGTTATTTAAAAAAAAAAGACAAAATCTTGCCATTTACAACAACATGCATAGAACTAGAGGGGATTATGCTAAATAAAACAGACACAAGAAGAGAGACAAATATTGGATGATCTCATTCATATGTGGAATATAAAGAAATAAAAAGACAAAACAAAACAAAACTAACCTTTGTACACTGACAACACAATGGGGAACAGAGAGGAAGAGGTGGTGAGACACGCAGGGGTCGTGGAGTGGAGCGATGGACAGTGGTGGAGGACTATTTGAAAGTTGTTAGTGGTGGGCATGGTGCATTTTCACACAGTTGCTGAAGAGTGAACCTGACATCTAAAACTTCTGTTGTAAATTAAAGTTACCTCAACAGAAAAAAAATTACAATATTCAATTCTTCTTTCATTCTACTGTCTCTGCAATATTTTATAGTTTTTATCGGATAGTCTTCTTTTCTCACTAGACTTTGGAAGAGCTTGCATATTCTAATGGTGTATTTATTGCATGTGGCATATATTCTACGATACTTGGGGGCCATGTTTACTGTGATCTTTTCTTCACTGCTCAGTCTTATCTAGAATTATAGAAGTTTTAACAGTCATCTCTTTAAGCTGATTTCTTTGTGAGTTCCTTTTTTTTTTTTTAAGTATGGCTTCATCTCACATCTCTAATCCAAAACATTCACTTCTATAAATTCCAACCTGTTCTTGCCCTAAGCTCAGTCAAGAGATTTCTAACTGCCTACTTGACATTTCCACTTCAAAGGCTAGTCTTTACATCAAATTGGGCCAAAACTAAATACATCATCTTTCTTAAAAATTCCCTTCCTCAGATAAGTCCTATGTATTTGGATGCTGGGTTGGGGTACTTAGCTTCTCCCTGCTATCCTGGTAGGTATCACTTCTCAGGAGCTTCCACGGCAAAGTCTTTATAAGGTTGTTATGAGTCAGTTGCACTGCAAAGCTCCATCCTCCAAGTTCTCAGGAGCAAATAAAATCAATTATTCCTTTTTTTTTCCCCTTAGCATTATGTATTCCATGTTCGCTCAACCTACAAATGTCAGCACCTTCTGTGACATCGTGCACATGCTGGACACAGCACCCGGCAAGCATGGGGGCAGGTCAGTTAAAGGAACAAAGCTTAATTATGCACTGATAACTTTGAAAACCTTAATTCCTCTGAGGAGAAATGACTAAGCATATTATCAGGAAATGGAATGATCAAAAGTTTCCAGATAAGGTTGAGCATAAGGTGAATTAATATAGAATTAAGCTTCGAAAGCTTACCTTAAGTACAAATTGAATGAACTGTGTTCATTCTTTGAAACCTATTGATTTGTAAGACCAATATCCATCCCACTGTCTACAGGAGGCAATTCAGAACTAAAAGCAGTTTAGAAAAAAATTCTACAGATAAATTGGTTATTTGAAGATAATCTTTGTCATTAAAGGTTTCTGACAAGTGGGCTGTCCATATCTAATCCATAACCATTTTGTTGATTAACTCTTAGTGAACAGAACTGTAACTGACAAATGGGAGATGGTGTTAGGAAAAATATGCATTTATAAAAGATAGTATTAAATAATAAGAAGTATTAGAAGTAATAAGAAATACAAGGGGTTTGTTGAGTCAAACAGTAGTTTTACTTGACTACCTAGTTCCCAGAAAATTTGGATAATTCCTCAATTTCTCTAAAATTGTTTCTATGTATATAAAATTAGAAGAAGAAAGCCAATGCACTGAATTACTGTGCAAATCAGAGGTAAGGTATCTAACATGCCTCTCAACAGTAAGCTATAATAAATTATTACACTTATTATTAATTATGACACTAGAGATTATGAGCATCTATACAGTAACAAAATGCTCTTTGAATCTGAATGCCCAAGCAAGTTTTCAAAAATTTTGGTAACCTACCTTTTATTCACTCATAAAAAAATTATGAAGGACTTCAAAGAATTTTTCTAAATTTAGGAACTATCTATGATATTTATTATAATATAAATTAAATTTTGAAAAAGCATTTAAATTTTTATTTACCTCAGATTTTGAAAAAGAAACCATACAGATAAATGTAAACAGTAGATTTTTACATAAAATATTGCTATGTTTAGAAAAAACATTCAGAGAAATGACACTAGTTGACGCTTTTATAAGTATCTTTAATGCTGGACTTCATGCAAGACAGTCGTATTGCCAGCATCTGCTTCTGTTTTCAATTTGCTCTAAAATTCTATTTTAGTTAACATATTAGAAGAAAATCTTGCCACACAAAGAAATGTATCTGAAAGGGTATCAGTAACTCTAAGGGATGATCAGATCACACTTTGAAAACTGCTGCCTGGAGGTAGCTAAGATAACCTCAAAGAGGGAATCATAAGTCAATTCGATAATGACGAAGATGATTATGGCAATGATAAATAATAATAATGAGTGAGTATTAATGGATCAAAAAGCTACAGGACATTCAGGGCAGGGTTAATATCTGTGGAAAGGTTGAAATGTGGAATTGAATGCATCCAATATAAAATATGGGAGGGTTAGACCAACAGGAGTAATAGATACTGAACTGAAAAAAAGTTGAGATAAATTAGAGGCCTCAAGGGAAACATGCAAAGTGAAAACCTCAGAATGCAATTAGGAATAGGCATATTTGATTTATACTTTGCATTGATTTGCTTTCGAATTGTTTAGAATAAATAATATTTGACTAATGCTTCTAACAAAGTCTTATTAATGAAAGTAGAATTTTAGTTACTCGATTATTAATTACTTAATTAATTAATAATACTCATCCTTTGAGCTTCATATACAGACAAAAATTCTAGGATTCCCCAGGAATTTTCATCCCATAGTTTGGAAACAACTGGCTTGCTCACAGAACCAGATTTGAATAAAGTGTCCCAGAGCAAAGAATTAGGTCAAGTGGAGATGGGATGTTTCTTACACAAAACCATTTTTCATGACCATCTCACAAGATGTGAGATGAATATTATCTAGATGGAGGAAGCTTAAGAAGAAATAAATTTTGAATTCTGAATAAAATAAGTATGTAGAAGATGTATTAATGGTGTTAAAAGAAATGAGGAGTAAACAGACATCTATTCTTGAATTTGCTTGGGAATACAAGTTACTAATTCCTAATAGAAATTTTTAAGGAAATTAACATCAATCATATTAAGTGGTGAGTAATTTTAAGATGGTGAATAACAACAGCATACAAAAACATCTGAAACAGAAAGAAATGAGAAATAGCAGTAGGAGGTTGTTGCCTAAAACTGGGAGTGTGGTATTAAGGTCAAAGATTAAAGTTATCATGGAGGCAGAATTATCTGAATTGGACACTGGCTATGGGAAGACACAATCCCAGAAGGGATGTGGTAAAAACAAGGAAAAGGGATTTGATAATGGGATATAGAAGTGACCTTAAATGCATGTAAAAAGAGAGAGCCTGGAGTCCAAGGGTTAAACAGTTAAGAAACATTCCAAATATATCAGCAACAGGAATAAAAGACAGAGAGGAGTTAGAAAGAAGCAAAAATCTAAGGAGAGAACTGGGGAAGAAAAGAGTTGTTTGCAGGATAAAGACAGTTTAAAAGGGTAAGAAAGATACCAACTGATAGTGTGGTTGATACTTTGTTTTCAGTGGAAATACAAAAACTTATTAATCACTGAACGTGTGGGGCACTCTTTTAGGAGCTTTTACAGACATCGGTGTTACACAAAACTGGGCCAGTAAAGTATTGCCAGTCAGCAAGTGATTCGCTAATAGTCTGCCATGAGTTAAGCACAGAACTGAGAGTGAGGTTTGAGAATATTTTTTTAGCAATATGACATAATAACATCTGTTGAATCTAATCACATTAATTTTAGATTTTTCATTTAATTTTTTCTTAAGGCTAATGATCCTTCCAAAGACAACTTTACCTACTTTACCTGATTTCTCACAGCTATACCCTGATGTAATAAGTACTATTCTGACGATCATTTTACAGATGAAGAATTAAGGCACTGAGCAAACTTGCACAGCCATCAAGTGGTTAACAACAACAAAAAAAGAAACTCTATGAGTAAGAAAACCTGAAACAATGGATGAGGAGAAGGAAAGAAGCAACTAGGGAAGGAGAGATTTTTTTCATAGACTATTACATCATACTTTTAGAGTACAAGGAAAACATCGCATGTGAAGAGAATCTTTTGAACACATCCAGTACATAGTTGAATAATATATGTGGACTAAATCACAAATGCTTAAAGGATAACACTAAAACCAAATTGAAAATTAAAAGACTGGTATTAATGCTGACTTTTGAGTTATTATTATTTTATTCCTCAAACATGTATTGAAGGCTTACTGTATGAATGTCATGGTACTGTGGTAAAGGCAGGCACTAGGATTAAGTTACAGAATCTGAGTGAAATTCATTCATAACTTTTCTACCCTTCAGTTTCCATATCTGTATGGAGTCTTCCCCATTTGAGAATTAAATGATGTTAGCATGTAAAACTCAGCACAAGCCTGACTAATGTAAGGGTTCAAAAAAATAAAAATGGAAATAAATGGGAGAAGGGGGTACTAGTATTCTCAGGAGTCTGTATTTTCCCAAGAGGATTAGATAACCATATGGTTAGCGGCAGTATAAAATTCCCCAAGTGCTCACTAAAAGCGCTAACTGAATTTGGTACTTTACCACCCTTTTAATTCAGAATCAAGGATTTCAGCCATGCATAGACAGTTCAATCTGTTTGATTGATTTCCTTACATCAAAGCTCATATAGGTGTTAATTGCTTGGAGTTGACTGGGAGATGTATCTGACTTGCTTGTAATGGACCTCCCTGGCACTCAATTATTTCTAGAGTAAACTGTCTCTCCATACTCTGGTCTTTCTCCCTGATTCATCTCCTGTGGCATGCTTTCTAGATGTCTCTGAGCTAACAGCCTATGTCCCTGTCAAACCCAACTCTAAAGACTGTTGCAGAATGGACAGAACTGAGCTTTATATCTGCAGAAGAGAATTCCTAGATAGCTCTTTACGTTGTGGGAACAGCTATATATAAGGATAATCACCTACTACCCAGTGTCTATACCCCATAATCGTCTACCCCTTTAAAACTCTCTTTTACTGTCATGTAGATGCATACAAAAAAGATTATTATCAAATTACAAATTTTTATCCTTGTAGATCCAAATTTTGTCTGGGCCAGGGAAACTGATATTTTAGAATATAGATCACGAATCTCTTTGGCAAAAAAAAAAAAAAAAAAAAAAAAAAAAAAAAAAAAAAAAAAAAAAAAAAAAAAAAAAAAAAAAAAAAAAAAAACCACGAATGCAAAGAATCTAAACAATATTTGACCCTGATGATTGGAACCTCCGTTGGTTAAAGATCAATATTTATTTTTCATGATCAGTAAAATTCTCCTTGAGTTTCTGAGTTCTTGGGTCATATATAACATCTTAATGTTCAATTTTATCTGATCAAAGTATTATAAGAAAGAATACCAGCATTTGAAAAAAATATAAGGAATAGGGGTTTATTTTTATTTTCCATTCCTTTGAAAAATCATTTTATACATCTTCTCGCCTCAACTAAGCACTTAAGTCTTTTTTGGTCAGTTTTCTGCTCTCTGAATAGTTTGCAAATAATAATATCAACCAATACACTGTTATAAATTCAAAGGGTAAATACAGCGCATAAAAATTCCTACATGATTTATAAAAATACATATTCCAAGAAAAGGCCCTGAATGACAGAAGTCATGATGCAAGTTTTTAAATATGTATTTCCTTACATTTTGCATAGCTGAAGCAGCAGAACAAAATACAAGAGCATTGTGCATTAGAATTATAAAGAACTATAAAATACATGCATATATGTACAAATAATGCATGTATGGAAAATCAATTATCTCAATATGATCCTGTAGGCTATCATCAGAAACATCTAGCCTTTGAGTTCAGGGAATATAAAAAATAAACTAATATGATAAGGGCATTTTCAAATTTGAAATTTTTCAAGCATTACCTTTTTTTTCAAGGAAACCAAACTGAAAAGTAAAATAAAAGATACATACTTTTTTGGCTTTTGATTTTACTTTCACAAAAATGATAAAATCAGGGTCAGGCAGTTTAAAAAGAACAAAATCTACACATTTGTTCTTAAAGTAACAATTGTAATATCTAGATTATAAATCAACTATGTAAAAGTTACCTTGTCAGGAATGGAAGAAGAATATGGCAGAAGTAAAAGTGGAATAAATATATAGCAGACCTGCATGAAATTACAACAGCGGCTCATTTAATTCAAGGAGAAGCCTAAGTTTTATCTTCCATTTTATGGATATTAGAGCCTATCCATTTTGATGAGCAGCATTACCTGTTCTCCTTCTGTTATATAGACAGGTAGCCACAGAAACCTATCAGTCGTTTTATCTAGGCATACAACATAACATCAAATATGGAATAGATTTTATAATAACCTTAAAAAAGCAGACACTGAAGTTTCTGAAAAGATGTTTTCTATAAGAATTTTATGAACATGACTGTAATTTTAAATGTCTATAAACTGAGTGTTGTGTTCTACTATTAAGGCTTAGATTTTTTTTCTAAACTGCCTAGTATGTGCTTTATTTTTCAAATTATATATTTTGCAGATTTTTTTCAGGTTAAAATGATATATAGCTATTACCAAAAATAAAATGGAACACAAATCATGAGCAGATAAATAATAAAGTGCCAATAAAATCATCTATAGCTTATTACCCAAGGAAGTATGTTCACTGGTCAGTTAAATGAGCAGCTATTTACAGAGTAGACATGCTGTTGATGAATAAATGTGAGTATATATAAATAACCAATTTCAAAACTGCATTACTTGAAAGAATTTGATCTCTTCCTGTTCCTTAAAACATTCTAATTTTAATACTTAACAGTTACGGGTTTAACTTGCATAACACAATGGATTTTCTACAAAGAAAATACAATGAAATTATTCTCTAGAAAAAATGTTCAGATGAACAATGATGTTTATACTTTTCTTCTCCTAAATCAATGGCGCTTCATAAATTGGCAGAAAGAGTAAATAATACATTTGGGGGTTACAGATCCAAAGTCCAAGTCTGAAAGTAAATTTGAAAGATCTGCGATAGGTAAGCAAATAGATAATGGTTCTACAAACTCAACCATGTCGATAGAAACTTGAGGTCAAATCTTACAGATATCACAAATATAAATATATCTTGCTTACTCCTTTCTGCTTTCTCACTAAAGGCTTTCAAAATTAGGAGACAATTTTTGCAAAAATTCAAGGCAACAGAAATCATAATACCGTGTTTATTTGATTCCATGTCATCATCCATTCTAAGCCAAACTGTAATTTCTCAAAAGGTTTTCATGAAAACATCAAAAATCAACAGATTTATTTACAAAACCATCTTCGAATGTAAACTGCACCCGATTTTAAGGACATTAAAAATGGCAAAAAAAAAAAAAAATAGGTACACCTTAGAATTGAATAATATGGTAAATTGTATAAAACAGTATTAGAAGCAAAGTAGCTTTTCAAAAAAATTAATCAAAAAGTTTCAATTTATTCTTTCATGAATTTTATTTTTAATTGCTGTTTTCTCTTATTTTTATATAATGTGAATATGTGTTATGATTTTGAAGTTAAAATAGCTAGAATGCAAGTCGTCTGTCTATAATAAAAATTTCTTGAGGTTTTTCTCAAAACGTCAAAATCATATTAATGCAATAGGCACCCAGGAATTTACATCATGCATGGCCTGGTGATTTAATAGATTTAACATACATTTGATATACATTATTTTGTAGGTGCATGGAGAGCGCTTTTAACAGTCTGAAATAAACCTTAACTCCTCTAAGTATGTGGAACAAGCCATTTTTCCTTGTGTGTTCCATCTTGGGACACATATTTCATGGGAATAGAAGCATAAAGCATTTACTTAACCTCAAGGTGATTCCTCTATATAGCTGCCTACATGATTCTTGTTTAATTTTCATTCATTCCTTGTATTAAATGCCACAAATTCATAACCATTTTTTAAATTAATCTTAAAAGTCAACACAGAACCTCAACAGATTTGGAAATTCATTTTCCAGGCTTTAAACCCTTGCCTCACAAAAAGGTGTTAAAAGAAAACTGAAAAATATGAAGTGTGTGATGGGGGGAAAAAATTCTTCCCTTATGAAAATAAGCATTGTGGCCTATGCATTAAACTGAATTCAACAAGCTCCTTTCTTTCTAGTACTTCTCAGAGCCTGCAGTATGCTAATATGCATTACTAATAACTAAGGGGGAATTCAATATGCAACATGTCACAAGCATCTTTGAGGAAATCTTAGAAAAATGAACATCTCTGAAAAAAACTGTTTCTACTGAATGTAATTTGGGAATTGCTGGAAAATTTTTGAACTTAAGTCTATTTTTGAAGCACTTCAGAAAAGAGAATTCTAAAAATGACCACATAAAAACTTTTTTTTTTTTCATTTTTTTTACTAATATAGACCACTGAAGTTCTCTCTTCCACAGTCAAGGAAGAAAGTGGAACATTTAGTGCCCATTTAACCCCCTGAAGGCAACTGTAACTTCATCTTTTCTCTCTCCTGAATAAATCTCATTCCTTTAAGCTTTCTTTAAAAGACACCATTTTTAAACTCCTGAGTCATTTTTAATGCTCCCTGTATCTTTAACAGATTGTCTGTGACCTTGAAATTGCAACCTGAACTCACCTCCTTCTGTGAACATATGGAGTTCGAATTACTTCCTATGAAAAAATCAAAACAACAAAAAGCAACCATCTAAATATGTCCTACACATTAGGAAAATGAGAAAAAGCCTACCTTGACTCACATAGGAGAGGCTGACACGCCAACTAAACATAAGACTCTCCCACCATGAAGCAACCCACAATTAGGAAAGAAACCTAAACCTGAAGCTTCTCCCTGAGAATTGAAGGGTTTGGACCTCAGCCCTGGCTCCCAAACCTAGGTCCTTAGGATATATATGGACTATGACCAGCAGACTCAATTGCCACCCCAACTTATAAGACATCCACTTATAAGAGATAAGCCTGTAACCTGTAAAACATCCAGCTTTGGAAATCAATGGGAAACATGACCAGGAGACCCCCAGGTTATAGGGAACCGAGGTACGGTTCTTAAAGGGCTCATCTGACCTAGCACCCAGCTCAGAGGCAGATACCTAGTTTTCTTGGAGACACATCTTAAAGTGACAGCCTGAGGGCAGTTATCTAATTAAACGTGCCTCTTGGGGCCTGCCGGATATTCTTAGGTAACAGAGGCTGGAGGACACCACATTTGCACTGCCCCTTTGCTGTGCTGCACAGCACCAGTAACTCCTGAAGGGAGCTTTTGCTCATATCTGGTACCTTTGTTTTTAAGTTTTGTACCTCAGTTTTTGACAGGGTTCCCCTTTGATCACCTACCTCTGATGTATTTGTGCTACTGTGTCACATTCAGAGATAGTTCTTTACTGGCTAATGATTCAGGAGCTTCAGCCTGAGGGGCAGGCTCCTGGTTGGGCACACATCTTGGGTGCTATTATAATACTTTCAGGGAACTGAGGCCAGGGACATCATCTTTGTGCTCTCCCTCTGACTTGCTTTAGTTCACAAGTATATTGTATCCTCATCTGGTGCCTAATTACTGAAACTCGTCATCCAGGTCATACCTCTATGATTGCCCAGATTTGATGGACAGTGGGACTTACGCCTTTGGCCCAAGAGACTAAATATGTATGTATGCATATGTATCTGCATACATATATTTTCATACTTTAAAAACTGCTGTCAGGAGAGTCTGGCTTCCAAAGAACCTGAATCTAGGTGCTGACTGAGATTCTCCCCTTTGGCACAGTGACAGCTCTTGGCACATCCTCAACTACTGGAGCCACTAAAAATAAAATAGCTGAGTAGCTGTTTGCTGTAACTGAGAAAGCAGAAGTTGAAAAGCAGTAGGGATTAACAGTCAAGCTCTTTCAAATGTAAGTCCTCCTGGGAAGATCATGTCTTGAGAATTTTCCTTAGGTTTTCCAACTTATTTCTATATCCAAGATGAAATTTTGACAATTAAATGTATTATGTTGTGCATATCACTGCTATTCCAGGCTGTCAGTCATGTTGGAACCAGAATCCAACTCAAGAGATTTTAATAAAGGATGACTTAGAGAGATGTGGGCAGGGTGAAGGGAAGCAAAAAGGAATGCTGCAGTACCCAGAAAAAAATCTATGGAAGGAAGTAATTTCCTGGCTTAGAGCAGGAGGAAAAACAGTGTAACTAGAGTACAATGAAGGGAGAGGCAAGGATGAGGGGTTACCCAGCCAGAATAGCACTTGGAGAAGGATGCAATCACTGCCAGAATTCATGGCCCAGGGAGGAAAGGGAAGGCGGGCAGGGGGGTGGGGGGCAGATTAACTAAAATTTCTCTCCTACTACCCTCAGTCCTCTTTTGACTTCGTGATTGACCTTCTTCTGTTGGAATTAAATAAATCAACTGTTAAGAGACCCTGGATGGATATAGTTCACAGAGGTCAAGGTTGTCTCCCAGAGACAGAATAAGACAGGGAAGAGCAGAAGATGGATCTAGGTAGGAGGGGGTCACAAAAAGATAAGAACCAGCAGACATAATTGTAGCATTAATGAAGTACATAGCTAAACTGTGCCTAGAACTCAACTTTCCTGCCCACATTATATATTAAGTCTTCTCCATTTGCCTTCCTAATAGCATGAGATCTCTAAATTCTGAGACAGGTCATGAGTTGTAGGAAATAGAATTATTGAAAATAAGTTCCAGAATGCCTATGTACATCATGTATTATTTGCCAAATAATGGGAGCCAGGAACCAGAGCAAAGAGAAAATGTGAACTGAGTAGCAGTTTTTGTTTGTTTCTAAATACTCTGAAAGAATCTGAATATTGGGAAATACAGTCTAGATGTTTCTTTATTTGCACAGTTGAATACCAACAATGCAAAACTCTTCCACTTGTAATGATAATAATTTAAAATTGATTTCTTAATTTCTTAGCCAAGAATTCTTTCTGTTATTTTGTTGAATAAGAAAGTGTGGGGTTCACTTGATAGGTGACAAGTTGGCTAAATACTGGAGTTTTAGACATGCCCAAAAAGAAGAGTAGTACTACTAGCAACGGAGAACAAAGATTGCTTGATAGTGTCTTCGTTGTTCCAGGCAGTCGGGGTTAGTTTCTGGATATAGTCACAAAGAAAAGAGAATCACTTGGGTACAGTTGTTTATCTCTAACTCAAAAGTCATTATTTCCTTCTCTTAAGCACCCACTCCCATTTAAAAATGCTAGCCCTTTTTATTCGCCGAATGCATGGCACAGACTATATGAAGCTTTTCCCTTAAAATTACTCTCCTTATTGAATTAATTCTAAGATAAAACAAATAATGTTCCTATGAATATATGAGGTTTAATACACAGTTAAAGGAAGATCAAACATCATAATGCAAAAACACTAAATATTTAAAGTAAAAGCAACCATTTAGAAGGGTAAAAAAAACTCAGAAAAATACATCAACATTTTCATAGCGATTGCTGGGTCTAGAAGGAGAAAGAAAGTTCTCACTTATAGTTGCTATACTCAAAACACGATGAAAGGATTATGGCCCTTTGTGAAAACTAGACCATATATTACACAGAGAAAAGCATTAAAATGATTCAACAACAACAACAAAATGTATGAAACTAAAGGGGTAAGTCGTGACTATGGCGGACTCAGGAAACAGAACTGCTGTTTTCCGTGGGAGCCTTTTTTGTTGCTACTTTTCCTGACACTTCAGTAGCTGAAAGGAAATCAAACTGCGAGAACTTACTGCCACTCCAGTGAGCCCTGGGTGATTTGTCACAAATTTGGAACCTGAGTGGTCTCAAGCTTCACAGCTCTGGTCCTCACAAGTGACAGAAAGCAAAGGGACCAACAGAGAAAGTGGTGCATTAGTTACACAGAAGTAAGCACCAACATATTTTAAATTGTAGGCGAACTTCAGGCCTCCTATTCAGTTTTACATTAAACCAAATGACCAAATAATTTCCTCTGAAACTTGTGCTATACTTAGGAGTTTCTAAGCAAAAACCATTATTATTCAGCTACTCACAGATAATTCTGAACTTACTCTTGCCTGAAAGTAAGCTTCTTAAACAATGAAAATAGGAGAAATCACTAAAAACTGGAGTGACTTTGCAACTCCTTTTAGACTATTCTATATGATGTCATTTTACTAAAAACCTAAGAAAGGATAGGAACATTCAAGGAACTTAGCTTAGCTCTTAGTCCCAGAGAGATAATAGCAGCCTATTACAGAGCTAGATCAACTGCAATTGATGCCAATTAGATGATGCCCTCTATTTCCTGAATTCTGAAATACTCACTTATAGAGCAGATCTACTCTTTGTCTCCACTTAAGACCAAGTGTACTAGTTGAAACACTTCAACAATGTCTTACTCTAAGTCACTGTTTCTTAAAGGGAAGTCCATGGGTCTGCAACAACCTGGAGAGTTTAATGAAAATGCCAATTCCCTGCCCCCATACACAGATCATTTACATGCAAGTTAAAATTTGAATACTACTGCTATGAAGAGCTCATGTATTACTTCAGGAGTAAAAATAAAAATGAGAGTCTACTTTGCTATAATTTGAAAACTTTAGATGATGTTAGGAAAAGACTGGAAACTTGAGGGAAGAACATTTTGAGTAATCCAAGTAAGTCTAAAACCGTGTAACACAAATCGACCATAATAAACATGTCATAATCCCCCATTTCTTCCAACCCTCACCTTTTAGTTAAAGATCTTGGATCAAAGTTGATTCTAGGATTCTGTGTATTCATGTGTTTTTTACTTGCACAATCTAGAAGGAAAATAAATATAAGCTTGAATATAGTATGTTAGCTGCTTCTTAAATATTTTTAAAAGTTCTCACTCTTTTAAATTTCAAATTTTATATAACTCAATATATTAATCAGAATATAAATCATAAATAGCAATACAGGTAATACATTTTATGTACCATTTTATTTAAATCTTTTTTCCTACAAACACAAATTATGCCCTTTAAGCTAAGGGCTTCTAAACGTCAAAAAACTTCTATTTAAGAAAACTTCCATTATGCATGAAATGATATGGAAACTAATATTATAGGAAAAACTGATTAAATACATCTGGGAAAGGAGAAAAATTATGACTATTTGAAGATGAAATTATGATTCCTAAATTGAAAAATGATTAAATCAATATGGAAGATCTCAAGAACTTGGTCGGTTATAAATTTAACACTAAACATATAAATAAGAACTCTCTTACATAATAAAAATACAGCAAAAAATAGAAAAAAAAACATGATCGTAATACAAAAATGTAAAGTGACTATGAATCTAGCAAGAAAGCTAAAAAGCATACATTTAAGGAGGAGCATAAATGATCAGGGTGTCTTCCCGCTCCTTTCTGTTTGCTGATGAAACAATTGAAACAAAGGAACTGAATAAGGCAGAGTAAGGCAGGCTTCCTAGTGGGAGAAGGGCCCATGATCGCTCCAGGACAAGGTATCAGAGCCTGAGCCCGGTGAGTAGGGTTTCAAATAGTACGTGACCCAGCGTAAGAAGTCAGATAATGGCAGAAAGAGGAGATAACCCAGAAAGAGCAAGTCTAGACAAGGCTGTTGGGCCCAAAAGGAATGAAAGGGGTGTTCACGCAGGGAGCAGGTTCAATGAGGAATGTCAGAGAGCCCAAGGCGGGTGAGGAGGCATGTATGCAGACAAAAAGGCATGACGGCAATGGGAGACTGTGTCAACAGGGGAACTGATTAAGTGAGAAACTATCTTAAGAACATTGGAAGCCATGGTTTCTACTAACAGATTTAAAAGGTTGGAAATACAGGAAGGGAGAAAACCATAATGATTTCTGTGGTTTGATAGAACTTGAAATATTAATAGGTAAAAGGATATAGAAATATTGATGTAAATGTGTGTGAATATATCTTCCCCAGCTCTGTCCACTAAAAGAGCTTGGAAGGAGTGACAATCCAATTTTAAAGAGCACCCAGATCATACACATATTTAAATATTTCAAAAATTATTTAATTAAATATTTTTTCCCTCTAAAAATAAACAGCCACTCCTATAAGACAAATGAAAGAAAATCTAGATGATCTTCATTATGGTGATGATATTTTAAATACAATGCCAAAGATACAATCCATGAAAGAAATAAAATGGCACACCCTGCTGGAGCAGTGGTTAAGGTAATCGCCTCCAAAGGAGCAAGTCACATAACCCTGAGTTTGAGTTCCAGGTCCTAAGGGGAAATAACCAGTATGAACAACGAAATGAATATAAAATGAAGATGCTTCTTCCTCGTCTCTCCTCTTGCCTGCTAACCTACTTGCCTTTATCCCTGCCTGCACCTTTCCTTAAAAAAAAAAGAAAGAAAGAAAGAAAAAGAGAGTTGATAAGCTGAAATTCATTCAAATGCAAAAGTGCTCCTCTGCAAAAGACACTATCACAGGAATAAAAGAAGAGCTACAGAGTGAGAAAATACTTTATAAAGACATATCGGATAAAAGACTATGTTATCTAAAACATACAAAGAACACTTAAAATTAAACAGTAAGGTAACAACCTAATTTTAAAAACGGGTAAGAGACCTTTCTCACCAAAGAAAATATAAATATGACAAATAAGAATATGAAAATATGCCCCCACATTTTATGTCATTAAGGAAACAAAAATTAAAACAGCAATGAGCTAGCACTTACTATGCACCTATTAGAACCGCCAAAATCAGAATACTGACAATACCAAATGCTGGAAAGCAACAAGAACTCTTCCAGAGCTGGTGGTAATGAAAAAATGTTACAGCCACCTTGACAAATAGATCAATGATTTCTTATAAACCAACACATACTCTTACCATAAGATTCAGCATTTGTGCTCCTTGATAGTTCAATAATGAGTTTCAATAATTTCTTTCCATTTATTTTTATTTTAATACCCACCCATGGATATTTACAGCAGCTTTGTTTATAAGTGCTAAAATATAGAGGGAACCAAGAGGATGAATCAATTGTACCACATACTGACAATGAAACATTATTTAACACTAAAAAGAAATGAGTTATTATGGCAAGAAAAGAGGGAGTGAAAAGAGATGGGAGAAACTTAAATGCATATACTAAGTGAAAGAAGTCAATTGAAACAGCATCTCAGCATATGATTTCAATTACACGACATTCTGAAAAGGCCAAACTATGTAGTAAAAAAAGTCAGTGGCTGTCAGGGGTTAGTGGGTAGTGAGGGATAAAGAGGTAAAGAACAGAGAATGTTTACTTTAGTGAAATTATCTTGTATGATACTATAAAGATGAATACATGTCATTGTACATTTGCCCAAAACCCACAGAAACAAGATGACCCCTAAGGCAAACTATGAACTTGAATAGTGATGATGTGTCAGTTCAGTGTAGGTTCATTGTTTCAACTAATGCACCACTCTGGTGGGGAATGTTGATAATGAAGAATCTATGTCAGGGGGGCTGGGGGAAGATGAGACATCTCTGTACCTTCCATTCAATTTTGCTATGAACCTAAAGTTGCTCTAAAATTTAAAGGCTATTTATATGTCAAAAAGGTCATACAAAGATTATCTAAATAAAAGTGCTTAAAGAAATTTAATCATACTTGTCACTACAAATATATAAGAAATTTATATACTATACAAGCTAGATTTAATAAGGAAGCTAGCAAGGTTAAAAATGAAATCTTGTCTTCCTACTTGTCCCCAAACTACTTTTCTCCTTAGAAAAATGAAATGAAGAGTAAAAAGCATTTAAAGAAATGAAAAAGGAAAAGGGACTCCTTGGAGAAATGGCTGGTTTCAGGGTTGGAGAAGGGAAATCATAAAAAAGGACCTAGACCACTTTACTGTGCCAGAAAGAAAGGTATTACCCCAGCAGAATAAGGGTATGTCACAAGATGAGGTCAGCCACTGCTCAACTATGGGGAAAAGTGAACATAAAAATAAATGGAAAGAAATTATTGAAACTCATTATTGAACTATAATATCATGAGTGCATCCTGATTAAAAAAAAAAAAAACTAGATCATTAAAAGTGAGCTGGGAATGGGATTTTTAGACAATGTTAAGTTATCTCCAAAATTATTTCTAACTACAGAGGGAAAAGGACTAACTGGACAGAAAAGAAAACTGACAAACATCCCATTAATCAAACACCACTTGAGAGGATGCAGTGAGATAGCAAAGTATCACTTCCATGATATTCTCCCTGAAGTTGCATGTTCTAAAGTTAATCATAAAGAAATATCAAACAAACCCAAACTAATTGATGACCAAACAACTGCTAAGTGGTTCTTCAAAGTATCAAGGTTACTGAGTCTGAGAGAAACTACCAGATTGAAAGAAGCTAAAGAGACACAGCTATTTAATACAAGACTGTACATAGAATCCTTTGTTTTTAAAGGATATTATTGAAATACTTGACAAAAACTAACAGCGTCCGAGAATTATGTGAATTAATACATCAATGTTAAGTTCTTAATTTTGATAATTGTATTATGATTTGAAAGGAATATGTCCTTATTTTTAGGAAATGCACACTGAAGTACTGGAAGGGAAGATGGGCAGCTTACTTTCAAATGCTTCAAAGGAAAATTGGGAGTGTATACTCTACTTGCAATTTTTCTATAAGTTTAAGACAGAAAATAAAGTGTATAATAAATCTGATTTGAAAAACTGATTTTGAAAATTTAATGATACAAATATTATACAAAATTCACTTGAATGAGGTTGTATAATTCTAATAATACTATTTTTTAACTGAACTATACCACAATCTACCTGAAAGCAATGGTAAGTTAGTAAGAAACGATTTGAAAAAGAAGAGTAATGAATACATTCATATACTTGATATCAAAATTTTAGATATATGTAATTAAAACAAACAGCATTTTTCCAAATAAGCAAAGTAATAAAACTGAAGAAAAATCTAGAACATGTAAATTACTGTAAGACCTTTGCACATAATAAACGATACATTCCATGTTAGTAAGGAAAGATGGGTTCTTCAATGATATATTTAGAGCTTCTCTCATGCTGTACAACATAACAGGTTCTGAATGAAATAAAAATTTAATTGTAAAAATCTCAATCCATAAGATTATTTAAAGAAAATAGAGGTTAGTATGTATGTAATTTGATATCACAGAATCAAATTTGATGACAAAGAAAAATAAAACATAAAGGAGATCTGCAGATTTGTTCCCAAAACAAAATGAAAAGACAACAGATTAAAAACATTGTATAAATCTAAAAGATGGAATTCATTTGACAGATAAGTATGTTTACAATGTTTAAATCATTAGTAATCAAACTTTTGGCAATTTAGGCAATGAGAAAGAAGATCACACTTAATGGGTTGGCAAATATTAGAAATAATTTAATACCCATCATTGAAGAGAGCACAGTGAACTTTTGCCAGAGTAACTGCATATGGTCATCATCCTTATGGATGGCACACTGGGACTATTTATTGAACGAACTGAAGATGTCCATGCTTTCAACCAAAATATTTCCTATCAAGAATCTAAAGAAATCATTGGACAATTGTATAACGCATATATGTATTTGTTGTGGATAATAAGAAAAGAAAATAGAAACAATTAAAAATTCAAATAATAAATTTTCACATTTTGGCATTAAAACTTAATATATAATATATAGATGTTGATGTACAATAATGCATACCTTAAATCTATATAATTGTACAACGCAGTGTTTCTGCAATAGAATTTTAATGACTTAATAATTATTATCTAATATTTCACATATAAATATGAGAAATAAATGTATGACCAAACAGTAACAGATGACTTCAAATACTATACATACACTAAGACAAATAATTTGAGAGTAAAAGAAAGAAAAAGAAAATGGACATAAAGAAGAGATTATTCCAAATCTAGTGTTGGTTGGTTGGTTGATTGGTTGCTTGCTATCTGCACTAATGTTTCTTTTCTAATATTATAAAGTGAGTATATCCCATTCAATAAAAATTCTAAAAGTTACAGAATTGGTGAGGAAAAAATCTGAGAACTGAGAGAGAAAACTTATTTTTAAAATTTTAAAGAATAAAGCATCTAAAGATTATGAAAAATGTATATTGTATTTTCAAATTTTGTGTTACAATATCTGCTATGCAATTTACATGTAGTAGAACTATTAAATTGCAAAAGAATCTTATAACTAAAAAGAGCTCAACAGTGCATCTTTAAAATTATAAGCCATTGTCACAAGCAGTGTATAACACATTTTTACATTTCTGTGTATAGTGTATGATACAGAACTAAGCAGCTAAAAGAATCAGCATTAGTATTTGATACATATTTTCTGAGACTATAAATTCACAGAATGATAAAATATTACTAATTTTATAAAGAGAATGTTTCCATGAAATTAGAAATGTTTATACAACTCTGATAAGCAAAAGAGGAAAACAGTTCTTTTTAATGTAAATAGATTATTTAGGCTGAATTATAATATCAAGGACTACTTTAAATAATTTTCATAAATGATTGTCTCATTCTATAGCTTTTAAAGAAAACCAGCACTTTTTAAATAACAGAAAAGTACTTTTTGTAAAGGAAAGGTAGAAACAGGAATGAAGGCAAGTAGGCAGGCAGGAAGAGAGAGGAGGAAAAAGCACCTTCATTTCATTTTTATTTATTTATCCACACTGGTTGTTTCTCCCTGGACCCAGACATGAACCCAGGGGTATATGACCTGCACTCTTTCAAATGCAATTGACCTAATCACTGCTCCAGCAGGGCATGCCCAGAAAAACAATTTTTAATTTATTTTCTACTGTCACAAACTCTTGGACATTTATAGGATATTTAAATTCAATGACATGAATAACTGATATAAAAGAAAGTTATGAAACCACTGGGAATATCTTGTGACAGAAAAATGTGTGCCTAAATGCAATACCTAATACAAAAAAAGTAGACCATTTTCTATAAACAAATAACACAGGGAATTAATTCCACATAATGAGTTCTCAAGGTCATAAGTTTGCACTCACAAAATATTTTAATTACATAAGAACATTTATTGATATTACTGGACATGTGTTAAAATAGAGACATGGAATGTTGAAGTTCAATTCCTGATAACAAAAGGATTTATTCTATAAGAAATTTAAAAACATATTTGTAGAAGATATCAGAATAAACACTTGGGTTTTATATATTTCTATCAGAGGGCATCAGACTCACTTCAACTATATAATATGAAGTGATGTAATCATGCTTGAACCATGCCAATATCCATTTGATCACATTAAATTCTAAAGGATTCAATTATTATTGTGGAGTTTATAGCTCCCATCATCTCATTCCCAATGATAATTCCTATACATTCTTGAATGATACCCAAATAAAAAATAAACACATTGTTTTTTATGTATCTTAAAATTACTTTTACTAGACAAAATCTCAGAATTATACTGAACAGGAGTTTGTTTTGTGATCAAAAGCAGTATTTTCTGAACTGAATTGGTCATTTATGATTGGAAAAGCAAAAGAAATGTGAGGTAAAGAAGATAACTCATGAAGCAAAGCTCAGGAGGAAGAAGGTACTCCTAGTGCCCTGTTCCTTTGGCCCTTTAGAGCCATCTCTGAAGACTGAGTTATCATTCAAAGAACAGAATGAAATCTATCCAAAGAGATGCCACAAGTCCTATGTAAATTATTCAATCTAACCCTCCTACACTATGAGGTAGATAACAGTATTTCTGTTTTACAAATGAAGACATGAATTTCAGAGGGATAAAGAGTTTTTCTAAAGTTAAAAAGTTCTGGGGAAGGAATTCAGACATTGTGTACCTTTGCTTAATTCCTTGTTGATCTAATCCAATCTCATGACTCAAATACCATAAAAAGAGTGTGGATCCCTCCCAGGACACAGGATTCCTTCCTCCAACTTGGATTTCTAAAGGATTCCTCAAAACATGTCTAAAATTGAATTCCTGGTATTCACCTCTTCAACCTATTCCAACCTCAGCTTTCTCCATCATAGTTAACAGCAACTTCATCCTTCTATTTTCTCAAGCCAAAAACCCTAAGCAATCCCAGACTTAACACCTCTTAGAATCCACTTTCGATCTATCAGCAAATCTATTATCAATGTATTTTCAGAATCCAATATCACCATCCTAGTAAAAGACATTGTCATTTTTGACCAATATTTTTATAATAGTGTTGGAATTGGTTTTCTACTTGAAAACTTGCTGGTCATATGCTTTATTATTGATCCAATCACCAGAATTATCTCTCAAAATGTCAGAATATATAAAGTCATCACAGTCCACAATGACCTGAAAAGTCCTATGTAATCTATTATCTCCCCTCCACACACACACACAACCCTTCGTTCCACTACCTCATGTCCTAATACTCTCCTCATTCCCATTATTACAACTTTAGTTACCTCCTTAATGTTTATACCAAGCCTGCTTCCACAGTAGGAATTTTTCACCAGTATTGTCTCCACTTGAAGAACTTTTCTCAACATACAAATATGGCTGTTCCTCTACCTCTTTTAAGTCTCTTCCAACTGTTACCATCTTAGTGAGAATGATTCTGATCCTCAGATTTTGAAGTAAAATGAAACTGCTTCCCTTCCCAACATTCTCCACATCCCTTTCTTACTTTATTGTTTTCTTCATGACATTTATTATCTTTAAATGCATTATGCAAATGTATTCATTTTAGTTATAGTTTATCTCCCCTACAAGAGAATGTGAGCCCAATGAGCATAGAAATGTTTGTGTTTAACTCACTGGTTATTCCTCAAGAGGTTAGAATTGAGCCTAGCATCCTAAACATTTTTAAAGAAATGAAGGAATCCATCTAATTTAGATTCTAGTCAATTTGCACTATTAACCCTGTATCACCACGTATCTCCTTCCTCTTTGTCTTTAGCTAAGGAAGATTTGCTCTTAGCTTAAATTCCTCATAGATTCAGTTGCAGTGGAATATGCAAAAAAAAATCAAGTCTTAAGCAATCTAGATCATATCATGAAAATAAGTTCATCCTCTACTGAATTTTTATCGGTCATATTTTCCAGAAATTCCCATCCTGATAACTCAAATATTAACTTTAGATTACTCTCAGGAAGTAAGATTATATGATCAGAGGACAAAACAGAACAAAGGAAAATAATAAAGCATGAAAGAATCTGGTAAAAAATAAGAGTGGATGATAGATGCAGAAACAAACCAGTAACATTTATTTACAAGAGCCTAACAACAAAGATGTGTGCCCATGACATGGAAAGCAGTGTTTCAAGATTTGGATCGTGAAAAAAATATCTCTACAAAAGAGACGGGAATGAGAATCATATATAAATGGCAGAAGTCACCTGAAATATTTAGCCTATCAAGCTTCTAGTGAAAAAGTATTACAAACTTTCTGGGAAAGCAAGTCAATATCTGTCCAGAAAATGCTGAGTTAAGTATGAAAAGCAATGAACCTTTATTGAGCTCATCCTACATCAACATATTGGGCACTTAGCAACACAGCAGATGCTCAGAGAGACTAGTTAATTTAACTGAAATCATGAAATGGCCAGAAACAGAGACTGGATTAGAAGTCAATTCTATCTGATTCTAAAGCTCACTCATGCAATGCAGAAAGCAATACCTTTTCTCTGTTATAGATCAAAGCAAAAGTTTTTGGAGCCAGATGACAAAGACAAGTAAAGTAAAAAAGAAAAAAAAAAAAAGATAAAATGATTTTCATAACATACCGCCTAAAGGTCCAGAAAGAGTCATGCTTTTACCTGAATATCCCATTCCAGGACCCCCGTAACTGATAAACTCTTGCTCTCTTTAAAAACTGAATTCAAGTGGCCTTTCCGTCACAGCATCATGCACTGAGAGCAGCAAGAGTATGCACGCCCATGCAATCCTATCAGCAGAGGGTGAGAGGAAGTCTTCGCTTAGCATAGCAAAACTCTAGGAGGACACATCAGAGTGGTCCATCAGTCCTCCAAATAAATACTCTTGAGAACCCAGTGGAGCCAACCACTCAATCTGCTTGATACCAGAACTACTAGGTTAAAAACCACAAGTCATCCTCTCTCTGTCTACCTGGGCTGCTGCAACAAAATACAAAGAGACTGGCTTACAAACAACAGAAATTTATTTCTGTTGTCTGGAGGCTGGCAGAACTGAGATCATGAGGCCAGATTGGTTGAGTGACAGTCCCCTTTGGGATTACAGACATCCCTTGTATCTGCACATGGCAGAAGAGGCAAAAGAGCTCTCTGGAACCTCCTGTAAAAGCACTGAGAACTCCACTTTCATGACCTATCACCTCCCAAACTTCTTAACACCATCACTTCAACAGACATTGAGATGAAAACCAATGCACTTTGGGGTGTACAGAAACCTTCATGCCATAGCATTTCCCTTTCAAAGAGTTTGAACAGGGACGGGGACAGGTGGTAATGGACATTAGAAAGTACAGCCTGGGACATGGAGGAGAGCCGTGAGGAAAACAAGAACAAAATATCGAATGCAAGGACAGAAATGGTAATGGGGAAGTTAGAAGTATACACCATCACACAGATGAGGAGTTAGCTTGAGGGGAGTAACCGGAGAACACGTGGCAGGACCTGAGGGCAGTCTCAGGGTTCCATACCTCGGTCAAGGGATCTACTGGCAGGCAACACAGCAGAAATTCATTTAGCAACTGGAGAACAACAAAAAAGGACTGAGATCTTTGGAGTCAAGCAGAAATCAAACTATCCCTAACCTGTTGTATCCCTAAACTCCAGAGGTCTTTCAGTACCTACTTTGTCATCTCTCAGGAAGCAAGGCGGGGCCCACAATTAGCTATCACTCCATTAACTACAGCTTTGGGGAAGAATCAAAGAGGCTGGATATGAGAAAAAGGCCAGAAAATAGAGTAAAAAACAAACTTTTGCATTCATTATACTTCTAGAAATTACTTACCAAACATACCAGGTCATAAGCCACTGTAAGAAATAAAACTAATTGGCAAAAGATTATAAATAATCAAAATATATAATGTTCACTCTGGGTCTTGATGAAAAAAAAAAAAAAAACCGAGAGGAAATGGAAAGAACATGGACAGAGTCAAATAAAGAGCAAAAAAAAAAAAGAGGAAAGCAAAACAATAAGGAATAATAGCAGGAAGTAGGAAGAGAGACAGAAAAAAAATTACCTTGGCTTTTCTCTTTTATAAAACATCTGGATTTTGCAGCTTCGGTTTTTGTAAACATAACTAGGGCCATAAAATGAGGAAGGGATGCTTGCAAGACCCCTTCATTTTTAACCAAGCAGCTCTATCCGGTCAATGTGATGCTCATTCTCTTCAAGATGTAACTGACAGATGACTGCTGAAGAATGCAACAATCAACAAAACTGGATGCACAGGAATGTATGGATGGATGGATGAGAGGGTGAAGAAATACTACACTAAATTCTGGGTCACCAAATTGCTCAACTGAAAAAAAGGATTAATGTATAGTGTACATTGTGAGATGTAAAACATACAGATTTCAGTCCTTTGATATTTCAAATGGTATACTTAGATATATTTATGGGCATGGCATATAGAAACATAGTGCTTATGTTTCAAGATCCCTTTCTGTGAAGTTGATGGGTTCATTCTTTCCAATACAGATCAACTCAACAGACTCAACCACAATATTCACACCTAGTAACAGCCAACAGTCATTTATGCACCCTTATGTCAAGCTCTATAACCAAGCACACTATATACATTCCCCTTGACTCCTTGCAATGCTTCAGAGGTAGAACTAGCCTTCTCTTCCTTTATCAATAAGGAAATTGAAGCACAGAGAGACGAATAACTTGATGGAAGAGCTGGAATTCACAGAAAGGTCCTTCTGACTCTAAGGCATATGCTTGAATCACTCCAGTTCTTGACTCCACAAGAGGATGCTGCCTTTACTCTGCTCTACTCAACAGTATCCTACATTCATATAGAGCTTAACAACCTACAAAATGCTTTTTCAGATTCTGACTCACTTGCTCCTCGCAACTACTTTATGAAACAAGCAAAGAAATGCTCTTGCCCATTTTATGATCAAAGCATTGAGACTCAGGTGTTGAAGCAGCCTCCAGCAATTATGAAAATATTCCAAAATTAGAACATATGTACATCATCCAAATTCATGTCCAATGCACTATCCAGAGAATCAAGTTTTTTTTCTGCCCCACTTCTAGCAACTAACACGATTCGTCTTCATATTGTAAATTACTTGCTGAGAACTTGAAAAAAATAAGAATCAGAGAAAGAGATATAATGCCTGTCAGTTGTTTTAAATTATCGCCCCCTTCCACCCCCTGCCATCTCATTAGAGTTAAATAGCAATCCCTATATAATAGGGAGCTGTAAATTTGCCTACTTTGCACTTGACAAAGAAGGCTTTCGCTGAAAGCATTGCTTGAAGGTCCAGAATTTAACCATATACCATTAAGTTACTATAATTATTTGAAGGAATGTTAAATCTAAGTCTTTGAAATCACCCTTGAATCACAATTAACTTGAAAAACAAATGTGGTTTTCAAGATACACATGTTCTGATTTTGCTTGATAAATACTGAACCAAAGACCAAGGAAAAAGCTTTGCTCACTTTGCAGTTTCTTCTTTCTGCATCTTATTTCAAGTTATTTGTTGAATGGTTCTAAGTGGCCTTCTCTAATGGTGCTTTTTCTACATGGATGTCTCAGGGTCTTCTCTGACCTAAGGTGCTTCCCCCATCGTACTTACTGTTTCCTATCGTTTATTTTCATAGGATCACACACTCAGCCTCTCAACACCACTCTCTCCACCTCCTATGGTCCTGCCCCCAACAGATGCAAATCCAAAAGGAAATTTTGCTTCACAAATTCTCCTTCCTTGAGCTTCCCAAAGTAAAAAATGTGCAGGTCCTTTTTCTTTTAAGGATTTTACACAAGAGGAAAATAAAGAGAAGACAGAACTGACCATGGAGAAGTTATACAACCATGTCAAGTCTATTTTCTGATTTTACTCCATGGTGGCAAACTGAAGGCTCCATGTGCCCTATGCTAAACTTAGCAGCAATTATGGGGAGATTTACAGAGAAAGGACCAGTGATCCCTTAAGTCCATCGGTATCCCAGCTGAGAATTGTTCCTTTTCCAATTCAATTCCCATATAACCACGTAATCATTTCTGGGCAAGGAACTGTACCTTCTACTCAACCCTGCCCTCTGCCCTTGCCCAGTTTTTTTGTGTGCTACCAAGAAGAGTAATACTAGAGACTGAATGCTCATGTGCCCTCATAATTCATAAGTTGAAACCTAAACCCCAACTGATGACTTTGGGAGGTGATTAAGTCATGAGTGTGGCTCCCTCATGAGTGAGATTCGTGTCCTTATAAACAAAACCCCAGAGAGCGCCCTTGCTCCTTCCACTATGCGATGACATTGAGAAGACTGACTGTGAGCCAAGCAGGCCCTCACCAGACACCAAATCTACTGCTGCCTTGATCTGAGATTTCCTAGCCCTAGAAGTAAGGGAAAAAAAAGTTCTGTTGCTTAAGCCACCCAATCTGTGGTATTTTTGTTACTGGAGCCCAAAAATTCTAAAACAAGTACTAAATAAATACCTCCGTTCTCACACTTAAATCAATGTCAGGCCTCCCCCTCTCTATCTCTTAAGTCAGTGATCAGCTATCATACTGCTGTCAGACAGCTTGGAACAACAGGTATGAGGATGAACATTTCAGGTCTCGCATTCTCTCTGGGCCTCCCAACCTGTTTCCATGTGTCACAAGTCCTAACACCACCTGAGTAATGGAGATGTCACTGCAGCACTTTGGATACTCTCAAAGCTGACACCAGCTTCAACGGCTGCCTAACATACCAGCAGCACTGCCGCTTTTCCCCGCCGCCCTCTCCTCAAGCAGAAGACATCTTTGTCTGCCTCCTCATCCAAGCAGTGGGCGAGTCACCTGATGTCTTTAGACCTAGGGCTTCCCATTTGACCTCATAACTTCTCTAGCTATCTAGACAGGCAGGGGCCAAGGCTCCTGGAGGAGGTGCTAATCAATGTCTGCTGGACTCCTGGGGGCTGACAAAATTCTCATGGGTCCTTTCCTCAATCATGGTCCCCTTTTCTAAACTGAGAAGAACTATTTTGAAACTTAAAATAGGCATGCCTCGATGGCTTAGCAGTTAAGTCCACACTCTATGGTACATCTCCAAGACCTGGATTCACGACCCAGGGCTGGGTAGAACCACCAAGATGAAAAATTCAATAAAATAAAGACTTCTTTCCTCTCTCTCTCCCTCCCTGCCTTCCTTCCTTCATTTCTGCCTACACCTTTCCTTTAAAAAAAAAAAAAAAAGTAAGTACAATTAACAGATAAATGAATACATGCACGAAGTGAATGGATGGACAGATGGGCAGATAAATGAATGGGTGTGTGGAAGAAAGGAAGGGTAGATGGATTGATGCACAAAGAGATGAGAAAGACACAGAGTGCCAGAGAGATAAAATAAATAAATAAAAGAAAGGTAAATATGTGCTCCTATGCCTCAGGGAAAATTTGTACCCCAAAAGTCACATAGGCAGAAAGACATTTGATTAGTCACAATGCATGGCCCAACTAGAGTTCCCCAACCACTTCCCTCACAAATAGCTATGGGCAGCTTGTGAGGGGAGCAGACTGTCTGGGGTAATTACGCAGTAGGAGAATAAAAGACTGTTATAAAGAAAGAAGGGCAAGCGTGTGCCCTTGTGGCTCAGGCAGCTGAGAAGTTGGGGTGCAGACCATCTGAAGTCCAAGGATCTGGGTCTACAATATGGAACTGGTGGCAGGGGCTGCGGGGTGCGGGGAGCTGGCAAAAAAAAATACATAAAAATGCTTCTTCCTCCCCTGCCTTTTTTCCTTCCTTAGAGAGAGAAAAGGGAGGCGGGGAGGGAAAGAAAAATACTGCCAGAAAGTCAAGTGCAACTAATCTTCACGCTAATCTTCTTTCCATCTGTAGCACAAAACACCAATTATCAAGCATTTCCTAGAAGAGAATGACTGTTACATGGAAAAGAACCTAAGGAAGCATGTGTTGTCATCATCAAGACCTCCAGGCATTATCTAATCAACTTAACCAAACGCCATTACAAGAACTAGTTGAGATCATTTTATTTTAGAGAATCCTTCTTTCTTGTGATTGTGAGTAACAGACTTTAACTGATGCGGGCAAAGCTGGGGGTGGGGGTGGGGACTGAGGAATATTACAAAGAAAGCCCTTTTGTCCAAATAAGAGCTACAACTATGTCTTTCCAATGTCTAAATGGTTTGGGTGAAAGTTAAGTGAAGACAAAACAAAACACGAGAGCTAGAAACTGCCTCTCCAAAGACAGCTGGAATCAATACATTTTCCTGAAATATTTTGTCAGAGTAGTAATTAAGAAAGTATCCTCAGGACTGTTTCTTCCTGAAAAAGTGGTCAGTGTGTTAATAAAGAAAAGTGACTTCTATTTTTCTTTTACACTACTGATTTTCTTCTTCCCTGCTATAGGACTCAAAGACAACCTTAAGTGATGTCCTTATAGTGAAACTGGATCTACTGCCTTATAACAAAATCAACTGTACAAATATGTGCATGTACATGCGTGTATGTGTGTGCGTGTCTGTGCGTGTGCGTGTGTGTGTGTGTGTGTGTGTGAGAGAGAGAGAGAGAGAGAGAGAGAGAGAGAAAGAGAGAGAGAGAGAGAGAGGTGTTTGAACACTGCCATGTGTGTCTGAAGAGTTTTATTCTTCAGTTTTATTTTTGGTAACATGATTTACATTATAAAAACAGTAAACTGGCATAAGTTTCAAAGACACAAAATTGCTAATAGTATTCTACAAAGGGACAATGGCAGGATCAGAGAGAAAACCTCTTGCTCCAAATACAATTTCACATTTTGAAATATGATTTACTTTCTGGATTGCAGCCAGGCAATTAACATTCACAAATATTTCAAGTGGGAGAAATGAAGTGGTTGCTACTGGTCCCATAATTTGGAATTGCTACTAACAGATTTTACATATCATCAACTTTTCTGCCACTTTTTTAAAAAATACAATAAAATCTTAATATTTCTGCATTTCAAGCCTTAATGTCAGCTTTGCTGGTGTTTGAGACAAAGCTGTGTTCGTGGCTCCCTCTGGTGCTGCTCCTAGTATTAGTTTCTCTTTGCAAACTCAGATGTAAACCAGATTAGCTGGAAAGGTAGGAAGAAGCCCTCGGGGGCCTGCATTACTAGAAATGTCTCCTGGGATACAATTCCACTTGGAATAAATTTAGATGAAAGGTGAATACTTTTAGGATATGAGAGCAGACACAGTATCTTCCTTGGCCTTTTTTGTTCACCTCATCTATACATATGGGAACTGTAAAAGGTAAAAGAAAAATCAAGTTCATTAAACCTTGGGCAGTCTCCCATTCTTGTTACTGAAAATGTTAATGCCACAAGAAATTACTTAATTATTTCTAATGGACCTCCACATGGTGATCAGTCACCCACCCTGGACTCCACTTTGACCCGTGGCCAGTGATTAGGGCAAAAGTGTGGCCATCTAAATAAAGTGTTCCAAGCAGCAAGTGAAGGCTCTGGAAACAGCATCTCTGAATGGCATTGAGAGGAAACTGGCAAATTCTCCTTCCAGGGCTGTGATCCATATTTGTCTCTTATGAGTGCTTGGTCACTAGAAGGTCTACCACAGACAGCCAGGGTTTGAGATCCAGGCTCGAAGGTCAGTCATCACAGTGTGAAGTCACTGTGATTAGTCTACAGCAATCTGTAGGCTCTCCTCTGCTGGTCCTGTCCTCCTTGCACATCCTCCCTGATTTATTTCTCAAAAGTATTGCAGAGCCTCCACCACCAGCCGGAAAGTCAATGCATTACTGCTCCGTACAGAGAAAACCAGAGACCATATGCAGCCTATGCCAGTGGAGCTTTAACTGTGAAGAACAATGGCTCTGAGTCAACAACGGAGTTAAACTACTCCCTCTTGTGAAGCTCTTCTGAATATTTTAAGTGTTGCCTTGAAAGTGTGGGATTATGTGCAAGCATAAACATTAGCTTCATGCAATTTTTTGGTAGGAAGATGCCAGAGTTTAAAAGTCAGAATTGAAATGCAGAAAATAACTTTGGGATAAATTTAATTTTTTTCATATGTGATTAAAACATGATTGAAGAGGCATACTTTATGTATAATTAAAGTTGCTTTGTAATTAAGAGATTTAGGCATGTATAGAAAATGATACAGCTTAGTTTAGAGATTTTACAAAGGCGCCTATTAAACACTCACTCCCTAGCAAGCTTATGACTCAAATGTTTTCACAGTCTAATGGGGATAGAGTCCTTAAATTTTTTTAAAGCTGCCAATTTCACCATTTCTACATGCATTATCCTTCGTTCCATATGCTAGTAAAATAAAAACCAGTCCTGTCTTCCCTGCATTAGCCAAAACTGGGATGGAGAAAACCCTGAATCTTAATTTCAAAGGCTCCAGGATGGGGGTAATGGACAGACTCCAGAACCTTTGAGTAACTTACTTCTCTTTTCCTTCTCCTCTGTAGCCAGTGCTGCATCTGACCTAGTACATAAAAGGTGACTGACAAATGGCTATTACTGAACAGACATTGTTTGTGTATTCGTATGAGTTACCACAATAATAAGAATGCTTTTGCATGTTTTTATGTGCCAAGCAAAAGTGTTATAGTCTACTGCTTTATTTAATCCCACAACAGTCCTATGAGGGTGACATCAGCAATCCTCTAGGACCTAAGTCAATAAAAGGTTAAAAACTACACAAATCACAAATTTTAACATTAGGATCACCTGTGGGCTAAAAAACTAAGGCAGACAGTTTTGTGTTCCTCTATCTTTTTGGCTTTGTTAGCCCTGCCCCATGCCCCAGCTCCGCAATCTCCCACTCTCTCTGGACAGTCACTCTCAGCCTCCCTACAAAGCCCTAAAACATCCTTCTTGCAAGCACCTGGCACAAATCTAGCCTTTATCTCACTGACAACAGTCCTAGTTCAAATTGATCTTCCTGTTCTTCCTCATCAACACCTAATTGATACTTTATTCATTTTAGCCGAGTGTCACACAGGGAGGGAAAAATTCAGACAAACATATTCATACAAAAATATTGGTTGCTGACACTCATAGTTAGGAGACTTTTGCAATAATCCAATGGTGCAATGGAAATTGTGAATCTGGGTACTGGTTTTACATACAGAAAGGGAACCACAGAAGCTTCTGCAGGAGTCAGGAAGCATAATATGGAGGGAAAGAAATAATATTCACAAGAATAAGAAAAGAATATTCAGACTAATAGATAGAGGTTAGATTTTCCTAGTGACCCAGGAATACATTTCCCAATGGTTTTCCCCTTTCTCTTCTAAAGAGTTTATTTTACATAAATAGCTTTTCTAAGAAGAGTACTTATTTCTCCTCATGCCTTCTCATATCTGACATTCACCTCCAGTTTTCAATTAACTGGATGGATGGGTGTGTGGATGAATGGAATGGATGGATAGACAGATATATAACAGTTTGACAAATGGACATATGGATGGATGGAGAATCATAAATGGAAGACAGGTACACACATTAAAACTGTGTATGCTGTGCATAGCAGAATAAAAGGATATTGCAAACATAAACATTCTCTTCATACTCTATCTCCCTGATGGACTATCCATTTCCAGTGACTGTGCCTTCTTTCTGCCCTATAGCATCATCATCTCACCTGTTCTTTTAAGAATTGTGAGGCCCCTCTGAGGAAAGGTGGCTCTGGGAGGCCCCGTGCTTCTTCGGAGTTTTACAGAAGACTGGTGAGGGAATGACTTTCAAAACTGAATATAAGAACTATTCCCAGTGTGTTTGTGACTGGCAGAGTCATAGTACATCGATTCGTGAGAAATTATGACCATGTTTATGGAGTTCTATAGAAAACAAGCTCATGCTCTTCTGACTGATTCCCTCCCTGCTCCCTGGGTGCTGGTTATTCTAGCCACTGATTCCCAAAATGAGCTGCTGTTTTTACAGAGAGTGGATTCAAGGAGAGTCAGGAGGGTCATGCTGACTTCATGTGCAATTCTGCAGAAACAGAGGAATACACCTCACTTGAAATTGCACCTCTTAGACCTTAAAATTGAAATGAATATATTATACAAGGCTACTTCGATGAATTAAAATTTGATAAAAGAAACCTAATAGAAATGTTAGTTTTCTAAGTGACGAGGACTATCAACAGGGCGTTAATCGATAGATGAGCACCAAAGAGAGTCTCTCTCCCTTAAAAAAAATAGGACATTTAGATTATAAATATCCTGTAATTAACATATCTGAAAGGATTGACTGGATTGGAAGGAATTCTGGAAAAGACAGACTTGGAGAATTTTCTGAGAAGTGGACGCCCAGGTGGAAGGACAACATCTACGAAGCTTGTGTTAAGAAGAAACTTTGGTGACAATTAAATAATCTCAAATTGATTTGTATCAACCAATATATAAATAGACATGTGTTCAGAAAAACATACTTCAAATAATTGAGTTTATTTTCTGGTATAAATGTTTTGTTTCTTTTTTTCTGATATGAGTAATTATGAACCAATTTTTCCAAGGGCTTGTTGATCTCGGGATAAATATATAATTACTATTTCTGATCTGCAGAAGATCTAAGCCAAACTAGTGGAAAATCAAATGAGGTTAATCTTTTGACAAGCACCTTTCTCTCTTTTCTACGATAGTATTTTTCAATGTGTCATATTTCTTCTCATTGTTTTTTTTCTACTTTTGAAAAAATTTAGAATGACCAGCTACTACATATTCAATTTTTAATTTTTGTTACTTTTATTCAAGTAATGCTTTGCTCTGTTTCCATTAGCTCATATCCCAATATCCTTCAAGCAACACTTTCTCCACCAAACCTCCCTAAAAATGTAACTCATCTATATAACTATTATGAATTGTACTTTTAAATAAATGACTGTCATCACAGATACATATCATATATAGTACTGATCTGTGTATTACCATCCTGTATGTAAAACTAATGCATGGAAGCAAGACATGTACCATTAACACTGCGTTGTGTAAACCAAGCAAGTTACTTTTCTTAGCCTCAGTTTGGTTGCCTGTAAATTGAGGAGGTTTTATACAATTGACTGAAAATAACATTATGGCTTTTCAAGTGCCTCAGGTGCAAATACCATTGGAAATGGATTGAAATTTTCTTAAATAAATCATTCCTTTTTACAAAATGTTTTACAGATTATCTGGGATAAAAAAAACACGATTCTTCAGTCATAAGAAAGTAATCTCAGTGTGAATATAATCTCTGCATCCTACTTAATAGTTAAGATGCTCAACCATTAAATAATATTCCCCATCTTAAAAATGTGTATCTTGAACATTTTTTTATGAGCAAAGTGATCCAAGTAGAGGATTAAAATAATTAATAATTCAATACAAATGACTTATTTGGAGCAATATTGCATCTTTATATTCTGCATTTCCATATTTTATATGTATTAAAAGGGAGCTCTCAGAATATCCAGTCAAAAATTTAAAAAAAGGTTTTCTTTATGCTCTATAAATCAACTCACTTTCATGGTAAAACAGGTAGGTGAGCAGTAACAGAGTTTTCTTTGCAGAGACCACAGCTACAATAAGAAAAAGGAGAGTGGTACATCACTGGAGAGCTTGTTACTCATCAGAAAGTAAGTACCCAGTTTTCTGGCCAGTTAAGAGCAGCGGCAATTTTCAAATACACTCCAGACTAAAAACACTGTTGTCTGTGGAACTGCACAGAACAAACTGTCAAGCTATATCCACAAATAGGAGCATTTGACTGATCCAACCAGATTCCTCTTCCTTTTATTCATGTTTTTTTTAAAAAACAGTGGTATATGGTTGAGTAATAATAAATATATATTTTTTAATTCCATTTTTACCTGTCAATTTTCTCTGACTTGATACTTACGATTATCTTTTTAAGCAGAACATTTATATATAGTGCTAGCTCATTCCTTGTGGAAGGTTTCTTTGTTCTTGGTGGAAAATGTATTTTCTTCTTGCCTCTTCCCACGTTTGCATCCTCTATTTGGCTTTGATTTATTCAGCAATCTTTCTTACCCAGTATATTTGAGGAGAAGAGTCCTAAATTCTAACTCTGTTTTGTTGAAACATCTGTATTGCTTACAGTCATTTTAAAGAACAAATAAGATGTGTGCGTGCAAACCTCCAAAGAACTGTGAGATCGTAAAGCTTAAAGCCATACTCTTAGAATAAATCTTAAAGTTTTACAATGTATATTATATACCTGAGCCTTAACAGTTTAAAGTAACACCTTTTCATCACATATTTATAAAATACTAGGTCAAAAGTAGCTTATTATTAGCACTCATTATTATCTTTACACAAAACAATTCTGAGAGTCAAAAGACACATTTAATTCTAATTAGTCCAACTAAATATTTTAAATACAAAAACATGGCCCAGATAGAGGACGTAAATTACACTAAGTGATATAGTTAAGTATCTGTTCTACAAACACAGGTTCCTTGATTTCTGCTTTTTTTTTTTTCATTCTATCATCTATTTTGGAAGCCCAGCAATATTTGATACATTGCAAACTGGGAGGGTGAGGAGAGAATAAAAAAAGAGAGAATTAGATTCTAATCAGACTCTCTAAGAACTGTGTTGTAATCTCTCTTATCCAAATGTATGAAGATTAAGTATTTGGTAATCAGTTATCCTTGTTGCATTAGTTTGTTTAAAATAACGAGGATACGCATATCATTAAAGTTGCCCTGTCAGTGACCTGGAGACACATTTTTAATCTTTTAATGTATCAGAAATTAGGAGGCTTTTTTATAACTTATCTTACAGCCAAGTTGTAGCAAAGGCATAGTTGCTATTGATTTTGTGTGTGAAAATAGGTTGAATTCTTCTTGCCATGACCAGACAACTATGACTTTCAACATTTGCAAGGACAATTCTAGGAAGGAATATGAGATCGGGTTGCTTGAAAATCTTCTACTGTCTCATTCTAGCAAGATTATCAAAACACTAGCATCAAACCTTTCAGAAGGTATCAGCCACTTGGAATGAAATCCTGAAGACAATCATGGAGCATCCTTAAGAAAGAGTCATCGTCTACACAAGCAGCCTACTGCCTGGGAAAACATGGGCATAGGTGATTCTTTGTAAAAAACAAAAAACGAGATTCAGAAGAGTGAAAATGTGAATAGGACAAAGTGTTTTTCAATTCTTAAGTCAATGCATTTAATATTATACTTGCTCTGCATGCTTAAGATAGAAATGCTATAAAAATCTACATCTATTAAAGTCTAAATTATTCTTTATTAAATATAAGAATCTATGTGGTAGGAAAACATTGTATGATTTAAATGGGCTGTTATTTCTTTTTTAAATCATACATATAATAACATATCCTGCAATCAGCAGTTTCTTAGTTTTGATGAAATATGGTGCATTAAATATAATTAAACATTCTATTCCCTAAGAGAGGCTTTAGGAAGTTTCGGTACCTTAAGGTCAATGCTGTGAAACAAAATTATTTCACAGAGGATTGGTTTAAGTACAATATACTGCCAAGGTCTAGAACAGAGAAGGTCAGATAGATGCTTAGAAAGGACACTCCCCTGGTGGTCTTCAATGATACAATAGGACTCAGCAAAATGTGAGTCTATTTAAAATCCAGATTCAATCTATTTCTACTTTCAAACATAGCCTCTATTAAAACAAAAATGAGAAGCATCTGTTTCTGACCCTAAACACAGATGGATTATTAATTATCATTTTAAGTTTGATTCAAAAACCAGTTCCCCGGGAGGCAAGGAGTCCAGGTCAGAGTTAGTTGCTATGGTGCAAACAGCTTCAGGCATGGGAGTCTGAAAATAGAGCATTGGGGAGGGAAAAACAAGATACTCTGAAAATACATTCTAAAATGCCAAAGGTAAGCCAAGGGGATAGCCAATGTTCATCACAAAATGTGCTTTGAAACAGAAATATCAAATCCATTCTTTTCTAGTTCATGGTTCTTTTATGTTGTAGCTTTAGTGTTAAAGCTTATTTGCCCCTTCATGTTGGAGAGGAAGTTAATAGGTAAGAGTGAGGTTATAGAAATTCTTAGACTAGAAGAACAAAACATTGAAAAACAACTACCATCTGATCAGAGAACAAAACATCCAACAAGATCTACTCAATTATGCTTTCTTCTCCTACCCAGTTTTAGTTTCCCATATGCCTGAAAACTACAATGAATATATCCATCAAGATGACTCAAGAAGCACTGACATCTCCTTTCTCTGAAATCCGATTACACATGTTGATGAGAACATCATTCAGCAGTTTATTGCACAGAGTACTGTCTAATTTATGAACATACATTCATTCAGGAAAAAAGCCATTTTTGAGTAATATATAACATTTATTTTTATACATGTATGTACATATGTATTCTTCTACTCCCCCAAATATTTTAAAGTCACTTATGATAAAAGCCAAAATACTACCAAATCTTCCAGGCAAAGTTAATTTAAAAACTAGGCTCAAATAATGAAGCAGGGTAAAAGGAGATAGTTAAAGATTCCTTTTTTCAACTGAACACAGAATTGGCATTGGGCTTTCATAAAGTCAGACAAGAGAATTAAAATAAAGCTTTCCTGGTTTAAAAGACTCATAATATTCAATAAGAGCTGAAAGTAAGCTTAAAATTATTGCCCAACACTGAAGCCTCTGAGTAAGCAGTTATCTGAAGCAGAGGGGTAATTTTAACTTGGGCATAACTGATTTTTAAGTCCTTCTTCATGAGAGTAATTGGTAAAAGGGTTCAGCCATCTCTCTCATTATTCCTGAATTACGATTGTAAGATTATATGACAAACACAGATGATCTATTTGGCAAGGACGACATGCTCTGGTCTAACTATGGATATTATAAGATGTCTAAGTCAAAGAGGTAGAGTTTGAAACTTAGAGATGCAATGTAGCATGTTTTAATGTTTGCAATTCTTCCATCTAGGGCCCATTCCTGCATTTTCTGATACTCTAGGGAGTATTAAAAAAAAAATCTCTGGAACGTCATGAAAGCAGTCCTACTACAATAAAAATAATCAGTCTAACATGTATATTGTTTATGTCCGAGGATTCAGGGAACATTTAATTCCTGTATGTGTGAACTTACATCCAATATAGGCCTTCCATGTTATAAGACATGAGGAGGACAGAGCATAATGTTTATGGCACTAGGAGGCCTAGGTTACATCTACTGCCTGGGTCCCAGGTAATAAGAGCTCTGATTTTTTTTAAGCGTGACACACCACGCCCACAGGGGAAAGCAGACCTCTCCTCCAGCCCCAGGGGAAGGACCGTGACTGATTATGCAATGCATTATCTTTTGCCAGTGACTAGTTTAAGAGTGGGATGTGTCATAGTTTTAATCAATCGGGTATTAAAAAAAAAAAAAAAAACTCTGCTGGATAGCTTCTGGAATAACCTTCCTTCTTGGTAAAAAGGGACTTTTCCATGAGAAGATTGCCTCTCTTTTTGCTTTGAGTGGGACTGTCTGAAGAGATGACATTTGACTCTGTCATTGCCATACTGCTTATCCTGTTTCAAAGACGGGGAGCCAAAAGAATTACAGGACAGCTGTCCCACAGCCCTGCCATCCATCAACTGCTGAGTTAGCCAATCCTTACCCCAACTACCCCCAGAATCCTTGTTCTGCAAGATAAGTTATCACTGTTTAGGTCTTTAGTTGGGTATTCTGTTACTTGAAGACAGGAATTTCTTAACAACACATTTCATATTTCTACATTCCATACTGAACTAATCAAAAATTAGCATTCAACAAATTCATAAATAATGAAGGATAAGGGTAAGAAGAAAATTACATTGTAATTAATCAGACAGATTACAGGCCAACGGAGCAATCCTGATCTTTATAAGACAGAACTCTTCCCTAAAATGGTATCTAATAGTACACACTGAGATAAATAATTGAGCAACCTAATCTGAAGTTACTCTAGTCCAAGCTAACACATCTGTACAAAAAGTCATGATTTTACTTAATACCATCTCTAATATGTGCCTTCTAAATGCAAGCACTGGAAATGATATATCTGCATTTTTATCTCCTTGGACAATAGATCCGATGTGAATGACCATAGTCTGATTCTAACTATAAAGAGCAAATTTTAATGCTAGATTCAATGGATTGGAGGAGAAGAGGTACTATCTGACAAGAAAAATAATAGAAACAGCAAGAGGTCCCCATCTGCCTAGTTATTTCCCAAGCAAAATATCCAGATGGGGGGGAAATATCAAAGTATCATCACAGTTATTTTACCAATATTTAACACGTAAAGCATGCTAAAAACATATCTATGACCGTTTACTTTTTCTCCTTTCTGAAGTATTTTGGCAAATTTTTATATAATCATTCACTTTATCATAGTGGTAAGCACTTATAGTTTCCAACTCAATTCATCCCCCTATCCTTTTTCACAGAATCTGATTTTCTCCAAGGCAGTGGTATGCCCCACTAAAATTATGTTTCCCAACCACTATGTCCACAGAAGTAGGAATCTGATACAACTCTGGCACTGATACAGAAAGTGTGCAGGGAGAATATCTACATCACAAAAAAAAGCAAAAAACAAACCAACGAAAATGTTCAATGAAAGGCTTATTGAGCCCTTTCCCTCCTCTTTTTTCTTTTCATTTCAGAGTTCCCTACCATGTATTAAGCAAGAGTCCAATTCTTGCCACCACTACAATGCAAAGAAAAAAGGAGAGTAGGAAAAGGGAATTATTTTCCTTCTGACGCTATAATAATTGTTCTCAACTCAGGATAACCTGACTTCTAAGGGACTTTTGGTGCTGTAATGCAAAGAAAAAAGGAGAGTAGGAAAAGGGAATTATTTTCCTTCTGACGCTATAATAATTGTTCTCAACTCAGGATAACCTGACTTCTAAGGGACTTTTGGTGCTGTCTAGAGATGGTCTGGGTGGGGATTTGGGCTACACCACTGGCATTTTGTGGGTAGAGGCGAGGGAGGCTGCTCAACATCTTACAATGTACAAAACACTTACCTACAGCAAAGACAAAGCCAGACCTGGCCCCCCAGTGACAACAGTGCCTCAGTTTCAAACCCTAAACAAAAGTACTCTTAGTTATCTTTCCTTCCCCACTCCATCTTTGGGTGCAGAAAGCAGTCAGGATGCCAGAGGCACACAAGAACTTTATGACCAGAAGGTATGCACTAAAGATGACACAAGATGCCTGATTCCTTCATTAAATGCTTAAGCAACTGTCTTTCTTGATTTTCTTACAATGTAAGAAATAAACCTGAATTTGCTTCATCCACAATTAGTCAGATTTTCAGCTATCTCATAGCCAAATCTATTCTAAATCACACGTTCATTATTACATATGGTCTACATGGGGCTAAGCATTCTGAATGAAATGATAAATCAGGTACATTTTTTGACCTCTGGAGACTTCCTACCAGGTGAGGGAGCCAAGAACTGGGAAGTGTGAAAGGTGGGCTGCTCCTCATCTGAATAAGGTGTTGAGGGAGCTCACAGTGAGACAGGAAGAAAGCAGGGTGGTGGACACAAGACTAAGGAAATATCTCTGATCCTACAAGGGAAGTTTGGGGAAGCAATCCATGAAGAAGGATCAGCATAAGCAAAACACAGAAAACTAAAATGGCATGTAGTGTTGGGGAAGTAACCTGTGACCAGAAGAAATAGGGAAGGAGTTCCAAGTGGAAGCTGTTTTCCTCTAAAAAGGGAAATTGAGTTGTAAATTGGGAAAGCGCTCAAAGCTTTAGCTATTTGGACTGTAACATCCAAACCAAAAGGTGACAAAGGCCATTGTTTAAGACCAGACCTGTGTTTTAGGGAAAAAATAAGTTCAGCAAACTGAACTTGGGTAATTCCATTTATAAATAATGAAACCATAATGGAATAATCCTATCTTCCTATTTACAACTTAATAAGATGGAAACAGACATCAAATTGCATGCCAAAACATTTTAAAATGTGACAGAAGTGTATTGTTAAACGGTTGTGGTTTCTAAGATTACTGTTGACGCCATACTGTGTTTTGCTTACAAAAACCACTCATTTGTATTTGTTTGGTAATTCATAAAACAATTTCTTTGAATGAAAATTATAAAAGATTATATACAAATAAGCTATTATTATGATTTGCGAAACAATGTTTAAAATGATTTGTTTCAATATAGGCAAATTGAGAGGTATTTATCAACTGTACATAAATCTGTATTAATATCGTGCCACAAAAAGTTGCTAACATTAACCTTTAGGTAAAAGAAATGTTTCCAAAACTCAGAAAGCTTAGACTCTTATCTGGATCCTCTCATTACAGCTACTTAATTATTCTATACAAAACTGTCATTTTTTTAAATGTGAAGGAAAACATAGATCCTTCCCCTGGATAACCATGTGAAAAAATTAAAGTGGGATAAAATATGAGAACTTCAGGATTGGAAGAGACTTCAACTAGTGATTCAGGAAAGTCACTGAGCTAGGCAGTCTTCAAGCACTGGAACATTCTACCGATGGAGTTCTCAGCATGCCTTCATTGTGTACACATTCCACCTTCAATTTCAATACAACCTCATATTCTTATTGAAAAATACATAATACCTAAATATATGAGGGAAAATTCACAACTGAAACCCCACTGAGGGAATAAAGATAAAACCAACAGAAAGTACTTTGGGATTGGGAGGCAGAAGGTTATATGGAGGCAGGAAGCTAAAAAGGGCTTTTCTTAACCCCACACTGCAGGAACTGTAGTACAGTCAGCTGGAAGACTGACTCCCTCAATTTCTGCTTATGTTAAGAGGATTGGAAAGCCTAACTGCAAAATAGCAGGCTTACAGAAAACAGTTACTTCTTTAATCAAACCTTGTAATGAGATGGCCTGAGTAATGATTAACTTCCACTTTCTCTGTGCGTCACTCAATCACTCAGCAGTACAGGTAAATTCAGACTCATTCTCTGCCAAGGGCACAGTAAACTTAATCGTTCTACACTTACTATTTAATATTTTAAATACCTGCATGGCCCTTGCTTCTGAGCTCATTTCAAAAAGCTGGTCTAATAGGATGCCAGGGCTGACTGAAATGCTGAGACATTTTAGAGGTCTCGCATTCAAACACGTGTCCCCACACCTTTCCCTCCGTGATACCTTTACTGCTGAGATCCTGTTTATAATTCAGTACAATTCATTTTTGAGAAATATCTTTTGACCCTGCAATTTTTGTAGATGTGAGAACCTAAGTGAAAATAGTCTACTGAAGTTTGAGTATTAAAAAGAAAAAAAATGAATACATTAAGTTTCTTAAAAACTCACAGTAGAAAATACAGGGTTAGCTATCTAAATTCTTGTTTCCTAAATCCTACATGTATCACTATGGTCGTGGAAATTTAAAAAAAAAAAACACAATACTCTTGTGGAGGCCAAGTGTTCATGATTCAGAATGATGGCAAATGAATCAAATGTTAACCACAATATTCCTCATCTCTATAGCACATTAACAACCTCCTCTGGTATCAATTGTTCGAATTCAAAATATCAACCTAAATCATCTTAAATCCACTGCAGGTGGGTTTTCTTTTCCACTCACAAAGCTTTGTGCTGGAGGGTCAGGAGCCGGTGGAGAACCTTTTAAACGTTGGAACCACCTTATCTTCCCAGAGGAGTCTACTGCCCAATAACACACCATCTATTAGCAGCTCCTCGCTGGGGGTTGGGGGGGGGAGGTGGGATCTAGGGAATGACATCTTGACTTGAACTACGCAGATCTGAAAACCACTTCGCAGGAAATCTGGGGAAGAAGAGTAACTTTCTCATCCCTGTCCAACTAAGAAGCGGGACAAACCCCTGCCCCGAACTAGCCGGGGGGCCTGGAGGCGAGCTGGAGGCTGAAAGCAGCTCCTCGCGCTCCCACCCGGCTTAAGGGTTTTCTTCCGGAGGCGGCATTGTTCCTCCATCTGCTCAGCCACCTCATTTCGCCTGCAAACCCTCCCCGCTCTCGCGTAATTTTTTTTTTTTTCTTTTCTTTATTTCTTAGGTACCTCTCCGCCGATTTCTCTTGGTCTCCGGGGTCCCTGGCACAGAACTAGGGTGAACAGCTGCAGTGACTGGGGCGCCGCTCTAAGGCGCTGGAGGCGACTGCAGCTTTCCGCCCGGGCTCGGCAGCGTGCGCGCAGCACACACGCCGTCCCCCAGTTCGCCCCGGTCTCTCCGGCTCGGACGGGCTCTCCCGGCCTCTGATCCCCGACTCCGGCTCGCCTTTCCCGCCGTCTCTTCCGCTGCGTGCGCTCGGCGGCGGCGGCGGCGCCGGGTGGTTGGCGCAGCAGCCTTGAAGCCCCCAGCGCGCGGACCGGGACGCAAGACCCAGGGTCAAGCGCCGCGGAGAGGCGGGAGGAGGAGCGCGGAGCCGGGGCAGGTGGGGAGCGCCGAGCGGGCGGGGCCGGGAGGTAGCTCGAGCCGGGAGCCGCAGAAAAGCTGCCTCCGCTCAGAAAGCGCCTAGAAAGAGAGGCCCGAGGGGGCCGGAGTGCTGAAGCTCTGAGAACACCCCGCTCGGACGGGTGGACCGAACCGGCAATTTCCAGACTGCTGGGGCGAGCTCAGGGAAGCGGAGGAAGACGGAGGTTGAAAGGAGAGAGAAGACCAAAATCTGCACAAGTTCCTCCCTCTCCCGGAAAGGTCGCGTCTGAAAAAGGGTGTTCTGAACGGGGAGTTAAACGAGGACGGGTGATGACTGTTAAAGGGTGGTTTACAAAGGAATGAAGTGTCTTGTAGTGTTTCCTGCACTGGACTCAGCTCCATCTCCCTCAACTCTGGCAAATGACCCTCCAAGTAAAAATGAATTGGCTTTATGCAGAAACGGAAGCTGAATTCTCTGCATGGTGGACTCTTCTTGGGGTATTGGTTTGTTTTCTACGGAAAATAAGCATTTGGGAGGATCCATGAACCCCCCACCCCCCCATCCCTTACCCAAGGCTAAAGAAACCACCCAGTTCATTAAAGTTGGTTATTTTTATTGCCTTTATTTTCGTCAGAGGATAGAAATGAGGGGCTGACACCAAGAGATGTTTCAAACAGCTATCTGGGTAGCATTATTGTTTCTAAGGGACAAAATGGGTTTCCTAAATCGGCGCAGGGGGGATTGGAAAACTCAGTTACTGGGCTGGGGCGTGGGGGGAGGGGGGGAAGAGTGAAGCATTTAAACTCTTAACAGACGAGAGCACCTCCAGCAACCACCCCCACCTCCCACCCCCACCAGCCCCAGGGAATAGGGAAAGGGGGAACGTTTAGAGGAAAGCAGGGCTGGGTTAGCGAAAGGTAGGGGAAGGAGAGAGAGAGGGGCAGGGAGTAGAAGTTCTCGGCAATCCCCGGGATTAAGATAAACGCCGGAGCTCGGCGGACGCAGGAAGCTCCCTTACCTTTTTCTCTCTAAGCCCCGTTTGCACCTGATCTGCAACCATAAATACTTCGTGATGCTTAGTGTGCAGCCAAACGATGGCCGAATGTTAAACAATTCTTCACGCTCCCTCCCCTTTTTAAAAAACAGGCTCAAAAGAATGTTAATACTGTTCTCGTTATCCATCGGCTCCAAAACATTCCGCTCTGTCGGGAAGACAGATGAACACCAAACGCTTGGGCTCGCGTATATGTATTTATATATCGTGCGGTCGGTATATAAACATATATACGTTTTCTGCATATAAATCCAAAGAGAGGTACCACCAGATGCCTCTGAAAGCGGGAGGGGACACGGGGAAGAGAAAAACTTGGCAAGCCAAATGTATCCAAAGATTTCTTATCAGGAGCCACCTGCTTCAATATGCAGAATTCCCGAGAAGATTTGGAAGGAGGAGGAAAAAATAATTAAAAAATAAAATACCCCAAACACACACTTGAAACTGGAAGATGCCTAAGACGCGTGGAAATGGAGAGGCTGAGATCTCCCGAGGGTACAGATCCGTCAGCTAAGTGAGCAATCGCCTCCGAAAATCACGAGCAGGGAGGTGGTTGCAGATGCGTCCCCAGCTCCGGTCCCCGCCGCCGCCGCCGCCGCTGCCGCTGCTACCTGTAGACACGCGCACACACGCACACACACACGCGCGCACACACACAGCACAACCTCCTCTCTCCCCCCCCCGCTCCGTGGCGTTACCGGTGCAGGAGTCTGAATCCAGCTAGACCCATCCTCCAGACCTGTCCTGCCCCCTGAGAGCCAACACTGCCTCCCCAGCCACCCCCAGAACGCCCGCTTTATTGCACAGCCCCCCCCACACACACACACTCGCGCACCCCCTCTCCCCTGGGCCGAAGCCGCCAAGGCAGCTAGGGCGGGCTTCGGGGGTGCAGGTCCGGCGGTAGCAGACGTGATGCGGGAGGTGGTCCATCGGTTTACGAGTTCCGCCCTCCACCCTCCACCCTCCCTCCGCCCGCGGCGAGGGAGCAACCTCCGCCCGCAGCGTCCGCAGCGCCCTCGTCGGCTGGAGGGGTTGAGGGCTTCGGGCGTCACGTGTGACGTTCACTAAACTTCTCCGAGGAGCTTTTGAACGCACCGGCTCCGCCGGCGAGCCACGCGGCCTCGGACGTTGTGAGTTTCTCTGCTCTCAGCGTCCTGCTGCTCCCTTCCCAGGCGTTTTTGTCTTGAGAGCTCTGAGTGGGAGGCAGTATCCTTCTGCTGTGCCTCTTCTTTTTTTGTTTTCTCTTTTTTCACCCCTTCTTGGTAGATCTCTTACCAACAAACTCGCCCGCCACCTCACCCCCACACCCGTTTTCTGTTTCCACCAGCCAGTGGCAGAATAAGCTGCGAATTGAAGTATCTGCTGTAGCCGGGTTTGGTGGAAGTAGAGTAAATGCACTGCCATTGCCTTTGGTCTCTTTTCCCCTGGGGGTACCCGCATCTTCTGCCTCTAAATAGGTGATTTATTTTAAAAAAATCATCATAGGTAATCAGTGTTGGATTTTAAGCAGGTGTGACTCGCTGTACCCATCGTTTACACCTACCTATCAGACAGCCTTTCTGTATACATTTCAAATGAAAGTAAGCTGGGGGACAGGGCCTGACCAAGAGAACTATTGAATTAATTAATTGCAATGTGTATCCGCCACCACCCCCATATAAACTCACTAGGAGAAATCAGTGACACTTGTCTGGAGAAGTTTTTTTTTCTTATCGTTTATAAACTCATCTCATAACTCAATCTTGTGTATGCTTAATCTGTAAAATTCAGGTGAAAAAAAGCAACTCTAAAATAACGGGCACTTAGAATGCAATTGCCCTGAAGTAGCACTCATTAATTAATTGATAACAATAAGAAACCTAAGGTTCAGGACTATGTGATCTGATTTTTTAAAACCATCTTAAATATGACATAACCATTCGCCTACATTTTAAATAGAGTTCAGTACCAAACTTTCCTGACTTTGTTTTAGAATTCGGTTTATTCCATCAAGTTTTTTTGTTTGTTTGTTTGTTTTTTTCCTTTTTTAAAGTAACCTTTAGGTGATGTGTTAACAAAACCAGATTTCGGTACTGCTTTCTAGGCAAGTGAAATTTCATCCAACAAAATCAAGTATCTGACTTTTGGAGAGAGGTACACATTGCCCAAGTTTGTCTAAAGTCTCTGAAACATCCAGAATTCTCTGGAATTTCCTAGGAAACATTAGAAATTAGTATTTAATACCACTGAAACCTTTCAGTTTTCACGAGACTACAGGACTAGGGTTACTCAATATAGGACACTAATATAACAACTGCAGAAACAAACTTTTGAAAAAGGAATACGGATGATTTGAATTTGATAGAGTTGTCCATTGTAATTTATGTTTTTTGTTTTGTCCACAGTAATTTGGAGAACGCAATGTTTTGCACACTCTCTTTTATCCAAGACTACAGGTGCCCCTTTCTAAATGCATCAGCTGAGTTTACTATCAGAATCCTAACTGTAATGACTAAACATTTTTCATTTCCAATATTTGGTATTTATAGTATCCGATTAAATATTGTGTTTTTCATTGTTCTTTTTACAGCTACACTTTATCAGCTAAGCGCTATTTCTCATTTTTGTAAGTGTGTCTTATAAAAGTCCAAGAATTTTAGCAAGAGTTATCACACGAGCAGCATTTATTGCAGTCTGTAAACACAAGCCGAAGAGACAAACTTTTCTTGCTCATTTTTCTCCATTTTCCCTGACATAAATAAACGTACCTCATGTCATTTGATACTAAAATCAAGAAGTTTTCTTTCACTGGTCTGCCATAGTTAAGAGTTGAGACTCTGGAATCAGATTACTTGAGTTTGAATCCTGGATCTGCATTTAATTCATTATTGCCTGGCGATGTTACTTATTCTCCCTAAACCTCAAATTCTACCTCTGCAAAATGGAGATAATAATAGTACTTACTTTGTGGGGATTATCCAAAATAATGCATGTAAAGCTCTTGGCACATTATTTATTTTTTTCTGTATTCACTCAATTTTTAGTATCTATGTGGTATGGTTCCTCTTCTAATTCCAACAGGATTATAGTAGTAACAGCTTAGTGTTAAAAACTGATCATGGAACATGACTGCATACGTGGTATGTATCTACACATGGAAGTCATTAATGATTTCAGAGTAACTTCTCAACCCTCCCTGTCTTCTCGTTTTCTTGTGCTTCTGTATCTGTATTCTATGAACTAATTTTGGTGTAAGAGATCATATTAAATGTGTGTACGAGATGGAAAACACCAACCACATGAATAGGTGAAGGCATCAATAAAACGGAGGAAGTAGATTTAATTTATGTTGCAAGTTCTGTGGTGTTCTAGACTGTGACCTTAACCTTGCTTGAGGTTACTGCTTTTCACCGTATCAAGCACTGTTTGAAAAGAATATTGAACTCTGTGCAAAGACAAATACAAGTAAAAGCCCTGAGAAATTTGGGCAAACACATCTGCTCCCCTGTATATTTGGGAGATCGTCATAGAGCGCAAATCTAAAATAACAGCGTTTTCTGAAAATACTGACTCAAAAGAGCGAATCCACTGAACAGGAGTAGGGAAATAAATCATCAGAAGAGTAGCCAAAGCCATTTTATAAGTATGTGTGTACTGCCTGATTGTTGTGACGGTAAAATTTCTTTTCCCAGAAATAAAAATGAAAATATTAGAAAAGGAAGGTAGAATTGAGGGTAGATATTATATTGTATTTTCAGATACCACAATATAATAATACGTAGACTCAGTTTGTTTTCAGTCCAGAAAGTCACTAAGTGGGAAGATTCTTTTTCCCTCAGTAACTTTATGTATATATAAAAAAAATTAAATGGCATGTTCTCCTAAAGTAAAGAAAAAGCAATAGTATTACTCATTCTTTGGAAAATCCCGAAGACTCACAGCAGGGAATTAGCAGTTTTTTTTCTTTTTCAAGGAGTATAGGAAGAAAAAGTACTAACAATATTATGCTTAGAGGAAGCTTTACTGCAACTTTCTCATAAATTATATGGCGTTTACTTAAAATGGGTTAAATATGAAAAGCATATTGAGAAGAGTTTATAGGGGCAATGAGAATTCATATTTCCACTGAGAAAAAACAAAAGAGCCAAATAATCTGTTCAGTTATGGCATTGCCAAGTAGACCACTGTACAACTTCTTGGTAGTGTTTTATTAAAATCTAGACACAAGATATATATGTTATTAATAGAAAAAATACAGTCCTGACTTCTAGAATTATCGGTATCATCTAGTAGTGGATATTATTAATCTGACCACTAATTACCTATTCTTCAACTCTAATCTACAAGCCACCTCTCTTTCCCAACTGTCTGTACAAAATCATGATCATATATAACCCTTACCAAGTCAAGCCATGTTTGAAGATCCAAAATGAAACTCTGCTTCCTATCATGTGAAAGACAAACTTCTTACCCCAAGATTCAAATCCAAACTGCTCACAGCCCCACACATATTCCAAATTTCTTCCAAAAGATATAACTCACTGAATGCCAAGGACAATTTCTATCATTTTTTCACTTGGGCTGCCCCAATCACCATCACTATCTACTGAAAATAACAACAAAGAGTCTACCTCAAAGATACCCTCAACCAGAAATTATTTTCCCTTACTTTGAATATACTTTGAATATACTTAATGGGCAATTCCCATAAGGCATTTGTGCAGTTTAGCTGGATTTATTGGGTTTTGGTTTTTGTTGTTTCTTTTGTTGCTGTTTGCAGGCTATTAAACAATCTCTCATCCCAGGACCTTTGCACTCACCATTCCCTATATCCAGGGCCTCTCTTCCTCCGGATGACTTTATGATTCCATCCCTCATTCATATGTCTCTGCTCACTTCAGAAGAGGTCTTCTCTGACTCTACTATCTAAAATGCCTTCTCCCTATTCATGCCTGTCTCCTCAACTTATTACATTGACTTCAGGGTGCATATTTCAACCTGATTATATGTTTAATGGCACTTCTTCATAAGAAGGTAGGTGCCATGAAGTCAGGGACTTAGTCTGTTTTGTTTTAGCTGTGTGTCAAGCACCAAGAAAAACACCTGGGTCAATTGTGATGCTCCTTAAATAGTTGGGTGAATGAATGGAGTCTATTTGATTCATTAATAGCGATCTTAGGAACATTTGCAGACTGACTTCAGCCAACAGTTGAACTTAAAGGCATTGATGTTTTTAAGATGTTCTTGAAACATTTTTTAAATGTCTTACTTAAAATATATTAAAACCATAATTATAGGACATGGCCCCCACTTTTTTGAGATAACGTTTACAATGGGTATATATTAGGCCCCAGTGGGTTCATCAATCAATGATACCATAATTCCAAAGACACCGTGTTCATTTAAGGACCAATGGTACTTAGTACATATGACTTAGATTCCTCATTTGCTCATTTCCTACAGTTTTATTTTGTTTTGCTGAAATCTGCATAAAAATTCTTTTAGCAGTTTTGCAATTTTAAAATTTATCTATGTAATTAATGTTCTTTTTCTTAGGTTCTAGGATTTTTTTGTAATTTAAAAAAATTGAATTTGGAGAAATAGTTATAACAATCTAAAATCATATTAATAATATGCTGTATGAATTCAGTGATTAAATCAGTCAAGATTGCTTTGTATTATTTGTAAATGAATCATCACTTAGCAATCTTCTGTACCTATTTCTGTATTATTAAAGAATCTAAAGTATCATGAGACCTAGCCCCTTTCCACTTGTAACATACAGTATCTCTAAGGGGGGATTATGTCTAGACCAATCTTATTGTGCAAGACAAAAAAGACTTTCCAGAGAAAGGCAATCCAAGTAAGGAAGCAGCATGTGTAAAGGCATGAACTCACAAGAGAGCAGAATGCATATTACAGTCAAGTAACTAAGTTTTGCTGGGGCATACAAGCTATGTAGGGGAGAAGCAAGAAATGAACTTGTGTGCAAGCAGTATCAAATAACGAAGAGACTTATATTCAGACAATGAAGCTTGGATCAGACCTTTAGACAGCTCCAGAGGAGGGCTTTAAGCATGAAAGCAGTGTGATCATATTTGACTTTTACAAGTCTGTCTGTAGAAATATGGAGAATAGATTGGAAAGGAGAGGTAAAATCAAAGGCAGAAAAACCAGCTATGAAATGATTGTAGTGGTATACAAAAAATATTGGAGTGTCTAAACTAAGTACAACAACAAGAAATTAAGAATAGTGCATTAATACACGAAACACTAAGAAAAATGATTAACTGTGAAGTGTGAAAGTTAAGTTTTAAAAGATTTTTTAAAGTTTTGATATCTTTTTGAAATAAGAATATCTGTTAAGGAAAGATGCAGGCAGACAGGAAGAGAGAGGAGGAAGAAGCACTTTATTTTTATTTAGTTGTTCACACTGGTTGTTTCCCTCCTGGACCCAGAACTGGAACCCAGAGGTACATGACCTGTGCTCCTTCAGAGGTGATTGACAGAACCACTACTCCACCAGGGTCCATCAAACTGAGGTTCTTTAATATAAACCTATATTGAAAATGGAGAAACTAAGACTCGGAAGTAAAGTTACTTGATCCAAAGTTTAACAATTCAAACTTGAAACTATTTGCTAACTCCAATTTTAATTAGCTTACCACTGTCATAAATCATCTTCTTGAACTTGAAAGGAATGAACAGGTATTAGATGATGGCATTCAAATACTAATGGGTTTAAGTTTTATTTAATAAAAGTTCAGGAGAAAACTATTGGTGTTGGAGATAACTAGTAAATGACTGAAATTTGGATAGTCTATATGTTAATAAAAAAAGGAGCTGCTGATTTTGATGTCAAAAGCTATCTAAAATTTTCATTAGCCTAGTGGAAAGAGAAAAAGAGAGGAAAGAGGAGAGAAAGAATCTAAACTGTTGTAGCAAGAAAGAGCTCAACTAAGGACTGAATTTCTTATCAGTTTTCTAGAACCAATTCGACTTAAAGATGGAGGGGAAGGATGAAGAGTTAAGGACTTGAATAAATTCATCTTCTAGATAGGCACTAGTATTTTTAAGAAATAGAGGGACAAGCTTCTGTAATGGCCGAATAAGATCTTATTAAACTGACCTTCCTGAAGATGATAACAATCCATGCTAAACTTAATACCAAAAATAAGCAGCTACTTTCGAGCATTTTATAATCAGCAAGAGCAGGTAGATACTTGTAAAGAATTCACACACAAAGAAGGGGAGTTGAACAGAATAAGTTCTCACTTTTACAGTTGTTAGACTGGAGCCTGGAGCAGTCAGGGGGGTGAAAAAAACAATGATTTGATGGTTTGGGGAATGAGAAGACTTAATCCAGGAGAAACTGAGAAATAAAGGGAATCTTGATGGAAAATAGACATTCAGGGGATACACATATTCTATCTTCTCACATCTTTGATGTCTGAATTATACGTATCTGCAAGAGATTCATAACAAAACTGGGAAAACAAAATTAATATAGGAAACATTGCCTAGTTTACAGCTAGAATCCAATTAAGATCATTACCTGCTAAAATAAAATAAATAATATTCTTTGGAGGACGTGATGCAGGTGAGGGTGAGCAAGACACACTGATGAGACATTGGGACTATCCAGAAGAAGTCGTGGAGAGAGCCATTTGATCAGGAACACAGCAAATTTATTAAAAGCATAAACAGTGTGTTTAAGCATTCTGTGGGCCAGGAAATTTACATCAAGGATTTATACACGCGTGTGTGTGACCTGTGCTGCCTGTCTCTCACTCAGGCAAGATGGATTCTTGTATATGTGTGAGGGATGGGGGTTTCTTCCTTCACAGGTGTGTCTAGGTGACCTGGAGTGAAAATGGCGTGAATATCTAGGGGTGTGACTTAGACCCAAGGTGCTAAGGTGGAATTCATTTTAAGCTATGCTGTCCCCGAATCAGGAAAAATAATAGAATACAAAATCTCCACAACGTAAAGCATTCAAGATATAATCCACTATTCCTTGATAAATACAAATATTGAACCAAATAGAATGTGTTCTCAAGAAAAAAGAAAATCAGCTGAAACCAGACCATAGGTTATCTTTATATTGGAATGAATTTGAATGGATTATAAACATGTCCAGTATAAACTATCTTCAATGAAGTAAAAGAATATATCTTTTCAATGAATAAAAACATAGGAAATTTAAACAGAAATAAAATGATAAAAAAAAAAAAAGACATTCTAGAACTGAAAAATAATACAGATAAAAAAAAAAATTCACTGGATGAGCTTAAAAGTGAATGATGGAGATGACTGAGGAAAGAATCAGGGAACTTGAAGGTAAAACAATAAATATTATCCAACATAAAAAAAAAAGAAAATAAACAGATAATATAAAGCAATCCCAGAAGAAAAATAATGAAAGAAAGGGACTAAAAATACTTGAAGAATAAGTGGTAGCTGGAACTTTCATATATTGCTGGTAGTGTAGAAAATGATATATCCACTTTGGAAAATAGTTTAGCAAGTTCTTATAAAAATAAACATATATATTTGTCAGAAGACTCAGCAATTCCACTCAAAAGTATTTACCATAAAAAAGTAATGCATGGAAATACACAAAAATTGCATGCATATTTTCATAGCAACAGTTTTTCATAATGGCCCCAAACTGAAAATACATTAAATGTTTATTAACTGGTGAACAAATTCACAAATTGTTGTGTCAGACTTTCAGATAATACTCCACTACCACAGAGAACATAACAACTCTCAAAAACATTAACAAAAGGAAAGTTCAACACAAAATTGCTTCTTGCTTCTTGATTCCATCATATGTACAAAATGCAACGCTATAGTTATAGAATGAAGGTCTGTAGTTGTCTAGGACCAGGGCTGCTTTAGTCAGTCAATGGCAAAGGGGGTAATGAAGAAACTTAAGGAACTAGCGAAAATATTCTGTATCCTATCGGTAGTCATGGCTCTAAACCCGAAGACAATTGCCAAAATTCTTCAAGCTCTATACTTAAAAAGGAATGAAGTTTATGGGATGGAAATTGTACCTCACAAAGTTATGTGAAAACAAAGAAATGTTATGTAGTTGGAAAGCTAAAGTGAAATCTTATGGAATTTTTTGTAAGTGGAGCAAAAGATCTTAGTACTGATGGCAGTACGATAAAAAATAAATTTTTATTTAACAAAAAACATGCTTCAGAGAGACTAATCCAACAGCTGAATGCAAAATACATTAGAAGAGAAGGCAATATGGGTAAAGAAAATCTGTTTGGGGTGACAGGTCAAATCTTCCATGGCAGTAATTGGAATGGAAAAGAAAGGATCTATTTGAATCATTCCAAATGAAGAAATTAATTTTTGCAATATTGCTCATTAATTAAAGAAAAAAACAGTGCACATAAATATAAAAATAAGACATGACAGCATTCACTTGAAATATTTTATCAGTGTCTACTCAATGGGAAAGAATGAGAAACTATGCTTTTTGCTTTTTATGCCATAGAGTTACCCCATATTGATCACTTAATTTATTTAGTCACTCCTCATTTATTATCTCTCTTAATCCTCACAATTAAAATATGAGGTGGGTTTACTAGCACCATTTTATAAATGAGGACACTATAACCCATGTTTAAATGAATTGCTTAAGATCACATACATAAAACACAGTAAAATCAGATTCAAACCAAATTCTGGCACAAAGTCCGTTCTTTTTAATCCCTGAACTCTATTGAAATAATGAATTATCAGTATCATCACACCATGATGAAATACAAAGAGAAAGGACAGTTGAATCTTGCAGCAGTTTTGTGGGAAAGCAGTTAATTAGAAAAAAGTGGGGAAAACATTGGAATTAGAAGACTAGGGGAAAGGCAAGGTAATTTGGGCAAAGGGGTCAATTGCATGATGAATGATGAAATTAGAATCTAAATGTTAAACATAAATTATCATATACAGATAGTGATTTATAATGACATAAACCTGTAACCTATATAATGTTATAAACCAATGTTACTTCAATGTAAGAAATTGTATTTAAACAATAGATTAATCAATGATGAATAGAATACTTAAATAAATTTGACTACTAAATACTTTTCTCATCATCTTCAGTGGTCTTCCATTTTTTTATAGTAAAAACACAGAGTTCCTTTCAATATCATTCACTCTGTCATACAACTAAGAGAAACTGAACTCAAGCCCATTTAAGTAAAACAAAATAAAAAAAAAAACAAAAACCAAAAAACATAATTTATTGGGCTATATCCTTGAGAAGATCAGGGCTCCTTTAGGTCTCTCAGTGACGATCTTCAGAGATGTAACTGAGATCATTGAGTTTTTCTCTCTCCCTTTCATCATTTCTGAACTTGCGTGAGCTTTATTTTCAAGCAGATTCTCTTCAAGCCTGGTGCAGGATGGCTGTCAGCCACTCCAGACGTGTCCTTTCAGCACAGTCTCCAAGGAAGATCTCCTAGAGAAGACTTTACATTATTTTGCTTGGGGTCACACGTGCTCCCTTTTTTGGTGACTCGTATGGAGTTAATTTGCTTATCAAGCCCAGGACACATGATAGACCTAATGGACCTGCTGAAATGTAGGCATACCTGTCTGATGTAGAAAACTTCTATGGTGGTTACCAGAAGAAAAGTGAAAAAGTTTTCCGGGTAGACTTAACTGGCAATGTTATGATGACTTAAATTACAGTTTTGTTTGATCACATGCTGCTCCCAATTTTTCATCTGTTAACTTCTTTCCAGATCCTTCTATATGCAAAAGAGGATTAGGTGTTACAACATCATCTCTCCAGAGTTTTCTCCTCTGAGTCTTGTTTAAATTTGTTCTACTTTGAGCTCCTTCTCTAAACCTGCCTGATGATATATAAAATCTAGAAACTAATGTATTGCATATATTAAGTGTCTAATGAATGTTCACTGAAAGGAATTGTCTCAGTAGTTCATTAGACATTCAGGAGACATGAAAACTGATACACAAGAGAGGATACACAAGACAGAATCACTACCCTCACAGAGATTTTAATTTGAGGGTTAGAGAAAACACATATTCAAGTAACTGAAATATGAAATAAAACAATGAAAGTAAATAAAAAATAGTGATGGAAATTCAGAAAAGGAAAGAGTTAAGAATATCTATGGAGTGGATGACATGGACTTCAGAAAAGCCATTGTTAAGAAGTATTGGATTTGTTTTTTAAAAGTGATTGAAATTCAGTATTTATTTGTTTTGAATCAATGAATAAAAAATTGAATGAATTGATAAATCAATGAATGGATATAAGTGAACAAACAATTTAGATTGTCCAGAAAAGAAGAAAAATTAGACTTTTAATTCAGAGTTAGTAGAGTCAAGAAAATTTTTTTTTTTTTTTAAGTAGGGAGCTGAACATACTTAAAGAACGGAAATATGAGGTGGGATATTTTTAATTCATTAAAATACAGTTGGATAGATGCAAATTTTTGGTTCAAAAAAGTGAGGAGAATGAAATTCAGAAAATAAGTGGAGTTTTCATTTTAACTTTTCATTCTTCATATGGAGGTAATATGGGTTTGTGCTGTGTGTCAGGTGTAGAGCTTCATACCTCAACAACTGTTTATACCATGCCACACCCACCAGTTGCTATCTTAAAAGAAATTTTCAAGTCAAATTTTTAAGAAAAAAATCTTAAACAACTCTGGAAACCAAAAAATGCTTCAGGAAAATGCCTTTCTTTAAATGATTGAAATAAATTTCAGTGGCAAACATTAGTTGTATTTCCTTGTTTGTAATGATCACCAGTGTTCTGTCTTTAATATGTTTAATTATAATTTACGGATTACATTAAAGCAACCAAATACTTCCTCCAACAATATTGAGTGCTGATTCTTTAATAATCTACTTCAGTCAAAAGTATAAAAGTGTTCTTCCAGTCATTTACACATAAATAGAGGTGTTAAGTGTCCCTTACAGTATTAGGAAATCAATATAAATATTTAATGCAAAGGAAACAAGAGATGTTTTAAGTATCTCAGAATTCAAGTTGGAGATAATTGCCCTCTCACATTTCTTGCTCGTTTCTCTGTTTCAGAGAAATAAAAGAACTATATTTGATATCAAAAGCAATAATTACAATTTTAAATGCATGAGCTAAATTGCAAATCTGAAGTAGCAGGTTCATATTTATTCTAATGTTCTCACAGTGGAAAATTTATTAGAAGAACTCAATATTTTTGTGATGTAATTATGAAAAGAAACCTTTTAGGTTTTACCTTAAACCCATATTCTTAATGCCAAGATTTCGGTTTATGATGTAACAGCCACTTAGAGCTAGGTAAAGCATTCTGATCACTAGAACAGGCTACATATTTGCTTCCACAGGTATAAGAAAGTAAGATAAAGCTTAAAAGTATTCCCTAAAAGAAATGTTCTCTAGTAAAGATTGCTTGTGGAGGGAAGAAGCAGGTAAATTGCCAGCTTAAAGTTGATAGACATGATGGACACAGTGAATGATGCTCACTGAAGACCCATTTCATCATTCTGGGTCCCATCTCATTTTTGCAGAGACCAGAGAGATCACCTTCAATTTGTTAAGGACTTCAAATATGGTCCTCTCCATCTTTATATGTTCCCAATAAAATGCAATGTACAGAGAGGTAAGGATTCTGGAAATAACGTACTCCATAGATTATGTTAAGCATTTATTTCTCTGTTCATCTTCTAAAACAACTTCAAGCACCCTGCCTGGTCGCCAGATTTGATGATTTATCTGCTTTCACCCACCAGGTTATACATGAGATGCCTCCTTTTATCGTTTCAGCCTCATATCTTCAAGTCAAAAACCACAGCATTCACATGAGTGAGCCCCTCTTCCATGAAATCTCCTCCCTTTCCTACTAAGATGAAACTAATATTTTTTCTTCTCGATGTTCTGATCTTTATCTGTAATACCCTTCTTACAAGCATCACTATTTGACTTTTGGTCCTTTTAATGCATTTCTTATCTACCCTATTTGAAAAGTGGTTGATAGGCTCACTGATTTTTTTTTTTTTTAATGTGATAGAGTGCCTGGTACATGTGTTATCTTGCACAATAAATACTTCATGAACATCCTGAATAAATAAATGAAACACAAATATATTAGAAGAGCAGTTAAGAGGGTATTGCAGGCATTCAGTGGTGTAAATAGTGTCCATACCAGGATGGTGGAAGTGGAAATGGATGTAAGTGGAAAATTATAAAAGCTATTTGGGAGATAGAATTGATAAGGCATGGAGAGGAAGGTGAGGGAGGGAAGCATTCAAGATTATTTCCAGATTTCCTGCTTGTGGAAATGAATAGCTGATCATACCATTTACTAAGATAGATAATTTGAAGAAATAGCAGTTGGAGAGAAAATAATTCATTTTATTTGTGTATCTTGAATGTTAAGTGACTGTACGATCTAAAGTAGAAAACTTACTGGTGACTGGAGCGTAGATCTGGAGTCCAGGAGAGCAGTGTGGACATGTAATTGGGAGCTATCAGTCCACACTTGGTAATTAAAGCCTATGAGTGAACAGGCGAGATCGTTAGGGGCAGTTTGTAAACAAGAAATACAAGAGGCTTAGAATCAGGGTGATAACAACATTTTAAGATGGGGGTAGAAAAAATAAATCTGTCGAGCCTGAATAGTATATGAGGGAAGAAGAGGTAGAGGCATCGCATAATGATGAGGAGGAACCGAATGAGAGCTGGAAAGTGTCCAGTAGGGACATTGCTGGCCTCAGTGAAAACAGTTACTGTGGAATATTCAGAGCAGCAGCCAGATTGGAGTGTGTTTAATAGTCAGCAAGAGGAGAGGGACTCAAAACAGCAATTATGGAAAATTCACTCAAGACTTTTGACTGTAAAGAGGAGGTTAGAGACGGACGTGTAACTGAAGAGGGAAATTGGGTCAGAGGAGGGGTTTTGTTTTTTAGTTTTCATTATCAGAGAGATTAATATTGAAACCTTGATGGAAAGAAGCTAGTGGAAAAGGTCGGGGTAATGGTAATTGAGAGAAGGAAGACTGATAAGGATTTTGAGAATGTAGAAGACCTTAAAAAGTAAAGCTGAGAAGAATACTGCCCATCTAACAGAGACAAGTGCAGATATAGGTAAACTTGCAGTTTTGATAGAAGTTAAATGAATTTCTGCCTGATAGTTTTTATTTGTTTGGTGACATAAAATAGGAAATATGTATATGTATATGTGCATGTATACATCGGTGTCATTCAACTAAAAACTAAATATACTGTCATTAATAAACATATTTAAAATTCATTTTTGTATGTTTGTAAATGGACTTGATCATTTTATCCATTCAAGTTTTTAAGGCTGGCTGTCAACGACCTGCTCAATCTATAAGCAAGACAACCAGAATACAGAAATAAAGGTATAAGGCAAAAAATGTCGTGGGCAACAACTACTAAAATTTCATTTCCATGCTTTGCCCTTGGAATGAATAACTGAATGCAAAAAAAAAAAAAAAAAAGAAAGGCACGCATGCCATTTACCTTTGCGTACATACATAAACACAAATAACAACAATAGCGACATCTTTTAACAGACTTCTGTGTGTTAGACACCATTCTAATCTCTTTACATGATCGTCACAAAAATCTTATGCAATAGATACTATTTACTATCCCTACAATACAACTGAAAAGACTGTGATATTGAATTTAATGAACTTGGAAAAAATGTGAGTTATAAACTAGCATATAGTAACTGTTGGGATTATGATGTTTATTTCTATATATCCATGTCTATGTCTACAGCTATATTTCTGTATATCTATATTTATCTAGGTATATAGAGAGACATAGATATATACCCACTGCTACAGATCTATTCTCATTACCTTTTTTTTTTGCAAAATTCCATTCATTATTGAAACCTTACACTATTTACTCTGTATATTTATCCATGTTATATTGCTAAATGGAATTGTCAAACTGATCTGGTCTAGATTTCTGCTCACAATGCAGTGTGTACTCAATGTTTAAGTGCCATTTTTCACAACAAATTTATATAAGTGACATATAAAATAAATTTTGAAATGAAATGAAATAGAACGATTCATTTTTTGTGTCAACTTAATTGGGCCCTGGGATGCACAGATATTTGGTTAATCATAATTTGGGGCAGTTCTGAGTTTCTGGATGAGGTTAACATTTGAACTGTAGACTGAGGACCAAAACACAGAGTAGAGAGAATTATGTCGTTTAGCTTGACTATTCTTGAGCTGGCATATTGGTCTTCTACTTTGGACTCTGACTCAAACTAAAGATTATACCATCAACTTTCCTGCTTCTCGGGCTTTCCAACTCAGGTTGGAACTGTACCACCATGTCTCCTGGGTCTCCTGCTTGCTAACTCCAGATCTTGAGAGTCCTCAGTATCCCTTATCATGAGCCAATTCTTTTTAATATTAAATGTGTGTATGTGTGCATGTGTGTGTACACACAAAATAAATAAAATCCTATGAAATAAGTGCTATTTACTATAGTAATACATATATTTTAGTCAGTTCCTTAAAATTAATAAATGTTCATATAAATATATGTAAATGTTATGCATTTACTGATTATAAGAAATTATATACAGCACCAATATGTATTATATATATACATATAAAATATACAATCTATTTGTTTTGTTTCTCTGGAGAATGCTGACTAATACAGTAGTAATGCTTAAAGACATGATAAATATTTCCACTAAACCAAAATAGAAGAGAACAAATTGTGGTAAAGAAGGGTTAAGGAGTGTTAAGAAAAACATACTGGCCTGCTGACTTCTGAATCTGGAGAATTCAAGAGGATATGGGGATGTCAACTCCTGCAAATAAAAGGGAATACACACAATTTATATACTACCAATGGCCAGAACCAAATTCTGTTATGACAGAAGGGATAAATTTTGATAAAGATGATGCCCACTACCTTGATCTGCAAATGTGGGTAGGGTAAGAGGCAGTTGTGCAAACTGGGTATGGATTAGCTCACCCACTGGCTTAGAGATAAGATATGCAATAGTGCTATACGTATAACAAATTTAGCACCCTGAGATAGAAAGAACAATGAAATTACTGGAGAGTGGCCATGGACACAGGCACAGGAAGAAATCAGCTACTCAAGGAGTATGTTCATATTCTAAAGCCCAAGTGAAAAAATATTATCAATAAAAACTAGAATTCAAGAAACAATTTCATTCCTAATGGATTGAAAATGACACAGAAATCTGAAAATCATTTAACGTAAGTATATTCACTGTTTAATGTTAAAGGAGAGAAACAATACCCACGAAAATAAAATCAGAAATCAAAACCAATCAGACATAAATCAAGAACAGAAAAATATGAAAAAGAATTAGTCCTAAAATAAAGTTATAGTTACTAAAAATAACTCAAAAATAAAGAATTCCAAGCTGGATAAATTCAGAGATAGTATTGAGGACTGCACCTAATACAGTAGGGAAAGAAGAAGACAGAAACTCTTAAATATTAAGAGAAGTTAGAGGCTGGTGTTTCTCTCTAGGATGTAAAAATATGGAAATAGTGTTGCTCCAACCTTGAGAATGAGAAAAGGCCAGATAAACTATAAAATCTTAACTTCTCTTGATCAAATCAGAGAGCTAAGTCCCAGGGCAACTAGTCTGTACTCCAAGGAAAGGTGGCTCCTTCCAGGCAGAGATTAGACCTGAGCGCACTTCACCTGTGATTGAGCTTGTGAGAAGAGATGAATACCAGTTGCACACAAGCAGGTAAGAAGAGTTAAGTTAAAATTTTCACAACTTGCTAAAGGCAATTTATAAGAGAGTAAAATCCCTGGAGTCACAGCATTGGAGAATATATTCTCATTAACATCTCTTTTCTACAGGTTTTCAAGAAAATTGCTGGCAGGGCTGGAGACTGGAGAAGCCCTCTCCATGAGGTAGACCTAGAGAGGGGAAGAGGTCTTTCCTAGAGGAAAAGGAGGAGCCCCCAGCCAGATCCAAAGAGCCTATGGAACAAATTCCTTTAGTAACTGGAGGAAGGACAGCTAACTACCCTTACCAGGGAGCAATTCAAGAACCACCAACTGGAAGGTGGATAATCCAAACAAAACAAAACAGAGGAAACCAAACAACCTCTTTTCTGAGTTGGGGATGATACCAGATACAAGTTTGACAAGCTACTGACTTTTTTCCCTTTCATAGTCAAATTTTAAATTTTTTGCGTTTTTTTAAAAGAAAGATATAATGAAGCATAAAATTGAATGACTTCTTGGGTTATGTAACTTAAATTTAGCTATAGCTATCAAATAAAAGACCATACAGATTTTGCCAAGCAATGTTGTTTTACTCTTTGGAAAATCACCCTTTACACAGGCATTTGTGCTAGCCCTTCAGTTTTTACTATTGCTTATATATATATATATATATATATATATAGTTTCAATGTAAATGATGGAATACATCTTATCAGTCATACTTATCCAATTATGTTCTGTGATAAGTAGGAAAATAAAATACTTCTCATTACTTAAAAAATTCATTAGGTTGTTTGGTTGAAAAGTTTATTCCTTTGACATCAAAACTTTTATCACTTTCTGCAGAGGAGGCTGGTACTGCTGCTGATATAATGGCTGGCTACACTTTCCTCTAAACTTTCCCTAAATCTGAGTTTGAGCAGAACTCCAGGCACAAATGATTGTCTCCCCAGTGCTTTATACCTGTTGAGAAAAGATTAGAGATATTTGCAGGTCTCCTCTGCTGAAGCTGTTATTTTAGCTTCATCATTCAAATGAGTTATGATACCTAAATTGCTGGGTAGTTTAGGGGTTAAATGAAATAAGCTGGTAAGAATTCAGGATCAAACCAACACCCTAAACTACCCATAAGGAACTATAATTACAGACTATTTTTATCCATATAAATTCAATGCCCTCACCAGCTTGTTCACAGTATTCAGCAATCTGGATCCCACCTAGAAGTTAAAAATCTCAAGAGCCCAGTTTTGTTTTGTTTTTTATTGCCTATGGGGAATTCACCAAAAAAATCCAAATCCCTCAAAATCCAAACCAAACTACACTAAACCCTAAGAGTAGAAGAATTAAAGAACACACTTTCTGTAGGCTGAAGCTAATCGCTTGACATGTATCTCTAAAACGACAGCTTCAAAATCTATCAGTTTAACTCTGTCCCTTATCACCTTTCACCTTGCTCATTGTACAAATGCAAGACATAGTAGGATATCTTATCAATCCTACTATCTATGTACAACTCTGATTTTTCTCCTTTTTTCAAGGTGATTTTCCTCCAAATTCAACTTAAGGCACTCTAGAATCTTATTTCTGTGGTAAACATATTTATCTATATCTTTTTCACTCAATATTTCTTCAGCTTTCCTGCAATAACTAAAACCAAGTTGCAGCATACTTTTCCCTGAAGATGTGTCAAGTATTGGCTGTTCATATTCACACACACTGGTTCTGTTACCTCAGTGCGCAAAAGTCTCTTTGGCAATCTATTAGCTCACCGTTGCTGCTTCTAGATATATTACTTTTTCCTCTTGAGTGCAAAATCTTCCCTAATTTGAGGTGTAATATTTGGTACTACTCTTCTTTATCAACCCATTACCTTCTGGTCATTTTCCTCTGTTTTGGAACATATGATAAAATAACTCATGATTTTCCTTTCCATCACAACCTTTGCTGTCATCATAGGAAACCCACCTTTTGTGTGAATCACTTCCAAGAGTCTTAAAAATGCTTGTCATGATAAAAGTTCTAGGGCAATGATATTTCCAACCCGTTGAGGCCACGATTAGAACAAAAAGAATCAACTTCCTCTTTCTCTTTAAATGCGTGGAAGCAGATGACTTCAGTCAGTGCAGCCAGACTGCTTGACAGTTGGATGGCGCTTGTGTAAAGGGCAGAGCACTTAGCAAGGAATAAACTTTTTTAAAGATAACTGTCTAAAGGGAAAGAGATGAAGGAACCAAAGGATTCATATAACAGAACACATGGATATAAAAAGACTATAGGCAACATTCAAAAATTATCAATGTATGAATATATGTGAAGAACTGCAAATAATTACATGGAGGATGTGTATTCCTTTTGACACCCTTATGCCAGAGGGCTAAAGGGAAAGAATTCTGTCTCCGGCCATTAAGGTTGTCTTCTTCATCATCTAGTGCTGCCATCTGCTGACCTTTTCTGCATCCCACACTCTTTCTGTCCCACATTAGACCAGAATCGAAGTTATTAATTTTAATAGTAGAGAACTCTCAAACTCCCTAGATAGAACTGCCTCACAGAGTCTTTGGGGACTTTATCAGTGGTATTTCTGTAACTAGTAACTACTTTATTGTCTGTAAAATTCTAAGCTTGAAGAAGATGTGCTCTTCTCCAAAAGCTCTGAAAAATGTTAGCCACACACATGTATTCCCTAAAAATGGCCTTTCTGCTTTGCCTACTCCCCGCTGTGTGTCTTCTGACACTTTCTGGGACCCTCTGAAATGTGCTGAGGCTCTAAGAGACCAGATTATTAAGTTTTTTAGCAAGAAAAGGATAGCTTGGGCCATTTCTTTTCAATAAAAGCTTATTGGAGTTTTCTAGGTTGAGTTCTGCCTTACGAAGTCTCCCTCTCAACACAGAAAATGTGGAATCCATATTACTTGATTACCACACCCAACACTGCTCCCCAGTTACCCAGCTAACTGCTTGCACTTGTTTCTGTAAGATGTAGTCAGAAATAACTTCGGTGAAAAAAAGAAAATACCACAGTCTTCGAGTCATGATTTTGGGTATTAATTTAAAAGAGCAAACTCTGACTTTGAGTTAATGTGTTTGTTAGAATCACTAAAATATCCTTTCAGAAACCACATGGTTTCATCAACACTAGATCATGAAGGCAATTTGACCTTTGCCACCAGTTCATAAAAAATCAGTAATACAGACTACAGTCAAGACCAGTGTCTTTCTTTTTTTGAAGTCACCCTACCTTTAGATTTTTATTGTCTTCATCATGAAGCAAAAGATAACAGAATTAGATGATCTAGCCCTTTCTCCTCTTATCATTCCCAGTTCAAAATGTTTCTATGTCTTAATAACCAGCACTCTTAGATCTGCAGTGGGCTCAAGCAGCAGTACAATCTTCTTGGTTGCTTTAGCCTCTTGCTGGAAAATTGCCTTAGTCTGCTCCCTTAGCCATTCTGCTTCCTGTCATAGCACCACTTTCCCTGGTCGTACAGAGAATCCTTGCCCTTTCCTGTGCTGTGTCACTTTTAGGGGTTGATGCTTGTCACATATTTTACCAACAGTAAGGTGATTTTCAGGAACATTCACCGTGCTTCCAAGAGAACCACCAATACAACAAGAAGGATGGGCCAGATGTAGCCAGTGTATTTCAAAGCTGGGTCTGAGTCCCTCTTTCTCATATCATTCCTGTACCCGACTCCAAATCCACTGATCACAGATGCTATGGAGTGAGCCTGGTAACCTGCATTTCTAAGATGTTAAACAGTCATCCTTAATGCTCGGTATCGTGGAAAATCATTAAGCCCATGAAGCCTGCATTAGGATTATTTGAAGAGCTTTAAAAAGAAATACAAGTGTATGGACCTCACCCCAAACCTCAGAATCTATAGAGCTAAAGCTCTCCAAATGCTTCTGATGGAGATAATTATATGAAGAGTAGAGTGAAGATTATATGTATTAGACAGATGTATATCTCATTGATTACTAATGACAGCTACCATTTATTAGATGCTTACTAAGCAAAGCACATGTTAAGATATCATTTACTTCTCACAATGACTTCACAGGGTTGGTACTACTATGAAGCATTGGTGACAGTTGTTTTTCAAGAAGTGGTTTATAGATACTAAAATGTCAAGCAATAAAGAAGGTGTGGGACTGGGATTAGAGCCAGTTCTGGCAGATTCTAAGGAAGATTCTCCTCTTCTCTGTCACACATGAGCGTGGCCTGTTTGTACAGCTACCATTTTGAGTATGTGTACAGATTTTTCCCTTATTTTGATTTTTGTCTTTTTTGTTGTTTAAGAATCAGCACATTAGTTTTGGATTATATTTTCCTTGTTACTTGATATAAAATTAATTCTTTGGGGTATCTAGCTTAACACTGCTTGTACAAGTATTTTATAAGGAAGAGAGTCTTGGCTTGCCACCAAAGGATTAGTCTTCTACAACAGGATTCTTTCTTTCATTATTATTTTTACTCTAGTGCATAGGGAAGGATACTCCACATATATGCTCCCTTAGCAAGTTTTCTTATCCATATCTTATGAGTTATCCTATGTCATCGAAATAATATAGTTAGACTATTCTATTAAATTATAATCTTTCCAAAGAAGGAGGTGGTGTCTTTTATTTCTGTATGTCCAGGGCTGGCAGACTGAAGGCCTTTAAGATAATGATGTATTGAGAAGCAAATAGCTGTATACACCAAGCCCATCTCACTTTCACCAAGCATATTTGTACATATGACTTCATTTTTCAAAGCCTTGATTCTTTTATTTGTCACACAAGAATAGTGATGCTATCAAATATGCTTGCTGGCAAGTAATGTACACAATGCATGTGTACACGAAAAAACACATAGTGGTTATTATTGTAATTATATATTAGAAGGGTCATAATCCATTTATTCATTGAGTACCTTCCATATGTGCAAAATACTGTGTGAGGTTCTCGTGACACAAGCAATGAGACACATAGAGATGGTCACTGAATTCATAGAACTTGGCATAGGACATTGATGTAAGAAAACATATAATTTTTAATTAATCATATGTATAGCAAAATAGAAAGGGATAAAAGGGTGATTTGACAGCATGTAATAACAATAGATAACCTCACCTGAGGCAGAGCAGGGGGAAAAGGGAATGCTACTCAGAGATACACAGAAATCTTCTTGAGAAAACCAAATTTGCTTCTTTTTTTTTTCTAGGAAGCAACATCCAGGTAGAGGAGAGAGAAGAAGGATTCTGAGAATTGAAATAGTTTTTTCAGGGAATGGAAGATGATCTCACTATAAGACACAGTAGAATTCCCAGGCAGTACTGAGGAATCAGTTTGTGATGAACATAAATGTAGAGTGAGAAAACTTGAGACTGCATGGTTTTCTCAAGCAGGATTCAAGAAACTACAAAAAGAGTTGTTTAGCTGGGCTTATTCAGGTTTTCATTTTAGCTAGATAAGCAACAAGGGGGTTCAGGATACTGACAAAGGGTGACTAAATCACTGGACACTGATGAAATTGGTAACAGAAGATGACTGACAGGAACAAAGTAGAGAAAGTCATTGTCTGGAAATTCTGAGGAAGTCAGAAAGCCTGTAGTGGAAGTAGCTGAGCCTATAATTTGAAGTTAGGACTGTTATCTAAGAGTGAAATGTTTGAGTTAGTGATTTCACAGAGGGATCAGGCTGAGGAAACAAATCAAGACAATGATCATGGGAGTTGGGTGGCTGAAATGGAGAGGTGGAGACAGCCAGGGGTGATCAGGAGGTCATGGAAGCTGAGTGCTGAGGTGACTTACACAGTGAAACTTGTCATTAAAGGGTGAGGAGACATGATCAGGAGGTTAATGATGGCAATGAAGGGGAGGGACAGAGAGATGGCATAGGAGTAAGGAGGTGGACAGAATGGAGCAGGGTTAAATGTCAAACAGCAGCTAATGGGATCAAGGAAGACACTACTACCATCTGAGGTGAGTAAGTTATGAGAGCAAAAAGATCTTCCAAGTAAGAGATCTGCAGGGTATATGTGTTGTCCTCAGGGGGACAACCAGTTTTCAGTAGGGAAAGAATCTTGAGAGAATATTCTGAGAAAAGACTCAGAACATAAAGGAACATTTTGTTCATAGATCGTAAGGGCTAAGGAAAAGGAGTGGATAAAGGCAAAATTAGGTCAGAAAAGAAGTACACACCTTTGTGTAGCTTTCTGCAGAAAAGAAAAGTAGATGAAAGTTACTTGAACTAGACAAAAAGAGCAAAGTTGAGAATGGAGATTTCACTCAGTTAGTCCATGGTACAACTGAGGGCAAGTCAATTTAACAGGATTCAATCACAGTCCCCAACTAATGGCTTAAAAGTTGGGATTAGGTCCAATATTTATTTTCCACATTACCTGCCTTTTACTTTGTCCACAAATATTTATTGGATAGTGAGCATAACAACACTGAAGGAGGAGTGTGCCCCGAAATAGCTAGAAGTTAGAGCAGAGTGAGTAAGAGAGAGGTCAGAGATTAGGGCTTCTCAAACTTAATGTGCATATGAATTACTCAAACATCTTGTCAGGAAAAAAAAACAAAAAACAAACAGACTCAGTAAATCCAACATGAGGCCTGAGAGTTCACATCAATAACATGCTCCCAGGTGATGAAGATGCTGCTGGTTCGTGGCTCGTGCTTGATGATTCTCATTTAGAAAGAGTAGAAAGTAATTAAATTTAGGGAAGTATAGTGTTACTGTGCCATGGTATTAAAGACTCACTTGAGGTTTTTAGTCATACATTCAGCACAACAAGGCGATGTGTTTTCTTTAGCCACCATCAGTGGTGCAGACACAGACTTGAAATTGTCATATATTTGGTTTTAACTCAGGTTGTAGTTTTGCCATAATTAAGGGAGAAAATCCAATGGAATTAAATGTGTGTAGATGGAAGTGGTATAATGATTGACCAGGGATTTAACATGAGTAGTGTCATGGTCTGGTACAACTGGTAGAGTCAGGCTGGCCTGTGGTCCTTCAGAGCTAACAGGGTAGGTTTTAGCCTATGATTACTTAATGTGTAGTCTGACCTTTTATTTTGCTGATGATACATGTGATAGGTAGTTTCAACAGTTTAATGAAGAGATAGTTCTTTCAGAAGTCTGGAGTGTTGATTCACAGATGCTGAAAATACACACACACAAACAGGAATACGTTAAGCTTTAGAAAATGGAAATTTTAGATTTAGGAAGCATTCCATCATAATCTCTTATTTTTTTATTGAAATAACATTAGTTTATAACACTATAAAGGTTTCAGATATATAGCATTATAAATCAACATCTATATATTATTACATAATGTTCACTACCAAAAATCTATTTCCATTTATGACCATATAATTTTTTAAAATCTTTTTATGGTTATCTTGCTCACCAATGTTTGAGTTATCTGATGTCCATGGCGTTCAATTAATTCATTAATGTGCAATCCCCACTGTGACTGCAGGTAAGCCCATCACGGATCCTCTAAAATATATGTGTCCCTGCAAAAACTTCCTGCTGACCCAAAATCAAACCTCGCAGGCTTCTGATTTATAAACTAGCATGCAGAATTCTCTCCTTTACCTTAGATCTTCATTTTCTTCTACCCCACTTTGTCCTCTGGTTCTAAAATTGATAGCCATATTTATTTTGATTTTGATTCTTGAATTGAGCATTTTCCCCAATTCTCCACTCTCTCTAGCATCTAGACCTTTTCTACTGCAGACTTTCTGGGTTAGTTTGTCCCTCTGGCTTTATTATATGGCTTTAATTTAGGATTCTGAATCAGTGGCTGACTATTTGTCTCCCTATCCTCCTATTTCCAGCATCAGTAAGAGAAAAAGATACTATTAACTTCCATTGCTTTTTTCCATCTTTCTTATTTTCTTCTTTCTTACCAATGTTTACTTTTACCTAATTCATGTAACTCCTTTTCAGATGCACAAAAATTGTCTCATCATTGTCTAGACTTTATTCTTCCTTTCTTTCTCTTCAAAAACGAATCAGTTTCAACATGGAGGTAAAACCTTGGGATCAGTTTATACAAGTTTATTTATTTATTTCAAGTAATGATGGGAAGAAGTTCTCAATGATAAAATCAAAAAAGAAAACAGGCAGAGGTGACAGTGAGTATGTATGTTTTCTCCAGTTGTTTTCAGATTTGGACCAGAGCCTGAGGACTTAGGATGCCTGGTCTCCAGACAGCCAAGCTTTACTGTAATGAGCAAATTGTACATAGAGATTAACACTAATAGCTACAGCAGGAAATAGCATCAACTCTGCAATTAAGACAGAAACTCTGTATAGACTAGGAAACGGAAGACTTCTTTATGGAATCATAACCCATTTTAGAGCTGAATGGAACTGAGAGATCCTTCAGATAAATCCTGAGATGAGAAAAATTAAATAAGTTTTTATCAATACATGCTATCACCTTCATCACTTGGAGGCATTTTACTACAATCTATATTGGAATGTTAGAGATAAGGTATTCCTTAATTCACATTTTTCTATTGATATGACTTTAAAGTAACATTGACAACTCTATTTTGGTTTCACAACAATAGGTTCTCACCTTTATTATTCCTTTTCTTATTCAAGACATATCTAGAGGTACAAGAAATAAGACTGCGAGAAATAAGATTTCCCTCTGAAAGTTTAGACTGTTTAAGTAACACCTAATTTGGGGAGACATATCTCTTCGAAACAGTAATAATTTAATCAGTACTAGTAATATATATATATATATATATAAAGAAAGCATTTTTTAAAAAATCAGTTTCTTCTAAGTGATATAGCATAGCAGTAATATAATCAAGCCTAGAAACCAACTGGGTTAAAATCATGATTCTTCTGTGTCCTGGACATAAATTAGGCAAACTAACATTTCAATATCTTAGCTTTCCTACTTATCAAATGATACTAACATTTTTTGTCTCATAATTTTGTGCTGAGGATTTAAGGAGTAAATTGTAACCCAGAGTAAACTCTATGTATCTTTAGTGTTCTTCCTTTTTTTTTTTTTTTGAGGAAAGCTGCAAACAGGAATCAAAGTTGTAAAGGTGTGCAGGCAGGCAAACAGGCAAGAAGAGAGAGGAGGAAGAAATATTTTGTTTTCCTTTTTATTTAGCTCACCTTTGTTGCTCCCCACAGACTTAGGAGGCAGATGACCTAACCACCACTCCACTAGGGTGTGCTTTATTCTTTTCTTTTTTTGGAGTTATTCTTGATACTGGGAAAGGACAGTTACTTCATAGGAACACCATCAGTGATTTATCCACTAGTGTCTAAAATTTAGTTATTATTTCATTGTTTGAATGTGCGCATCTCTCCTGAGTGCACTGATATTTTCCAGTTTTGGGACCTACAAGGGTGTCATGGAAACATACTCTAGGTTATATAGTAAGTTGGCCCATGTCACCCAATCCCGTGAGGCTATTGTGATTGGGCCCCAGTGAGAGTGTTTTCATTTAGCACAGTCACCCTATGTTTTTCTTATTCACTTGTGTGCCTTCCAGATTAATTGCTGAGTCCTCCTTTACAGGAATTAGACTTGGTGTTATTATTGGCCCAGAATACTGTACTTACATTTAAATAGAATCTGAATGCTGTGCTGGAATATAAACATCTTACAGGTAGGGTCTATATTTTATTTATATTTTTGGTGCTAGTGTATACTCTAATGCCTGTTTCACAGCAGGCACTAAGTGACAGTTGAACCAGGATAAATAATTACAAAAGTTCTTTTATGTTAATGCTACAAAAATTCCAAGGTATGTAACTAAGGTTACTTAGTATTAAAAAGTGTTCAGATGATAAGCGCTCACTGACATGACAGAATAAAGAAATAAGCTAGATGAATCATTGTGGGTTTTATTTTTTAATAAAATAAAAAATATTCATAAATGTCCCTCATTTTGTTTTAAAATTAAGAGACGGAAATAAAACATGCTTTTGTAATTTTTTTTTTTCCCTTAGGAAAGGTGCAGGCAGGAATGAAGGTGAACACAGGAAGGAAGGCCAGAAGAAAGAGGAGGAAGAAGTACTTTATTTATTTTATTTAGTTGTTCATCTTGGTTACTCCCTTCAGCCCTGGGGAGGAACTTTGACTGCACCAGTCAAAGGTAGCTGACCAGACTGCTACTCCACTAGGGTACACCTTTTGTAAATTTTTAAGTCTAAAAAGTTTCAGAGAAGATGTGGTGATAGTGTTTCATAGACAGATAGATAGATAGATAGATAGAGAGACATATATAAATATATTTGTAAATATAGTTTCATATATATGAAATTCTATCATTAACAAGGATAAAACTATAGGGAATTATGTTCAATGAGATAAGTGAGAAAGAGAAACAACATATTATTTCACTCATATTGGTATATAGAAAACAGAAACAAATGTATCAAAACAAACAAAAATAGACTTTTAATCTCTAAAACGTTATAAATTAGTGGTTACCAGAAGGAAAGGGGAAAGGAAATTGCCTTAAAATGGGTCATTATAAGATGAAGGGTAGACTTGAACTTTCTGGTGAAATTAATATAGTACATACAAATGTTGATTTACAATGATGTACACTTAAGTCTTTTTAATGCTACAATGCAAAGTTACTTCAATAAAAATTTTTAAAAGATTAATGAGTCTCTCAGTATTTCCTTTGTTTCCATAATAATAAAATGGCATTTACATGTTAAAGACTTCCTGCCAAAATGAAAATATGGATCAATCAGTGTTCCAAACTTTAAGTGAAGCATATGTTGGCACACCAGGCAAGCTCTCTGTTTCGTTTTCTGTGCAGAAGTCTGTTTTCAGAGGCAGGAAGCTTAGGAAGAGAGGTCAGGTCATTTCGTAAGCTGCACACCACTGGTTTTACTATTTTGATAACTCCCACCCTCAAAATCTTCCAGCTTGCGTTTTGTTTATAATGCAGAATTCAGGAACACCACTGAGGACCTGGAAGCCATTTGTCTTCTTTTACAAACTGTCTGCTGTGGGACTGAAGTCAAATCTGTTCAGGAATTGAACAGATCCAAGAAACTCAGTGAACATCAACTTCAATACACACCTCTAAGATGGATGTTTGGGAGGACTACAATGACCTTTCAAAGGTCATGCTCAAGAGCAAGTGAATTTCTTCCTCAAGGCTTGAGTAAGCTTTGAAAAGGATGAAGACAGCAAAACCAAATTTCAGTGCTGTGCTTACCATGTGCCAGTCACTGGACTTTTATGCCCAAGTAATTTCTGAAAGCATGTAATATGCACATATAATTAGAATATATGCATAGTGCATCCTCCTTTAGTGTTTGATGGCACTGAAGCAGTTTTAATTGTTGAGTAAAAGCACTAAGATAGAAAGGAAATAATTGCTGCATAAAGTTAATTGATTTCCATTTTCATACTTAGTTACTTTACTCCAAATATTTTAAAGAAGAAAGAGAATAGAATGCATCAAGAACTCATATGATTATTGTTACTAATATTTTGAAATTTGCAAATATGTTTTTCTTGTGACATTTTCCATATCATTTCTAAGGGTACATGGTCAAATAAGGGATATTTTGATGGACATACAATAGTTTCTCCAAAAAGGTCCTATTCTTGTCCCCAGAAATTGTTATTTTACAGAGAAAAAGATTAAATCATGGATCTTAGGATGGAGGAACTATCTTGAATTATCCAGGTGGGTGCAATGTAATCATAAGGATCTTTGCATAGGAAAGTGGGAGATGGGAAAGCCTATCAGAGAAGCAGAAGACTGAGTGATGAAGCCATGAGCCAAGGAATGTAGGCAATTTCAAGAAGCCAGAAAAAAACATGAACAGATTCTTTCCTCATGTTTCCAAACAACTTTCAAAAGTCTTTATTTTAGTCACATAAGATCTATTTTAAATTTCTGACATCCAGACATGTAAGATGATAAATATGTGTGTGGATTTTGGCTTTGTTTTATTAATGTACCATTAGTTTACAATGCTATGTAAGTTTTAAGAGAATAAATTCACACCTCCATCAATGTGTCTACGACATCATTCCTACCCTCAGAGTTCTAGAGTCAGTCACCATGATCAGTTTGACTCACTCTACCCATATTTCCCTTCCCTCTTCCTTCTACCCCACCATGGTACCCACCATTTTGATTTCAGAGTCTGAGTATTTTTGCTATTTTGTTTGTTTGCTTTGTTTCTTTATATTCTGCATAGAAATGAAATCATGTGAGCTTTTTCTTTCTTCTTCTAACTTCACTTAGCATAGTACCTCAAATTCCATCCATATTGTCATAAATGTTCAGTGCAATTTCTGTGGAAACCAGTATAAAGAATCCTAAAAAAAAGGAACTGCTTAAGATCTAGCAATTACACTACCTGGTATTTATCTCAAGAATACAAAATTACACATTCGAAAAGCTAGATGTATCCCTATATTCATAGCCACATAATTCACAATAGATAAGAAAAGGAAACAACCTAAATACCCCTTGTTGAATTACTGGATAAAGATGAGGTTTATGTACTCAATGGAATACCACTCAGCTATAAATTTGTGGTAATTTGCTATACCAGTAACAGGAAACTAATACAGATACTATGATTAGATTTAGTTTTTAGTGAAAATGTAAAACTAAATTTTTTGATCCTGAGCGTCTCAGGTAGTTTAGGAAAAATGGCAATTCTGTATTGATGAAATGGGCTGCATAGGCAATCCTAAAATCAAGCCGCAAGGGACTAGGGAGGGCCCAATGGACACATGCAGTACCCTAAAAGTAGTTCATGGGGCATGTGTGTGAAGAGAAAAATGACATTAATCTTTAAAATGCATCTGTTTGTGACTCTAGGCAATAATGCATATATATAATGCTTCCTGGAAACTGGGAAAAATGGCTATTTGTCAGCTGTTATCTTTGACTTCATCTCATAAACATCTTCACCTATAAACAAATATTTTGTATTTATCATTTGAGCATTGTCTAACAATTTCCTTTCTTGTTTTGCCTCAAACAATGCATTCGCAATCTATCCTAAAATTACTATTTCCTGATTTAACACAAATTCAAAATGAGTACGTCAATAGATTAAAAATGTACATAGGATTCAGCAGAATGAAAATCTCAAGAAAAAAAACACAAAAGATGTTGATTTTTGCTTTTAAAGAAATATTTATCAGCAAATATTCTCACCTTATAGTATACTGGTGCCCTGGTAGAGTCAACCACCTCTAAAGGAGTGCCATTCACATACATTCCAGGGACTGGGGTTAGTGTCCCAGGTTCTGGGGGAGCAACCAATGTGAACAATTAAATAAAAATAAAATAGAGTGGTTCTTCTTCCTCTCTCTTCCTGCCTACCTGAAACTTTTCTTTAAAAAAAAAAGTAAACTAAACTGTGCCTATGTCCACTGTTAGTGACTTTTCAAATATATGTATATTGAGCTTTATTTTGCCTTTACCTATATAAAAAATAGTGGTTAAAGACATATCTTTGAATCATTCAACCTTGGATTTGCATCTAGCTCTTCCTCTATTTATCTGCCTTTGAAATTACTTGACATATCTATGTTTTAATTTGCTCATCGGTAAAATACTGATACTAATAGTATCCAGTTCAACATATTGCTGGAATAATTTAATAGGAAAAAACATAAAACATTAATACTCAGCAGAGGGTTTAGCATAAGCTCAAGTAAAGTCATATAATATTAGCATTATTGCTATTAGCTATGTCCTTCACATCAATAGAGCTAACTCTTTAACAGCTATTCAGCACATGTTGGTAATAAGTTACCAAACAATTAATCTATATTTTATCAAAGAAACTCAAGTTATACATTGAGTTTTATTATAGCAAGTTACGTCAACTCTCTTGCCATTCAATTTAATTACCTGGCCAGGTACAAAACAAAAACACAATAAAATGATATTTAAAGTGGTCTCAACCTTCTTGTTGGAAAGTCACAGAGTTCTTTTTGAAGTTCAGACAAGTTTCCTTTCTAGCTAGAGCTATGCTATTTGGTGATTTGCCAATCTGAACCTCATAAGGAATCCACTAGATAGAACTATTTTCTGCATAGTGTGCATTTTTCACAGACTGGTTTTCATATTTTTAGTACCGTTTCCAATGAAAATGCCTAGGTTGCTCTCTTCATTTAAACTGCTCACTCCTTGAGCGAAGATACTGGTCTTACTTATCTTGAAATAAGCTGCATGTGTTAGGTGCTCCAGAACGCTGCATGACTGTGTAAATGAATAAGAACTATTAAAAAAAAAAAAAGTCAGTTACTGGCGCATGCTGGTGGAGTAGCGGTTAGATCAGTCACCTCCAAAGCAGCAAGTCACGTACCTGTGGGTTCAAGTTCTGGTCCTGGAGAGGCAGAAACCAGTGTGAATAAATAAAAATAAAAATGCTGCTTCTTTCTCTTTCTTCCTGCCTGCCTGTCTGAGCACCTTAATTTCTGCCTGCACCTTTCCTTAAAAACAAAACAAAACAGCACCAAAAAAAAGCTCATTTGCTATTTTCTGAAACTTATCACCACCTGATTCCAAAATGATAAATCTATGATTTGTGTTCTCTGAACTAAAACAGGAATACAGCATATATTTTCTGTGACTTTACGAGTAAAGGGCCATCTTACATGTAATGTGCAGAAATTAACTAGAAATTTTTCAAAACTTAGGAAATCTGCTTTTATTTCTCTTGACTATGTTAAGACTGTACACAATGTTTAATCATACAGCCTATTAGGCAGCTGACTTTATTCCTATTCCCAAATACCATCACTATCCCACTCACCCAATTCTGACATCCCAGATTTAAATGCATTGCTACCCATCAGTCTGATGGCATTGATAGGACAAGGGCCCCTGAGAAAGGAAGGGGTGATTTCCTGCAGTAGGTGGCATTTGGAAGGAATTCTGCATTGGCCTGTCTCAAGGTTTCCTGGCACTGCTGAAGGCAGGTCCTAGGCATTTGTCTGGGTCTCTTCTTATAATGCTCCTCATCGTTTTGACTAATGTCTGTATCAACATCTTAATGAATTTCTAAACAGACTCTTTGCCTCTTTGCCTCCAGACTCTCAGCAAGGCCATTCGTGAATCCTGCCTCAACTACCCCCACCCACCTTAGAAATAGCAGTCATTACCCCCAGTGTTGCTTTACTCCTTTAGTAAGTCAGCCCACTTCAAAGTTCCAAATAAACATCTTTTCTTTTTTTTAATATTTGAAGCATTTCTCTGGATCACTCCTTTCCACGTTCCCAAACTGAACCTCCAAACACCCCAAATCGTTGGGGGAACCTGTCATATGCTTTTCTGCCAGAGAATAAATCATAACCCAAAGCTCACAGACTTTCAATGAGAAACCCAGTGAACACAATGACCATTTCCAGTCATTATAATGTAAAATTTTCTAGCGATGGTTTTCTAATGGCATCACTCATCCAGGCAATTTTAGAAATATTATAAAGAAAATTAAGAAAAAAGTCTTAATTGTATTGTCTTAATTGCATGAAAACACTTTTTCATAAAAGGGTTATATATGTAAAGTTATATATAATATAACTTTACATGACTTTGCAAAAAGCACTGGAAACAGTATGCCTTCAAAATAGTTTTCAATGACCAACTGGAGTCTTGTTTTATTTAATCATCCTATCTGTATTTTGATGTTGATCTATTCAAGAATTAGCAAGTATGCGTAGAGAGAAAAATTGGAAAGTGAAAAACCTTTGTGTAATATCTTCACTGTGATACAGACAAGAAAGAAACTATGGTTACTAAGGCAAAATACGTAATACTTCACGTGATTGAATGCGAAACAGAGTGTAACAATACCAGCATTTTAAACATCAACTTTCAAAATATATTAAAAACAGCAGAAACAAAAATAAATCTGCTTTTCTTCTTCTATGAAAACTACCTAGGCCATACTTTTCTTGTAAAAGCACTGGAGGATGTACTGCCAACTAAAATGAAAGCTTTTGTTTCTTCTCTTTCGCATATGGGCTCTCAATTGATGTATAAAATATTTTGGGAAACAAAGCATAAGAGAGTCAGAATTACCATGTTGATTTTGTTCTCAAAACAGTTCCCTTCTACTTTGTGTAGTCTGCCAAGCTTATCATACTTTTGGCAGATATGAGCAACCTCTCAACAAGTTGGTTAATTCTCTAACAGCCACTGCTACCTGGCAAGAAAAAGCAGAGCTTTTATTATTGCTATTAATCAGTGAGGTGAACTGACATTCAGAATGTGCCTATAACAGGCCTGGTGACTTTCTCCCTGTAATCAAGAAATTTAAAAGATATTTGAAAGATGTTTGAAGACTCTGATTGTTTGAAAGATTCAAGGATTTGGAATTTTAAAAATCTTAATTATTTTATCTATTAATTCAGAGGGGGACAAACTTTTTCTGTAAAGGGTCAGATAAATTAATTTTAGCTTCGTTTATGTATCTCCTCCTCTTCTTCCTCCTTCTCCTTCTCTACCTACATTCCTCCTTTCCCTCCTCATTCTTCTCTCTGTTTTTACCTCTGTTTCTCTGTCTCTGTCTCTCTCTGTCTCTATCTCTCTCTCTCTCTGTCACTCATTAAAATCCTTTAAAAATGAAAAAATAATTAGCTTGTGCACAGGATCTGGCCCACAGGAGTCATTTGTGTACACGTGAATTTGTTCATTTATCAGTGTTTTTAAGCAACAGGGTTGCCACCCTCATGCAGATTACAGTCCACTAGCAGAAAGAAGTGAATAAAAAAGCAGTTGTACCACAACACAGTTTGTCTGGTGTCATGAGGTAGTAGAGTTTGCTAGACTTGACCTAGACTTTAAAGATGAGGCAATTTGTGATAAAATGGCTAGTAGAAGGATATAGAGAGTACAGGCTATTAATTTTGTGGAAAAGAGAACAACCTGTAGAAAGGTTCTAAAGAGAGAGAGAAAGAAAGAGAGAGCATAACTGGTATAACTGAGAAATCACTATTTTCTACATAACTAGGAATCTGAGAAGAGTGGCGAGGAAAATGAAGAGGGTCTCTTTGACCTTATAGGAAATTGATCCAAAAATTATATTGAGACACTTGATCCATGACATGACAATATTTTGAATGTGTTAATTTCATTAACCAAAAGTATAAACAAATATTATGTGCCATCTTGAGTGTGGCTGTTTTGGACAGAACTATATGTCCGGGACCATTGGCATGGACCACAGCCTTAATGGACTTTTGGGTGTGACATGTTTACTAAGCAGATTCAGAGATATTCAAGTCATATTAAGGAGTTCAATCTTATAGGAATGCAAAGGTATTAAAAGATTTTAATAAAGAACATGAACTGAGCAAATGTGGATTTAAAAAAATATCCCCTTAGTAGCAAAAGTGAGGTTGAATTAGAGAAAGTCAAAACAGGAGGGAGGTCACCATTTAGGAAGTTTCTTATGAGCTGTTTTTTTTATGTTTCATCCCTTTCTTGATATATACAAATATAAATTAAAATATTAGAAATATATGGAGTGACTTCTATGTGTCATCTAAAAATACAAATATACAGCCATATTTACATGACTTCTGGGAAGAAGATATTAGTTGATCTACTGCTTTGATGAAACAATGAAATACATAAAATATTAATAGGCGGTGCAATCCAGTGTTGTTCTACAAAAGCAGTGAACTACACAGCCCTTTCTTGCACATTGTAGCTATGAACTATGTTTTAGCATATAGAAGACAAAGCACTGGATTGAATTCCATGGTTTAATTACCAGATCTACCACTAGACAGCTCTGGGAACTTTCATGTCACTTCAGTCATTTCAGTCTCTGTTTTATTATTTGTAAGATCAAGTGCCGAATATAGTAATCTCTAAATTTCACAATTCTAAAAGTTTGCTTCTTTTTGAATTACAGTGGAAAGATTAGAGAGGCCACATATTTGTACTGTTCTCTTGTGACATTCAGAAATTTCTAGCATCAAATTTCAAAGTAACATAGATGGAATTACTTACTAATGCATATGATCGCTAAGATCATAAAACAAATCATAAGGGATCTATGAATACATTGCATCAAACCTCCACTTTGGTACAAAATGATTAACATACTCTCAAAGTGGTCTCTTATCTAAAACATCTCCATGACAGGGAATTTATTAATATATTACATCTATGTGCCTATTTGCTAGCATTTGTTCCTATGACTTGCTTAAGATGTCTATTTTTATGCCTGTTGCAAATGATAATAACTGTTAAGAACTTTATTGTAAACAATATGAAAGGACCCTCTTTTGTCCTGTGGTTACAGATCCAAAAATAGCATCCGTTTTCTCTTTTTCTTCCAATTCATCATCTACCCTGCTATTTTCCTTTTATTTCTGATACACATATGCATGCAAACACACTACAAATTTTCCCAGTATCCAGAGAGAAAATATTGTGCAGTAGTAAATATGTCAGTAAGTAAGGTCATATAATGTTAATTATGAAGAATCAGTCTTCTATTCATTTATGCATAACGAGGCATGGACAATCTGAGGTGGATTCACATTTTTATTTTTATTTTTTTTCGTTACTTCAAAATGCAGTATGAGGTAATAAAACAGGTATAAGCATTTTGGTTTTAAGATGAAAAGAATCCTTGAAACATAATGTGCATTTGTCTTAAGGGAGATTTGAAAATAGCAAGCTCTTATCTTTACATGGATGGTACCATTTTGAAATGCCAAGCAAACCTTTTTTGAGTACACTTTTGCAGCCTTTATTCCTGAAAGCATTTCAGTAACTGTAACTAAATAAAAGACTTGAAGCTCAATACTCTCTGTTTCCCTCTCTTTCACTAACAGCAATGTTGAAAGTAGAATCATCGTTCAATACGAGAAAGATGCCAAATGAGTGAAAGAACCAGTTATGGAGGCGAAACAGTAGAGTCTGGGCAAGTTGCCTGAAAGGATACTTGGGTTAACCTTCATATTGCAGTCGAAAATGTGAATAATTTTCTTATTTTTGGTCTGGATTCTAACAACGAAAGCAGTCTTCGAACTTGCGTTACTTGTTTCTTGCTCTTCTATCAAGACAGAAAGAGGCAACAAGAGAGCAGGCTTCCAAGTCAGAAAGCCCAGAGCTTGACTCCAAACACCAATACATGTTACATGATCTCTGTGAATATACTTTACCAGTTTAATTTCTGTTTTCTCAACTACAAAGTAAGTATTAAAATAGCAGCTAATTTATAGTTGTATTAGGAGGTTTAAACAACAAAAAGTACCTGTATATGGCATACCATGGTACCTTGTATAAAGACATGCCTTAGAAAATCATATCTATTACTGTTATTTGGAGATATTAAATATGCATGTTAAACCTTAGTATGCATACTGAGGAATCACTAACTAAAGAGACTGAACTCTCAATTTTTGGATTTATAAACTTCCGTTCTATTTTAATGCTTTAAAAATAAATAAGTAAATATGGATGAATAAATAACCAAAATGACTCTATATTCAAAGTTATGCATTAGAATAAAAACATGTGTAACATGTTGTGAAACATGGTTTCACAACTATAGAAATATAGGGTGATTATTAATTATTTGTTGCAGCATCTCTGGATGCTTAGAGTAGAAAATGAGTCAAAGGACAGTCTAAATTATGAGAACCTTTTTTTCTTAAGTTGTTAAAATGAAAACCAGATTGATAATTCATGCTGGATAGCTTCTAATTGCCTTTCAGATCTTCTGCATGATCTCTTTCTCCCTGCTGTACCTCCAATAAAACCAAACTCAATTGTCTCTGTTAATTGGTGTTCTCTTGTCCCATGACTTTGACCTGACTTTAGCCAATTGGAAGCACTGGTAAGAGATCAAAAAGAATTAGACCTTCTGCTCTGACCAAGATGAGTAACAGAGATCATATTTAACCTTATCTAAAATAAGTAATGAATTACACAAATTTATTTTTTAAAGGATTTTAATTTTTGCACATAAGGTAAAGCAGAACAGGGATCTCTCAGAGAGAGGAAATAAACAAAGGAATCCTGAAGTTTCCCAGTTTATTGCTAGAAGAGTTTCTAGGTTGCAGGGAAGGAAGCAAAGATACTTTTTACTAAGAAGATGGAAGAGGTAAGCAATGAAGGCCAAGGCAGTTAGAAAAGAGAACTGAAAAGAGAGAGCTCTAGACAGCTACCAAGGGTACACCTGGAGCTTTTTACTGAGTATTGATCAACGTGTGTTATGAGAAAATTACAGAAAGCCTGAGGGGAAAAGCAATAGAAAAGAGCAGGAAGAACAATGTTTGCTGTTAACATTGGCCAGGAATAGTTTATGTTACCATCAGAGAGAGGAGGAAGCCTTGGGATTCATGGGGCATTAAGTAAAGTACTAAAAATGGTATTTATTTAGTAATGGAATTAAATGAACTTTGAACAAAGATTCTTCTGGTCTCCTCTTAACAAGCTTAAAATCAAGGATCAAACAATAACTTAGTCATTTAGCTGCTCCCTGTGGAAAAAACAAAATGAGACAAAATTCAAGAATACTTAGAAGAATACAAAAATATCTAGTACTCAAAAATGTAAAATTTGCAGTGTCTGCAAAGGAGGAGAATATGAGTCAAAGTGAAAAGAATACAAAGTAAACCACAAGGAGGAAAAAGACTAAAAAAAAAATTGAGCAGAATATTAATAAGTTGTGGGCCAACATGAAGTGGCCTAATGCAAGGGTAATTGAAGAATTGAAGTCACAAAAGCAAAAGATAGAACAAAATATTTAAAACAATAATAATTGTAAACAAAAGAAATTACAGCACAATACTCATATTTAAAAAGGATCTTTTTAAATAATTAAAACAATACAACACAGAACAAGTATTTGAAGAAATAATGACCATTTTTTCTCAATTCAAATAAAAACTAAAACCCCACAGATAGAGGAAATTCAATATAACATAAGTAATAGGAAGAAATTATATCAAAATACATCATAATTAAAATGAGGCTAAAAAGAAAAAGTTAGAGAAAAATTGGATTATAGAGGAAAAAAGGGTAAGGCAGCAGATCTCTCACTGCAAACAAGTCAAGCAATAAAATAAGAAATATCTAAAATTATTTAAGAAATAGACTATTAATCTAGAGTTCTATAATGAATGAATATACCTTTCCAAAATGAAGAAAAAAATAACAACTTTTTCAAATGTTCAAAAATGGAAGTTTCATCATCAACAGACCCATGCTATAAGAAATATAAGATCAGTTTTTAGATAATAGGAAAACAAAAACATACATTTGGATCTACACAAAGGAATGAGAAGGATTTAAAGCAATAATTTACAGGCATACATATATAAAATGTTTTTTTTGTAAATATATTTAAAATAAATTTTTTATAAAAAATAATAATCTAGCATGTCATTTACAACATATTTTAAGCTAAAAATTTGATAATAACAGCATAGAATTCAGGAGGAAATAAATAAAAGTATACTATGCTAAGCTTTTAATCCTGTATATTAATATATAATATCACTTGAAGATAGACCATGATAAATTAATGTAATATATTGCAAATCTTAAAACAACTTCTAACATAAAATAAAGAATTACAGTTAATCCAACACAGCTGATGAAACAGAATCATGAGAGTATACAATTAATTTATAAAAACACAGAAAATAAAGACAAAAGAAACAAAAAATAGATGGGAAAACAGAAAACAAATAACCAATGATAAGTTTAAACCTAACAGTAGCAATCAAATCTATTGTCTTTTAAGGCAAGTGTTCTAAATACGCTAAATAAAAAAGGATTGACAGATTGAAGATGTCACTATATGTTGCTAACAAGAAACACACTTTACGTATAAGAAAAATAGATTAAAATACAGATGATGGAAAAGGGATATACACCATGGTAGAACTAATTTTTTTAAAACCTGATTGGTTATATTAATATTAGTGTATATTTCAAAGCAAAAAATGGCAAGGTCGTCTCATAATGATAAAGATTAAATTCTTCAAAAGAACTTAACAAATCCTAGGATGTTAACAAAGTTTCAAAATACACAAAGCAAAACCTGATACAAGCACAAGGAAATTTAAACAAATGAACAATTACTGTTGGAGATTTAAATAACCTCACAATAATTTTAAAAGGTAATTAATAAAATCATTTTACAAAAGTTAACGAGGATACAGATTTGAGCATTTTGTCAGCCATCTTGACATAACTGTCATTTATAGAAAATACTATGAAAATACAGTCAAATGCACATTCTTTTCAAACGCACATGGGAAATTTACCAAAATATATCTACCACATTGTGAGCAATAAAACAAGTATCCTATTTAAAGGACTCAGATTACATCAAGCATATTCTCTGATCAAGAACTTTTTTTCACTCTCATTTTCTCACAAGTGAGTTTTTAGTAGAGATTTCCAGTTTCTACATCATGAGATTTTACAATCGATTAAATGCAGAAGCATATATAAGAATAAAACTATCTTTTAATAAACTATATAGTGAATAAACTTTCAAGAAATTAAAACAATACCACACTTGTACTAACAATTTTTAGAAATTGCTATTTCATTCATAAATAGATGAAATATGTTGCTATATGACATGTTTAAAATGAATAAAAATCTCTAAATTTCTTTTAATTTCTAACTATAAATATTGAAAGATACAATTCACATAAAGAAAGCTCTCTGAAGATTTCAATAGTTTTTAGGAATGCAAAGAATTCCTTAGATGAAAAACTTGATAACAATTGCTTCAAAACAAAATTCGAACATTGCCGTCTTTGATTAATGAAAACATTATGTTTTTTTCTCTATCTTGATGTGTCAGTCACACTCAAAGTTTAACATGTTCAAGGTAAAACTTCTCTTCTCCTCTATTACACAGTCAATTCCTTCTATTGACATGTTTGTTTTTGCTAATTCTTAATTCTCTGTCACAGATTATTGAAACCTTGGAGCAGATACAATCCTTTCTTCTACCTCCCATTGTTTGGCCTATCTGTTTAAATGTTCTACTTTATTAGTTCATTTGACACATTGACCCACTAGATTGTCAGTGTCCTGAGGACAGAATCCAGATATTAGTTATCTTTTTTTATTTCCTATAATACTGAGCTTATGCTCAAAACCAACTTCTATTAGTGTGAACTATTCGCCACTGATTTCTTGATAAAAATGACAACAAATTCATAGTGACAACTTTTTTAATATTGCAGATACAGTGTTACTTGCATATCCAGGAATACTTATATTATTTGCTGGAATACATTATTTAATACAAAATTATGAGTTGTTCACAAGCCTCTGGTCATAATTAAACACAACAATATGATTTTAATTATCTTTGAATTTAATACCATCATAAAATATCAATATGCTAGGTAATGATGAAATATCAATACTTTAGTATATATGAAGTTCTCAAGGGGAGTCAGAGTCATGTTGAGACTATACTAAGTGGAAGACCTGCTAATACTGCCAGGTAGGTTAGTTCTTTCATTAAGCTTTTTGAACCAAATTTGTGTCTTTCAGTCAAATAGTTGTGGGTGTTGAAAGCAGAGAGAAGCATTAACAAAGGCACCAGTTTCCAGCTCTGGTTTCATTCAAAGTAGAGATGTTTCCAACATATTGGTAAAGCTATTTAAAGGGAATGAGTCATAATAGGGTCATGATAAGGCACTGGGGGAAGTGCATTTGCTCTTTTGTGGTAATGCATGCTGTGGGAGAATTCATTGTCTAGGAGTAGAGGAGCCAACAAATACAGGGTGTTTCAGAATGGAATGATCTGTGAGGGCAAAAGTAAGAATATTATGCTGATGGTGAAGACGTGGTAGGACCTTGATTACTTATTACCGCCTATGGGACATGAAGCTGAAGGACATACAGGGTTCCCTCTGTGGGATGGTTGGATTGGAGGTGCCTTGTTTAGGTTTACTTGTAAGGGATACAGTTTTATGGATATATGATGTATTGTAGCAATGTGTTACAGAAACCATAGGAAGCTGTATTTGCCAAAAGTTATCTGAACAGCTAACACGATGAGAGGATCACTGTTCTCTAATCGAGTGAACATATTGAGCAGTGCTTCATGAATTAAAGCACCTCTAAAAGCATAACAATGGAAGTTTCATATTCGTTTCTAAAAACTATTTGCATAGTTGAGTGTAGACCTTGTAAGTTGCTATGCCTATCCTTACTATAACTTGCAATATTTTGTCTACATTAAAAAAAATCAGGTGCCGCACCCTGGTATCCTAGTGGGTTTGTTCACTGAGATGCAGTCCACATATATCCTAAAATCCCAGGTTCAAGACCTGGGTCCAGGGAAAGCAACTAAGATGATCTACTCAATAAAATAGCTTCCTCCTCTCTCTTCCTACCTGCCTGCCTGCTTGCCTTCTTTCCTCACAGCACCTTTCCTTTCAAACACAAAATCAGGTATATTCAGTTATCTTAGGTCAGGATAAAACTTGCTGTTGACTAGCCAAATTTTAGAAATAGCTTGAAATTATAAAGATGCAAGTGCTATCTTTTTTTAGTTTATCTAATTTACAAAGAAGTCAACCAATTTAAATTTTTGGACCAAAATTCAGTCAAGAAAGAAAGCAAGTACTATATTTTTAATAACATTTTGGTGATTTCTTCAATTGCAGTTTTTAATGTGCAGTATGGAAAAGTTGAGAAGGGATAAATCTTCCATTCTGTCAGTCAACATTTTAAATGTTCAGCATGTAGCAAGCACCCAAAATGAAAGTCACTACATAAGATATTTGAACAATTTTGAAAGAAGGAGTCAGAAGCTATTTCTAGAATAAGTAAATGGTCTCTAGAGTATAGGAAAGAACTTGGACCCAATTGTATTCATTTGTTTCTATTATAAATAGAAATCCTAATAGCAGCAATATAGCACTGTCTTTAAAAACTTATGTTAGTATCGTTAAACAAGGGCTTAGATAAAAATCGTTTGAGAATTCCCCAGGTAACAGGTAGAAATAAATTATAATCAAATGAAGCAGTTAAGTCAATTGTACTCAATTTCATTACAAATATAGCTAATTTTAAGTTCATTTTAACCATCATCCCTTCTATACTAGAGAGAAAGAGTTTTCTCCTCTGGTCTTTGTCTTGGTCTATCCCTTCACTTCTGGGATCAACACTGTCACCCTAAGTCCAATATTATCATCGTTCTTGTTCTTGCCAATTTACACCTGTCCTCTTGGCATAGTGTATTTTTGCAAACTGCTCTCTCTCTCTCTCTCTCTCTCTCTCTCTCTCTGCATATCACTTGGTCTTTACATAAATAAGAATTTCTAATGTATACTATTTCTTATATTTCTTTATTTTTCTTTTCCACCTTTTCGCCTCTCCTGTTTCTTCTGTTTGTGTTCGTAAACTGTTCAGATCTTGTCTAATTTCCCTGAACTTTCTGTCCAAGCTGCTGTTGCTTCCTTTAATATGTTACTGGATCTTATCCAGGTTCTTGGCAGTTTGAATTAAAAAAAAGACAAAAAGCTGATTTTTAAGAATTGAAGCAGGGCTTTTATTTGCTCACAGTGCAGTGTGAGAAAGCAGGCAGAGCAGAAAGCACTTCCCATCTGGGGGAAGACAAACTTCCCTCTTTTATAATGTTGGGCTGGGCCCTGTTCCACCCTCCACTATGTGGGAAATTAATTCTCGTGAATTTCAGATCTCTGGTTTTGAAATAGAAGGAAGTTATAATTAGTGAGAATGCACAAATTTGACTCAGTCTTAAGCTGATTGGTTCTGATGTTTTATTGAGTTGACTTAACTGTCAGGTGATGTTTTTTCTTGGCTGTTACCTTGGTACTAGATATTATGGGTTAGCATGTTCAGGGTTTCCTAGGAACACGTTAGGACCCTGGCCTTGCTGCCATTCTGTTCCTATGCTGCCCCATTTCAACTGCTTACCCATTTTGTTGTTGACATCTCACTACACAAAGCCCTAATGATTCCATCTGAGTCTTTTTCTCTATGGTTTGTTTTTGCACTCATTGTTTGAAAGATTGAAAGGACTATTTATCTGCCCCTTTGAAAATCCCAGTATTCTGATGTGCAGACAAGTTTGCAGGCTGTATCAACAGAAAGGCATTTGGTGCAAAAGAGAAAACGTGCTGCTTTGCACCATGCCTGTTAACTTTCATGACGAAGCACCTGCCATTTATCAAGGCCTCCAGCTGAAATCAGGGCCCTTGCAAAATCACCACCTCTGTAAAAATGCTTTTAATTTTTCATGCTTCCTGAGTAAATAAATGTATGATGTCACAAGGAGATTTTAAGAAACACTGAATCATTTCTACAGAAAGATCTTTTTCCTTCTATTTTTAACTCACCATGAATAGACAAACATAGGTTCATAGGTTCTGAGCATTTTCTTAAGTGTGAGCTGGGCCAACTTTTCCTGGAATTGATCTTGATCGGAGGCATCTGGTTTATCATTTCCCCATTATAAAGAGGTATAGAGACTCAAACTTGAACTGGCAAATGAGTTTTATTCAGTGGTATCTGGAAAAGCCTTTCTTTCTGACAGTAAATTCTAGAGGCCCTTTTAAAATTGAGTTGCTTTATGAAAACTGGCACTGGCATAGTTCACAGTTTCTTGGACCTCAAAATTCTCAGAACATGAGGCAATTCTGATAATGATTTCTGACTGTTGGCTTGGAAAATTGATGGGAGTCACTGCAAAATTCAGAATTTTTCTACAATAATGAATGAATTTGGGGTCACCCTGATATCCTATCTTATTAAAGAATGACCTTATTAATAATCATTCTTAGATTGACAAGTAGTGTTTATTCCAAGAAAAGTCTCTTCTGTTCATTATGCATGTATTTCTCATTATTCTCTTGAATTATCTTTTAGGTTGGATGGGCTTAAACATTCATGGACCATTTTCCACTTGATACATTACAGTTGTTTCATAGTTGTTGTTTTCAGAAATCTACTGTATAAAACATATTAAAAGTGACGTTGTCCAAGTTGAAGAACAGGAGGAGTGGATGGGACCCCACCCACTCATCCATCCTTTATTTCCTGCTACAACCTCAGAGGCACCTCATCAGAACCTCAAATATCTCTGCAGAGCTAAGACCAAAACTCAGATTGCTCATCCAAGGCTAGAGGTTTCAAACAAAGTTCTGGACACCACCCCAATTTTTGTCTCTCATAAAGCTACTGTTGTAGCCCCAACATTTGGAACCTTAACATTTAACATTTAGAAAAATGCAGGAAATTTATAATTTTATAAAGTATTTTTTACTTATTGTACTTGCTCTCTCAGTATTTTTTATATTTCAGTTTTTATAACTCACATTCCACAAGTTATACATATGCATGTAGAAAGATCAGAAATTAGAAGATAGCAGCAAAAGAAAGAAACATTAAACAATATTTATAGCACTTCCAGACCCTGTTTTAGGTCTTTACATGTAACAATTCATTTAGATCTCCCAACAATTCTATGAGGTGGTTATTACTGCTTATTATTATAATTTCGTAGATGAGAAAAACCAAGGAAGAAAGAGGGCAAATAAGTTGCCCAGGCAAAGAGTTGAAGTCTGGCATCACAGTGTCTGTGTTAATAGATAACCTCATACCATATTGTTCTTTTCAGTTAGCAGCATATGTCCGTGTTAATACATATGCAGCTCAGTGGTGACTACATAAGCACATGTATGTGTATATAGACACACAAACATATATTAGCCATAATCATTACTGGGCATCCCACTCCCTAGTCCAGAAGAAATCTGCATAGGTGGAAGTCACAACAAAATTGGCTTAATTCCGTGAAGAAATCCTTTAAGAGCGTACTGACCTGAATAGGCAGGCACAGCTCGCCCCATCTACTAGATAAAAGCTACAGGAAAAAAGTCCATATGCGTTCTCACGAAGGTTCCAGCAGCATTGACACTTTAACCACTCTGTGCTTACCTCTTTTGCTCTCCAGATAATATTCTGAGCCACAGAACCAGAACACAGCTAGGTACAAATCAGACCTCTGTTAAGAGCTTTTGTTATAAAAAGCCCACCCAGGAATGACTGTTTCCAGGTTCACTTTAATAAACATATTAGATTTCATAATTTCTGGCATATTTTCACTCTAGTTATCAATACAGACAAGTCACCTATAAATTAGTCACTCAAAGAGGAATCAACAAACATATTCATTTCTCCTCCCTCTCTCCATCTCTCTTCCAGTGACTCCCTTTAAAGGTAGGTGAGAAAACAGTTTTAATTGTATCTAGTTCAGATGCCCCCTGGTGGAGCAGCAGTTAGGTCAATTGCCTTGGAAGGAGCAAGCCACATACTTCTGGGTTCAAGTCCTGGGTCAGGGTGGGGGCGGGGAGACATTTAGTATAACAACTAAATAAAATAAGAATTCTTCTCCCTCTCTCTTCCTGATTGCCTGTCCAACTTCATTCCTGGATGCAACTTGCCTTTAAAACATTTGTTCTAAATCAAGTATTAGTTTTGCCTATGATTTTGTTCAAAAAAGAATTTCGTAGATTAGTTTAAGTCAAAAGGTTTAGTTTCAGTCAATAGAAAGAAATAGGAGCACCATATCAAGTTGTTTCCCAGCATTAACTGATGAATAAAATTTTAGAACCATATATCAAATATCAGATGCCAAAAGAATATATTTCCCAGGCAATGTGATTGAGTTCATATGGTTGCTTATGACTTCTGAGGTGAAATTTTAATGAAATAAGGCAAAAAAAGAAAATCAGGAATTGGAATACATGTTATGTAGAAGGTATATGATAACAATTTCATAAAAGTGAAAAGTGAGTAACTAAACACAATTCTTATATTGAAACATTGGGAAAGAAGGTTAATATGGCTATAAATACTTAAATGATTACAGTAGTATAGATGAAAACATGATCCCAAAAAACAAATGATCAAATTAATGCTAAATTGAAGAACATTCTTATATACTGGTTTTAGTTTATCCACGACCAATATAAAAACTGGATTTTAAGAATTCTAGTAAATTTGTTTTACTCAGAGTTTATTTGCATTTTTTTTTTAGGTCCTGTATAGGAAAAGATAAAATTAGAAATGTTTTATTTTCAGCAGTTAAAATTAGAGATAGCTTATTAATATATGTTTGGAAACCAAATGACTAACCAGAAAGAAATGATGTGACATAAACATATTTAAATTCATTAGAATGCATTAGATATAAGAATTAAATATGCCAAATTTCATATATTTACCACAGGTAACTGCTTCATGAAATTTTATTACCATCAAGTTATAACTTGAATATAGTGATTTTAGAGTGTTTGCAATGGAATGTTTGAATGATTTTTAAAAGTCACTTTATTTTCAGTTAATGGGTGAATTATGAAATATTTTTATATCTTCTGATAATAATATTCCTTTATCAATTCATTTAGAGAATTTTAATCCAATAAAGTCACTTTTTATAATTTTTAATCATTGAAATTACTTTCATTGGAAGCTACCCAAGACTCATCACATAAATTATGAGTTTCTATTATAGCCTATATATCACACATCTAGCAGTATAAGGCAGAGAGTGAAATAAATTATATTAAATAATTTGTTAGCTGTTTTTTCAGCTTTATTGTCATTTAATTGCCATAAGCACTGTAAGTTTGAGATCTGCAACGTGTTTTTATATACTTATGCATTAAGAAATGATTACCTCATTAATATTAGCATCTCCAGCACATTAGAGAAATTGCCATTGTTTTGTAGTAGATTTAAGATCTACTTTCTTAGCACCTGTTGTTTACTGTAATTGCCTTAGTGTATGTTGTGTTGCTTTTTGTAGCAAACAACTATTCTCTCTTGACATGAATGAACACGGAAAAAAAATTTTCTGATGTACTATGTATTCAATAGATGAACAAAGGGGAACAAGGCGATACAATGTAGCCAAGACAGTCTTTTCAACAAGTGTTATTGAAACAAGGGGATATCCATATTCAAAACACACACACACAAAACCAGACATATGTCTTAATTTCTTAAAAAAATTAACTCAGAATGGATCATAGCCCTAAATGCAAAATTAAAAATTATAAAACTCCTATAAAAATAATAGAAGAAAATCTAGATGACCTTGGGTATAGCAATGACTTTTTAAATACCAAAGCTATTATTTATGAACAAAAAAATTGATAAGCTAGACTTCACTGAAATTAAAAACATCATGTTTTGCAAAAGACAACCTTCAGGTAATGAAAAGAGAAGTCACAGACTAGAAAAAAATATTTTCAGAGGACATACGACAAAAGGCTGTATCCAAACATAGAACTCGTAAAAAACTCAACAATTAAATAAAAACACAATTTAAAGACTACATCAAAGGCCTTAAAGGACATCTCACTAACCCAATATATGCACATGGCAAATAAGCATATCAAAATCAAGTGTCATCAGGAAAATGCAAATCAAAACAATAATGATCTCCATATGCCTATTAGAATGGTCAAAATCTGGAAATGAATAACATTAAAATGTCATTATATCTTTGTTATTTAGTCAAACCCACAGAATCTACACCACCAAGAATGAACCTGAATATAAATGTAGACTTCGGGTGAAAATTATCAATGTAGGATTATCAATAGTAACAAGTAACAAGTGTACACGCTGATGCGATGAACACTGACAATGGGGGATGTGAGGCATTTACAAGGGCAAAGGTATATGGGAAATCTCTGTACCATCCGTTCAACTTCCCTGTGAACCACCAAAAATGCTCTCAAAAATAAAGCTCATTTTTAAAATGTAGCAGACTTCTAATTCCAATCAGGATGAAATAACAGGGTCTAGATTTAACTTTCTAGAGGAAACTGCTGGAAAACTGGGCAAAATACTTCCAACAGGAAATGATGGGAATGACGCGGACATGTACTGTGGCTCTTCTGGAGGCACAATTGAAACTATAGTGGAATGAGGACAATCATAAGAACAGCATGGTGATCTCACTGGTTGAAAATTGAAAAAAAAAAAAAAAAAAACAGTCTAAGGCAGGTAGAAGTTAAAAGGCAAAATGCTAGAGATTAAAAAGAAAAATTAACTATTCAAAAAGAGCTTAAGAAATCTTTCTACTCTGTTGCTAAACACTAAACTGTAGACACATACAACAAGACTCCATGAGGTCAGGTGAAAAATAACCAGAGTTCTATAAACGACAAAATTCCCCGAGCTCACACAGGAGAGGGAGTCATTCAGCCGGGTCAGCTGGAGCGGGTCAGCTGGAGCGGGTCAGCTGGAGCGGGCCAGCTGGAGCGGGTCAGCTGGAGCGGGCATTCCTTGATAATCACCAGAGCAGTGAGGAGAAACCCCGTAGAGTCAGACTGGAGTAATAGGACAAAATTACTACGTAAAGTGCAGTCAATATTACCCTGTCAACTTTTAAAAACAAGACTCAAATGGATCTGATTCATAATCAAACTGTCCTTCAGAAAATCACAACAATCTTTAAGAAAAGATTAAAAAATCAGAATACTTAAATATGTTAGATCACCATATCCAACAGCCAAGCAAAAATAACTAGAAAGATCAAGAAATAAGAAACTGCGATCCATAAACAGTACAACTATGATTAGAAAGTAATTTCATCAACCTGATTATGGACATCTAGAAAATTCTACAATTAATTATTTAACTCAGGTTGAAAAACTGAGTACTTCCCTCAAACTCGGGGACAAGAAAAACATGTTAGCTTTCTCTGCTTTATTCAACAATAAACGAAAAACATGCACTGTGGAAGGGAAGAGATTTTTCTTTATATTATGGAGTTTTTTTTAAAAAACGTTGCAAATAATCACAGAGGTTAGCAAAGTTGCAGTATGCAAGTCAATATTCAAATATCAATTGTTTGTATTCTAATACAAGTTGGAACTTTACATTTTTTGTTTTAAGGAAATGTACAGGCAGAAATGAAGGCGAGCAGGCAGGAAGAGAGAGGAGGCAGAAACACTTTGTTTTACTTAGTTGTTCATCTTAGTTGCTGCCCTGGACCCCCGTCTTAAACCAGAGACCATGGGAGGTATGTGGACTAGACCCAGCAGGCCAAACCATTGGGCCACCAGAGTGCGCCAAATCATGCCCTTTCTAATACCATAATGTTATACAAACCTATGAAATATTTATGATTATACTTAGTGGGATTCATGCATGAAATCTTGAGAGAAATGAAAGAAAACCTAATAAATAGTGAGATACAGCACATTTCATGAATTGGAAGTCTCAATAATATTGATATATTAATTCTCCCCAAATTAATGTGTAGGTTCAAAGCAATAGCAATCAAATCACACTATTTTTAATAAAAATTAGTGTGCCAATGCTAATATTTAAAAGATACAAATAACAACGATAAGTCCAAACAAATTTGAAAGAATAAAAGAAAGCCGAAATAGTTTACATTACTTAAATTTCTAATGTGCTATAACATGCAATAATCAAGAGAGTATAAAAGTGACATTTTGAACTAACAGATGCAACCTCTCATACAAGAGGCCTAGACAAAATTTAAAAAGGCATATCCACTTCCAGGAATAAACACTATTTAATATCTACTTCAGTTTCTACAGTTCTACACAAGATGACAAGCTTTCAAGAAAAATACACAAAAGAAAAAAATAGTACACTATCAACACTATTAAGAACATCAGTTAGATTTGAATAAGAAAAGTTTTAATGGCAATGTATAACATTAAAGTTTTCACTTTAAGAAACTAGAAGGGAAAAAAGAACAAATAAACTCAAAAATATATCAGAAGGGAGATAATATTAAAGGCAAGAGTAGAAATCAATAAAATTAAGAACAGGAAATAGAGAAAAATCAATGAAATAAAAATCTGAATTTTTTCAAAATCAACTAAATTAGCATTCTTTAGCCACACTGACCAACATCTAGTTCAGAGAAGAAAGAAGACTCAAATCGGATATCAGAAATTAAAGGAGTAGTGTAAGGAAAGGAACTATAAACACTAAAAATAATAACAAAACTTAATAAAAAAATTTCTCTGTAAATTCAACACTTCAATGAAATAAACAAATTTATTAAATATCTCAGTGATGAAATCTTAGCCAAAACAAAAGGACAACTGGAATAGATCAAATCTATGAAGAAAATTGAATTCGTTCAACTGGAAAATCTAACAAAACTTCAGGCTCAGTTAGCTTCACTGGTGATTACTCTCCTAGTTATGTGTATATATCAATTATATTTTTGCTTATATTTTTATTTATATCTTATATTAGTTAGATATAATGGAATGCTCCATTTTATACACTATAAATGCATACAAAAAATATAAATTGTGTATATATGCACAGAGATAGAAAGAGAAGAGGGAGAGAATCACAGTTTCTTTATTCATCCAATGCATACCTAAATTGATTCCATAGCTTGGCAATACTAAATAATTATAAATAATACTGCAATGAACATGGAGTTGTATATCTTTATAAGTTAGTGTTTTTGTTTCCTTCAGATACACACCTATAAGTGGAATTTCTGAATCGTATAGTAATTCTTCTATTAATTTTTTGATTTTTAATGGCACACCAGTTGGCATTCCCAGCAACAGTGAATGAGGATTCTATTTTTCTTCAACCCTCACCAACACTTGCTTTTTCACATCTTTTTAATAAGTCTTTGAAGAGGTTGTGAGTTGTCTCTCAATGTGATTTGTATTTACATTTCCGTGATGATGGAGCACAGTCTCATGTATATGTTGGCTATCTCTATCTATCTCTATATCTTCTTTGAAAATGTGTCCATTTAGAGTCTGTCCATTTTTAAACTGAATTTTTGTTTTAACCTGGATCTCTAAATGTTCTTTATATATTTTGGATATTAACTCATTATCAGATATATGATCTTCAAATATTTTCTCTCATTCTATAGGCTGACTTTTAATTTTGTTGATGGCTTCTTTGGCTATTATCTGATCACTTTCATATTTTCTATAAAATATGAGCTGATCTGAGAGCAGCAATAGTTTGATACTGGCAAGGATTGAAAAAATTAGAAGAGGAAAATATACAATAGATGTTTTTGAGAAGAGAGTATTCAGCATAATAAAGAAATATGGAATTCTGAGAAAGGCTGGATATTCATTTGAGATCAGAAATCATACACTATATTCAGCAATATCATTTTGACAGGCTGTGTGATTTACTCCAGAAAAAAAAATGTCACTCTGTTTATCTAACACACAAAGGGAAATTTCTTGGCCTTATTTCTTTGTCTTTCACTCACACATACATACTACCCCTGTGGAAAAAAATTTTACTTTAAATAAGAAGATAATTTAAACTTTGATAATGATAATTTCCATAAGAGTTTTATGAAGAAAATGTGGCTCTATACTTGTTTTAAAGAATTATGAATGGTCATGGGCTTGAGAAGAGAGAAAAAATCCTAACTACTCACAGCTGTGCAGTCTTGGACAAGATGCTTACCTTTTCTGAGCCTTTATTTTCCTGATACACAAAAGGAAAAAAAAAAGGTATCTAGATGAGATTTATTCATATAATGTACAAATAACAATGCTTGTGTGTGTGCTACATTATCAATTAAAGTACAACCTTCAGTGAAAGCTATTAACTAAAAATTAAAGGATGTCCTTCCTTGGGAAATAATTCATTCATTTGTTCATGAAATTATTCATTTACTTATCACATAAATGGCTAGTACATACACAATGCCTACTAGCATAGGGTGGTGAGTCAGACATACAGACTTTTGAAGGCTTTTAAATCCTGCTGACACTTCTTGATTTGGTAGGAGTTTAACTCTACAGGCCTCTTATAATTTCACATGCAGAGAACAAGTAATCAACTCAGATTCAAGTCACAACTTTTCCCTTCATTTAAGAAACTTTCTTGGTTATATTGAAGACAGATAACGGCTAACTTACACAACTTTTCTGTGTGACTTATTTTCCTCTCTCATAGACTCCACCATTTGCCAGATATTTCTTTAAAATTAAACCCTACCTTCTAATTCTCTATGGCCCTCCCTATAATGGGAATATGATAAATACATTCCTAAACCAAGCTGATTATGGATAGCAACATATTTGAGATGTCTCAGTCTTGTCCACAGAAATGACTGTAGTAAGCTTTATGTTGTGGACTGAGCTGATATCAAAGGTTGATATACAAGAAATGGCCATTTGAAAAATGTTATTCTATTTTCTGTATAAAGTGGGTTGAAGAATTATCCGTCACTGCTACTCAACATCCAACCAATAAATTTCCTCTAGAATTTAAGGGCAGGAGAGTGTCTCACTAGATAAATTTTTATATTTCCTATGATCTGACAAGAGGAGTATAACACAGTAGTTAAGATGATAGCTTTGGAGTCAGACCTGGATTCCAGGGCTAGTCTTAACTTTTACAGACAAGAGAAATTACTTAGCTTTCTAAAGTCTTGGTTTTCTCATTTGTAAAATGAGATCTTGTTTGTTTTTTTTTAATTCAGTGAGATAATATAGCAATGCACGTCACAATATCTTGCATATAGTGAGCACTCCATTAATATTATATTTTTATAATATGAGAAATATACAACCCCAGACCTTTTCTCTCCTGCCCAATATGCAGATCTAATGTTTCTACTAAACTGTATTTATAACCTTGCCCAGGGTTTCTGGTACAATTTTTCTCATTCTTTCTTCTAAATCTTTTAAATGATGTTTCAATTATATTTGTATTTCTAGATACAGTCTACAGTAAAGATGACATAAGTATTTTTTAAGTATGTGGGTGCAAAAATATCTAAAGAACAGAAAATACCCATAGTTATCCTATTTTGCATAAAACTTAAATTTATTTAAGATTTAACTGCAAATAAATGAAACTATTTTGTTCAATAAACGAATGATACAGAAAACAAAAATGTTAAAGTAAAAATCTCTTCCACTAAGTTGGAGATATATATATACATACAAACATACATATATGTATATATATCTCACATATATATATATATATATATATATATATCCTTAGGCGGATTTTTTTCCTTAGGTGGCAGTTAATACATTTAAACATGTATGTACTATATATATTATTTATGATAAAGGTATCATGTAAAATATATAATTTTGACTCCCCTAAAACATAAATTCTAACTAAATACACCAAGAGAGGAAGAATTTTTCTAAACATAAAGTGAAAGAACAATAAAGAAAGCATCAATGACACACAGATTTTAAGTTTGCAGCTAGAATTTCTAAAAGCAAATATTAAAAGGCAATGTAGATACTGAGAAAAATATTTACAAAAAAAAGAAGACATGTCTAGACTTATATCCTCCAATATGTAAAATAATTAAGCAAAAGGAGTTCTTATTGATGAATTAAAAAAAAGAATCTGAATTTGTAAGGTGAAAGATTGTGAATAAGCAACCTACATGCTGACAGGTATGGGTGGTAGTTCATTGTGATTTTCAAATGCATTTCCTGGTGAATTTCTGCAATTCTCTTATACCTGCTGGCCATCTAAATACCTTCTTTGGAAAATGTCTATTTAGTTCCTCTGGCTGTCAACAAGAAGCAAAAAGATAATAATTGTTAACACAGATTGGAGAAAAATAGAACTCTTACGCATGCTGGTGGGAATGTAAATTTGTTTATCCACTAAGGAAACAACGTGAAGTTTCAAAAAAAATTAGAAATAGAATAATCCTGTGATCCGAGTAACTCCATGTTTGGGTATATTCTCAAAGAAAATGAAGGCAGGATATCAAAAGATGTGTGCACTCCCATGTTAATTGAAGCATTATTCACAATAAGCAAATACTGAAAAGATCTAAGTGTTGTCAACAGGTGAATGGATAAAGGTGTTACTTTTCTGACATATACATATATATGGCATATAAATATACACAAAATGAGACAGTATTCAGTCAAGAGAAAAGCAGAAACACGTTTTCAACAATATGGATAAACTTGAAGACATTATGCTAATTGAAAAAGATCAGGCAGAGAAAGACAAATACTGTATGATATCACTTCTATGTAGAATCTAAAAAAGCCAAACTTGTAAAAATGGAGTGACATGATGGTTACCAAGGAATGGGACATAGGAGAGACTTTTTTTAAGGGTATAAATTTGCAACTAGTGGACAAAATAGTCCTGGAGATCTAATGCACAGTATAGCAAATAGAGACAATATTATTATATTATGAACGTCAAATTTGCTAACAGATGAGACCTTAATTATTCCCACTACAGAAAAGACCTGATAGATATGTGCCGTGATAGATATGCTGACTATTGCTACAATGACAAGCATATTATAAGATATACATATATCAAATCAACATGTACTCAGATTTATTCTATGTTGTATGTCAAATACATTTCACTAGAAATTTGCAAAATAAAGCATATAAAAATATAAAAGTTTTTAACTTTAATAATTAAAATATGTAAATCAGGTACAATTTTTAAATCATCAAATAGATAAAGCTTTAAAAATGATTCTATCTGTTATGCATACTGAAATAGATATTCTCATATATTATTACTAAGAATTTAAATTATTAAAAGTTTTCTGGAAGGAGATCCAGTACAAAGCTCAAAAAATTTTTAAAAATCTGTCTTTAATCCAGTGGTTCTTTTTTTAATAAACTCTATTGAAGGAGCATTGCATCATAACATTAAATAGTTTTAAGGTGTGTATTATCCTAAATCAACATCTGTGTTTAGCATTTAATCTAACTTTAATCCAATAATTTCTCATTTAATATTAAATTCCAAGAAATGAATCATATTTTATCTGAAAAGATGTTAATATGGAATCATTATAAACTATGCCAATTTATAGATAATCATATCATCTAACAAAAATGGTAAAATGGTAAAACAGAGCATTTGCATCCATCAGCTCAAATATTGTAAATTCAGCACAAATTATAGTTCTTTAAATATTTAGTATGAGGAAATGTTTGTATTATTAAGTGGAAAATAAAACATTAAAATTTATGTTTATCCATATATAGATATATAACTGAATATTATCAGAATATCCTAATAAATAATAGATATATAATGTCATATATAGTAGATAATATATATATTCTATGTAACACATATTATGTGCATATATTTCATTATAAGTATGTATATTATATACATATCTATGTAACAGAATATATTTAAGATATATTTTGCATTCTATATTTAATATATATTAAATAAATCTACAGTACAGAAAATTAATTCTTCAAATTGATAGAAATATGTATAACATACATGTGTTTGTATGCGTTAGAGGACTTCTGATAAAATTCAGTCAGGAGAATCAGTAATTAAGTAATAAAAACGTTAACTCATAAGGTAATTTAAAAAAAGTGGTAAGATTTTACTTCTTGCTAAGATGGCAAATTAGTGCAAGATGCAAAACCCTCATTCCAAATCGCCTCTAGAAAACTTGTTAAAGTACAAGAGGAAAATCACATTTAATCAATTATTAAGAATATGAGTTAATTCCAAGAAAACCAAAGTATCATAAATTCTGTTTTTGAGAGAATATGCAATTGCAGCCTATTGTGGGGGGAAGTCAGAGTTGGTTTTTCTTATTTGTACTGTGAAAAAGAAGACACATAGAGCAGAATGAATAAACCTAAGTTAAGCTGTTGTCAAAGGAGCATTAAAATGAACATCACCAGGTCAAGAAATAGAACCCTGCCAAGAATGGAAGAATTCTGAGCATGTCTCAAAGTTTTCTACCTATCCTGCTCATCCAACCCACACAATCTAAAGGCAATTCTGACTTCATGGCCATCATTACTTCCTCTTCAGTATAGAATTATGAACACAGTGTTCACCAAAACACTTGAATGTTTACTTCATTTTTGAATGTATTATTGAATAATGAGTTTGTTCTGGCATATGGTTATCTTTGGAAACTGTTTTCAATTATACATCCTCAGGAATTATATATATATATTTATATATATGCGTATATACATATATATATGTGTGTGTGTATTTATTTACATTTTAATTTACTACTTTAATTAATTCAGTAATTTATAATATCCTTTTGTATATACAACTCTCAGTCAATAAGATGAACCTAATTTAAGTGCACATGTAGGAGGTTTATACACTCATTTGACCACCACCAAAATCAAGATATAGAATATTCCCACTACCTTGAAAAGGCTCCCTGTCCTTTTCCCAATTTCTTCCCCATCCTCATCCATGGGCCCAGAAAACCATTAACTTGCTTTCTATCAGATATTTGCCATTTATAGGATATTATATGAACAGAATCATATTGTGCACACTTTTTTCTCTGACTTCTTTATTTCCATAACATTTGAGATGTATCCAGCTAGTTGTTCATAACAATAGCTTTTTAATATTTATTGTGTTGCTACATTGTTTGAATGTACTGCTATGTTTTATTCATTAACCTGTTGATAGACATTTATGATAGCTTCAGTTTCAGTTATTATAAATCTATTACAAGCTTTTATGTCCCCTCTTTATCCTACAAAATACTTTCTTCTTAAGTCTGTTTCGTGAAGTCAGTGTAGCCAACCCATTTTATTTTCTGCTTAATATTTTCAAAGTATATCCTGCCATTTTACTTTTAGTCACATTCTTTTTATGTAAAATTAATTTCTCACAGTCTACAGATATTTAAGTGGTGTATTAAGACCATTTACATTAATTTTATTATTAACATATTTGGGTTTACATAGGCAATCTTGTTGTTTCTTCTCTATTTGATCTCTATGTTCTTATTCCCTCTATTTCTGTCCTGCCTCCTTTATCCTTCAGATTGAGTATTTTTTAGAATCTCATTTTTTATCTTCTTCTTGTTATTTAGCTAAGATTTCCTTATATTATATTTTTAGGATTTTTTGAGGCTTTATAAGCTTAGCACATTTCTTTTCAAATGTTATAACATCTTACATATAAGAGATTTACAATACCGTATTTCTATTTTATGTTCCTGCCCTTTGTTCTACTGTTTACATATGTTTTACATTTATATATGTTATGGAGACCATAATAATTTGTGTTTTTACTTTAATTAATTGGCTTCTATACAAATATAAAAGCAAGATAAAAATGTTTTTATTACCATCTGTACATCCAAGTTTTCTTCTTGTAATACAGAATATTTTCTTTTATATTTATTGTAGTTTCCTTTGTTTTTGAAATATATTTAATCTGGATATAACATTCTAGGTGTTTTTTCCCCTTCAGCCTTTTAACAATCTTATGTTGTTGTGTCTGATTTGCACATTCCCTGAAGAGAGGTCTGCAGTCATTCTTACCTTTGGTCCTGTGGATGTGGTATACATTTTCAACGTGGCTATTGTAAACTACTTTCTTAATTGCTAGGAGTTACCTGTTTTACCTTCTCTGTCTGGTGTGGAATTTTTTTGTGTTAGATTCATTGAGTATCTTGCAATCATGGCTACTGTTTACATCTTTAGTCAGACCTAATTTTTCAAGTATGTTTTCCTTTCCCACACCTTCTTTTCTTCTGTTATTCTAACTAAATGTATCTTATATCATTTAATGTTTCCTCTATAGAAAATTGAGACTCTGGACACTTTTGCCATCTTTGTTTTTTCACTGTCTCATTATGATGGATTCTATGCTGTCTTCAAATTCACTGATCTTTTCTTCTGTAACACTAATTACTGCTAAAATTTTTTTATCTATATTATATAGAATCTTGCAACTTGTGACTACACTGTTTCTGCATTTACATAGGTGTTTTATTTACATTTATCAAAATATTGCAGATTTCAGTCTGCAAATCCTTTTAGACATTTAGTTACATATATAACTATATATACATTTAATTTGGAGAAACCATTGTAGGTAGTTTTTTAAAAATTGGTTTCCTTTTGCTTATTTTAAATAGCAGAAGTATAATTAAATTTTTGTGTTGACCTTGAATCTTGTGATATTGGAAACTTACTTGTCAGTACTAGTGCTTTTTTTGTTCTGTTTTGCTTTTCAGAGTACTTGGTATTCTACATATAGACAGTTATTATTTATAAATATGAAGACTTTACTTTTTCTCCAGTCTATATGCAATTTCTTTATTTCTTTTCTTATTGCACTGGCTAGGACTTCTACATGGTTTTGAAAGAATGTGTGAATGGATATCCTTGTCTGGATTATTAAGGTAAAAAACATAAAGATTTTAAGGGTTAAGAATTCAGTGTTTCATCATTTGGTATTCTGTTAGCTTTAGCATGTTGTACATGCCTTTAGAGGGTTTTTTATAAAGTCTTTCGATTCCTAGCTTTCCAAGAGTATCCATCACAAAGCAGGTTTAAGAAGAAAATAGGTCATCGGAAATGAAGAGGAGAGACAGATACTTATAGCAGGATTATTAATATCAATGAATTATTAAATATTTATTTAGTATTGATATGAATAGCTGATAATTTGTACTTTGTTAAATGGTTTCTTGTATCAATTAATATGATCAAGTCATTTTCTCAATATTGTGAATTATCTTTGTTGACTTTCTAGCATAGAATCAATCTAACATTTGTGAGATAAAACCCATTGAGCTTGATATGATTCTTCTAGAGAAAATTTGTGTTCTGTGATGTCCAGTGAGCCAGAATGTCACAATGTATTACATATTCATGCTAATTTCTCAGCATAAAATTTCTTTATCAGAATATGTGCATGTATTTTATAAACAGTGCAGCACTGAAACCCAAACCTGTATAGTAACTGATTTCTAGTTATCATTTCTCAAGATAAACTATTTTTTTTCTTCTAGATCCCAGGCCAAGATAGAAAAGTTTGTCTTCTTACTTTGTTGGTGAGTTATAGTTTGCTATCCTACTCTTTTATCAAGATAAAACTCATTAAAAATTTCAACTAGATGTGCCCTGGTGGAGTAGCTGTTCAGCACAGTCCAAGTAAACCCCCAAGTCCCATGTTTACGTCATGGCACTGGTGGGAACAGCCAAAATGAACTAGATAAAACAAATCAAAATGCTTCTTCCTCCTCTGTCTTCCTGCCTACCTGCCTGCCTCTGCTTGCTTTCATTCCAATCTTCACCTTTCCCTAAATTGTTTTTCTCCCAGAGAACTTAGTTTCAGTTCTCACCTTACAAGGAAACAAGAATTTGTCTCCTAATTTGCATAAATAACAAAATGCAAATTTCCTAGTTTGGGGATTAAAGACATGCCTCAGAAGCCTTGCTGCTCTAGGGTTAATTTATTCCTTTGGATTTCAGCCATTTTTATTTTTTGTTTGTTCATTCATTTCTTGAATTCTTAGATTTTGGTAGTCTTTATTTTATTTGGGGAATTTTCAGACTATGTAATAGTTATTTATAACCAAAAATTCAAGTCTATATCAGTTTAATATACACAAGAAACAATACAATTGATTTATCATCCCTGTTTAGTGTTTCATGCCTTTCGTGTCATTTCCATTTGCCTACTATTTTCTTCTTCTGTTTTTGTCCTTTGATTTTTAATGAATAGTCCAAGGAAACTTTGCAGACATGTTTGGCAAAAGAAAGTTCTTGCAGCAGTACCAGGGTAGAATGACACATTGAGATCATGGCTAACCAGTACAGAGATAATACAAGGTCACATCAAAAACGTGTGGCTCTTGTCTAACAGAAGCAGTTATGAAAAAACCAACAAAACAAAATAAAAAATGGTTAATAACCAAAAAAAAGTTTTAACCCAAATAATCTGGTGAAGCATTTAGGAGGAATCACAAGAGATTTCTGAAACCTCCTGATGCTTCATTTTGTTCTAGAAATGCCCATTGAAACTCGGTGTCTATCATGAATCTGACCTTTCTCTGCCTCTTCGTTTCTCTGAGACATACACTTGTTTTCTATCTCATGTCATTTCCTCAGGGTTCTGTTGTGTGTTAATGAGTTTTAATAAGATGAGAAAATGCATGCTATTGTGTTTAGGTAGCAAATGATTTACCCGAGAAAAATAATGTCTTAACCTAATTAAAATGCTTGTCTCCACAAAACCCTCAAGGGGCAATGCTAATAGTGAGATTTTCAGACATTGTGTCAGCCTCATAGGGATCCACTTTTCATTGTTAGGACATTTGTCATCCTTCAAGTCTTACTTAACTCTAAATGGAAGATCAAGTTATGCTTCCACCTTATAGCCTAGGCACCCCATTGATTTAGAAAATAATATTTTTTGTAACAATGAAGAAAAGTTTTTCATTTATTACGGAATTTGGAATTTTTTAAATTGGAGAATATTTTGATTGTATGTGGATTGTAGGAGAACAAAATAGATAAAAATAAGAGTTTGAGGAGAGAGGCCTTTATGAAAAGTTCGTTTGCTATTTACATTTTATTAAGACTGCCTTAAACATTAAGAAGAGTCATTAATTTAAAGAATAGCTTTTCATACCTTTTGTATTTTGAAATTATTGATTACAGTTTTTTGAATAGGTGATATGTTTTGATGGTTCCAATCAAAACTGAGAATTAGTATATTTTGTAACTATGGATTCTAACCTGGGTAGGAACAGGTTTTACCCAATACTTCAGGGAGCACAATGGGTAAAATGGAGCCTCCTTAAATGTAGAAATATCCAGAAAAACAGAAATGAAATTAATAAAATATCTACCTTAATTTTTTTTTTAATTGGACAAGGTCAGACTGATAACAGTTTTAGTTTTTTAGAATTAAATGCCGGTGACATGTACACAGATACTCATCTTATACAAGAACGCCTTGGGATGCTATAAAAAAAACATTAACTTAAATCTGAACTACTATACAAAGAAGAAATCTCGCACAGATAGGATAGGTACAGTTGGTCTGTTTCAGTATAGTTCCAGAGAGTTCTCCTGTTCTCTTCTTGCTACAGATTATCAAGGACTAATAAGAAATTTCTACCTATGCATCACTGAACAGTGTGTGTGTGTGTGTGTGTGTGTGTGTGTGTGTGTGTGTGTGTGTGTGTGTGTAATACATTAAAAGGTTTTTTGGGGGGGATACATTTGCTACTGAAAGATATTTGTGCCGGTAGTCAGTGGAAGCAGAAGGGAAAGGAACAGAGTTAGTCCTGGAATTAAAAAGGCTGGAGACCACGAGTGGTGCCAATCTAAGGTCGTACCACAACGAGGATCCACTGGGATGCCCCTCGGCTGGGAGGAAGATGAAACTCTTTGAAAAACTAAGTCTGAGGCTCCTCTGTGGCCAGTTCCCCTCTAGACCATGGCCCACATTTATCCTATCTCTTAAAGGGATACTATGTTTAATAAATCCCATTTGCTTTTGCTTTTGAATGGAAGTGCTGACTTTTTTGTCTCCTGGGTGGGTGGACCCAACGAAATCTTCTCTCAGGCTCGCAAGAATCCAGGAGAGTGACCCAAAGATCTCGCATAACACGTGGACTTGTGGATCTTACCTGATGATTGCAAGTCCAAAAGAGGCTTTCTATTTAAAGCAACACTCTTTCCAGAAGGTGTTTTAAGATAAATTCCTTACTGTATGTAGCTCATATTACAAATCAGCTTTTACATTATTTGCAGCATGTCAATACTTATAAAATGCACTAAAACATACACAAAAAGCATCTACCAATAGCTTGCATGTTCATATTAAGAAGCTTCATGATCATAGAGTCATAAAAAAAGAACTGGAGAAAATAACCGCTAAACTCAAATAACACTAAATACGTGACAGGCACTGGTCTATATACTTTAAATATGCTAATTTATTTGCTCTCAACAACAATACACTAAAATAGGTACTGTCATTCCTGCAGAGATGGGACTCAAGACACAGAAAGTGAATTGAATAATTAACAATTTTTGAGATGGATTTGAAAATGTCTCCACAACTTGTGGTCTTAATCAGTACAAATCTAAGGATCACTCCCAAATAAGAGAAACTAGACAGGCATTAAAATAAGAGTAGAATATGAGTCGGAATCACATACACAATATATGGCCATTAGAAGGAATGTGTCAATCATATTTTTCATTTTTGATTATTGCTATGTGACTGCACTTAAGAAAAATGGATTTAGATGTCCCTTTTGATTCGTCTAAGCAATTATATACTTTTATCTAAAAAAAAAAAAAAGCTACAAAAGTCTATTAAGTCAATCTAGAACAATAGGGTGCTTTTTTTTTTTTTTATGGAAACATAAAGGTTCGAACCTGCCACTCTTAATGCTCAATGAATGTTTAAAACTTAAGATTATTTTCACTTAATACAAAATGATTTTATTAGAAATAATTGAAGTAATTACTCCCAAATTGATCTACGCTTCCCACTGCTACAGATTTTTAACTTATTTCTATTGAGCTTTCAGTGCTTCAAATGTAAAGTGCTTTGAGACTTTTGTTAAAAGATGCTTTTAAAAATACACACTGTCAAAGTGTTACGTTTCTGTAAAACTCAGTTATATCAGGCAGTGTACATATTAAAATTTTGAAGTGACTCATCTTAGATTCCCTGTGTTGCTTATATGACCTAAACCATAGATATAAATGGTTTTCAACTTGCAAATAAGAGTATCACTTTTTTAGCAAGATGACCTTGGATGAATTCAATTCGCTGGCTTCTTATCTCTCTCTCTCTCTCTCTCTCTCTAGCTCTCCACATTTGAGATTTATAAAATGCATGTTGCTGCTCTAAGGGATATGATAGTCTCACTGTCACACAAATGCCACTTAGAATTCCCTAAACATAAAACAGGAATTGGAAATCAGTTTCTGAAATTAAACAAATGGAAGGGTTTGTTTCTAAATATGTTTATTATCATGAAGCATTGTTTTAAAGCTCTTAGAAAATTCTAACCAGACTTTTTTATTGTGAGAAGTTTTACAATCTTAGAAGATAAAAAAAAGTATTATTTTATACTTATGGTAGATACACAAATATGTATTTTTCTTATATTGGTCCATATGTATGACTCATGAGCACCATATACGGAAGTCTCCTGCTTACTCCCTATTAGGCATTTCATTCTTTTATCTATATTAATAGAATTTTTAGGTGGATATGTGGCTACTCTGAATAAAACTTTATTTTGCAATCTCCCTTGTAATTATTTATGGCACTATGGCTATGTTAGGCTAATGTGGTGAGTAAAGATGTGATGAGATGAGAATCTAAAGTGAAGCGGCTTGTGAAAAACCTGGAACTATTTCTTAAGAGGCAACACAACTGCACCATTCGCCTCCCGTCACTCTCTTTCTAATCACGGTGTGGAACAGATGCTGGCAGCCTGAACCACGAAGTCGAGGCCTCACGTGAGGCAGCCATTCAAGCTGATTCTGAAGCTCAAACACCAGAGACCGCCACACTAGCTACCAGCAGATAGATACACTAACTTGGTCTGAAAAGAAAGCCATTTTTCAATTCCTGGGGCATGTCTAGATCTCTAAAATATGCTAATAGGAAGTGGTTTCTCAAATCATACCACACCTGAAAATCCCACTCTGGGTGTCAATGGCCATCTTGAATAAGTGTAGAATGCCTAAGAGATAAGGAAGACAAGAAACCATTACAAGGAGACATGAAATCCAATGAATAAGATAGTTTCACCAAGTCAAATTGTTTGGAGATGATCTAATAAAGAAATTCCTTTACTGAGAGAGAAAACGGTCTTCATACTTTCTATCCAATGAGAATTGATACATCCTCTACGCTAGTAACACTAGCTGTCTCCTTTCTCTGGATTGGAGCTTTTATTATGGTTGTCTTCTTCATGGACCACTATCTCAGTCTAATTTCAATCAAAAGAGAGAAATCACACAGTTATTTAAACAGAGGAAACTTAATATAAAGACTATTGAAGTAACAGGAAGATTGGAATAATGGGGAACTAACTAGTAAGAAGTAAAGACAATTCTAAAGAATACAAGAAAAATACATATAAAGAGCAGTCAGTACCCCTAGTACTGAGACATATCATTCAAGGAAAGTACTCCACCTCCACAGGACTGAGATCCTGACCTTGTCAAGAAGACAAGGTCATGCCCCACTGGATGGCAGACCAATGCCTGTGTGCTCTGCCAGTATGATTTGCTAGAAAATTGTCATCTGAAAATTGCCAAAAATTCATCCCCTAGGATACCAGGGAAAGGGAAAGGTGTTTATGGGGAATCATCTCCTTATCTTCCAGAATACAATAGTTCTCGGCTGTGCACATAACTGTCCAGAATAGAGTTTATTTCCCAAACTCTATAGCAATCATGCATTACCACTGGTAACAGCTGATGTGTCAGACCCAGTTCTGACTCCTGAGCTGGAAGGAGAAACATATAGCAGTTCTCAAGGACTTCCTTTAAGGAACAGTGCATATAATTCTTTTATCCCTTTCTGTTTGGTTCCATGCACTGTCATTCCTCTTGGACTGTAGGTCTCTTCATCTTGGACTAGAGAGCAAGACCACATCAAGTAGAGTAAAAAGATAGTACTCAAGTCCCTAATACCTATGGCAACCTGTGATAACCTGGAACGTTCACCTGATTTGTTTTTTATTTGGGGAAAAATGTCCACATTTGCATTGCTCAAGCCACTGTTATTTTGTTACTACAGCTGAACTTAAATATAATATGTCCTGTTTTTAAGTCATACCTATCACTCCCAATTATCACTCCAATTACAGATAAACTACTTACCTAGAACTGATTCCCCATTAGTCTTCAGAATGTCCATTTGATCAACTAGTTTATAAATAAAAACTTTATGATAAAGAAATAGTTAATAAGTTGAAAGGGAAATGAGAAAACACCTATATTATCTATTTGAAACTTTATAAATCTAAATTAAAAATTTGGAGAGTCGAGGTTACTGTGATTATCTTGACCAGATAAATCCCATGTGTTAGTATAGATGATAGAAGTTGGCCATACACTTGGATTTTTTATCTGATTATGAAAATATTTATAAATAATTTATGATTTTCGTGTGATTTGGTTTTGATTTATTTTTCTGTGTCATACGAAGAAAGTGGCAGAAATGAGACTGACTCAACATTCTTGATTGCTGTTTGCTGTTTCACGAGCACAAGAATCTCTCCACCACAAAATAATGCAAGACCCATGAATAACCACAGCAAGGATATAGGCAAAATTATCTGTTTCTATTATTTCTTTAACGACTACAAATAGATAAAAAAAAGAAATGATTATAGATTACCTCAAGGTTTGATGATGCTTATCAAAAATATTAATAAGAACTATTTTAAACTACAATACAGCTCATATTTTAGCTTGTTTAAGCATCAAAATTCACTTTATCTTAGTGTAAAGAAGTGAAAAATTGAGAAAACCTACAATTTTCAAAAAGAGAACACCAAAGATTAAATATGGAAGAAATATGCCAGAATGTAAATATAAACAAAAATTATGGAAGGTTTGCATTTTAATGGATTATTAAATAAAGTGGAAAAAATATGTAATTGAGAAAATCTTGAAATCCATGTTCTTTAAGCAGGGTTCAACTTCTGTTGCACTGTCTTTTATCAACTGAGTTGTCTCCTCTCCAAATTCATAGGTTGAAGGTTTTCCTTCCTATGTGAATGTGTTTGGACCTCTAAGGAGGTCCTTACAAGAAGAGGAAGAGATATCGGAGTGTATGTGACACACAGAAATGGTCACGTAAAACCATAGTAAAAAGACCGAGAGAGGAGAAATCCAAAGAGAAGAGACCTCTGGAGAAACTAAACCTGCCAACATCTTGATCTTGAACTTCTAGTTTCCCGAATAGTGAGAAAGTAGATTTCTGTTGTTTAAGTCACCCAGTTCATAGTATTTCCTTATGGCAACCCTAACAAATTATAGCACATTTTCAATATGGTCCAGAAAAGCAATAAAATTCATGTAATTAATGAGTACCCACTATGTGTCTTAGCTCTAATTCTAGATTTATTTAGGCTAAACCCTGCCTTCTTTGAATATTCAAACTGTTTGTTTCTATCTCTGATATATCTCTCTTTCGAAATCTCTTGCTCTATTCATGACAATTAATAACTGTATATAGTCATAGGGTGATAGGTGCTAATCCCTTTAACAATCAACAAGTGTATTTATAATTATTATAAATATTTAGGGAATGTATAAACACCAACCTTAATACCAAAATACCAGGATAAGTCATACATTTATAACATAATGTCAAGAGAGATGGCAAACTCACCAAAAGACTAGAAGTACAGCTAAACTTAATATGCTGTTTTATAGTTGTATTCGCTAATCAACTTATATTTGCCTTTCATGGTTTTCAAGATATTAGAGGAGATTTGGAGGAAAATTAATTTAGAACGATTTTAGTGTAACAAAAATATCACAAGAGAAACATCCATTTTAATGCTTTAAGTATAAAACACTTCCTTTTATGTCATTTTAAAATTTTTGAATATTCACAGACACGTGTTAGACAAAGATAACAACCTTGACTCCTAACAGTTTTATGGATTTTGATGATCAGTTTAAGCAAACTCAACTAGCAGAGTAGGGTAAAAATTATACAAAATAAATTTTAGCATATAGAAGAAACTGTTCAAATTGCCTTGGTACTTAAGTGGTCCGAAAGCATCATACTATTTTTGGTTCAATTAGCAATGTGGACTTCCTGAAATCACTTGACCTCCCAGGGCCTTAATTTCCTTAAATTGAAGACAGTAAAGTAGAACTAAAGAGTTTCTGCTGAGGGTTGCTATACAAATTTATGGGGGTGAACAGGCACCCTAATGAGACACAGAGTCAGAGTTATGTGGCTAGAATCACTGGGCAAGTTTTTTTAAAATTAGTAGCAGTGACTTTAAATTCCGCGAGGACTGGGAAGGTTACATTTAGAAACGAACGCACACATGTGGGTGGCATTCCATATGCATGACTCCACATGTGTAGGCAATATGGTGTCCTGTATATACCTGGGGGATGGAACTCCTCCTTCATGGGTGTAACTGCGGGGCAGAGCTCTCACAGAGCTGCAAGAACTGCTAAGGTCGGCTGGAGTGCTTGTGAGAGCTGATAGAATAAATGGTGGGAGTAACTAAGAGGTGTGTCTTCAGACCTGGGGTGTTGAAGAAAGGTCTTTGTAAGTCCATCTTTATCATGCCTGGGTGGTAATAACTTACTTTAGCAGTCTTAGATTTTGCCAGTTAATTTCCTGCTTATAAATCTGTATACCTGCTTGGTAGATTTTAAGCTACACTGTCCCCACATCAAGAACGACCTCCAAATTGTTCAGTCCCCTCTCCGTACTCTCGGGCCTTGTGAACAAAACCTCTCGAGACCACTTCCCTCCCTTTTGGGTTCAGCAGAATGGAAGGGCTGAAGTCAAACAAGATAACCTATTTCTGTTAAAAAAAAAAAAAAAAAAAACAAGAACAAAAACTTACAGGAATATCCTGGAAAATGAACACCCTCTACTCCCATCCACTGGAAGAAAATTGCAGAAAGGACCATTGTGAGCACTCTGTCAAGAGTTCACTGAAGGAAAAAATATCTCAAGTTTCTGTGATTGTCTCTCTTGATACCCAGCTGTCACTTGGTACCCAGAGTCCTGGGCCAGAGTGACCGATAGACGTATCAACATTTTAATTAGTATAGATGCAAGTCAGACCACTTGTTGGAAGTTCTTTGCTTCAAATTAAAAATAACTTATTGTCTCCTTTCTTCTCCCTTGCACTTACCCCCAATCTGAGTATGTGTATCAACCTCACCCACAATTAAAACAGTGGGCAATCCTAACAAAGCAACCTGACAAAGTGTTCCCTGGTTCAGAATCCTCAGTAAGATTATAAACTTTTAATTTTTTTATTGAGGCAATTTTGATTGACAAAATAAAAGTTTAGATGTGCAGATTCACTCTGCATCAAATGTATGATAACACATCACGCCCACCAAAATATTGAGTTGTCCTCCACCATGGTCCATTGAGTCCTTTTCTCTCACAACTCCACACCCCCTTCTTCTCTGGCAGCCACAGTTCATTGTCAACCTCCAAGGGTTAGTTTTTGTGTTGCCTGTTCATTTGCTTTGTTTCTTTATAGTCTACACATGAGTGAGTTTGTCTAGTATTTGTCTTTCTTCTGACATTTCATTTAGCAAAATCTCCTCTCATTCCATTTATGTCAAATGACAAGATCACATTGTTTTCATCACTGTGTAGTGTTCCGGTGTGTATATATACCACCTCTTCTTTATAACCAAGAAACTATTAATCACAGCTACTGAACCCTTTTATTTCAGTTATCGGCAACTTTTCCCACATTCATTCTCGGTTTAACTGTGTGCTTCACTTTGGTCAGTGGGATAACAGCAGATGTAATCCAAGCAGATTTGAACAGTTCTTGTACTGTAAGATTATTCCCTTTTGTTGAAGCTGTAACTATGACATGTAAATAAGTCAAAGCTAGTCTGCTGGAGAATATCAATCAGTCATCCCCACACTCATTGTTCTAGTTAACATCCAGTCACCACCAGATGATCTGACTTGGTCAGATCACTTGGGACTAACCAGTCCCTAGCCCAACTTGCTAATTAACTACAGACACGAGTCCAAATGAGATTAGCTACGTCTAACATAGACTGGAAGAACTTTCCCACAGAATCTTGAGTTAAATAAATCGATATTATGAAATTATTAAAATTTTAGTTGAGTATAATATTCATAGACAGTGATATAGTTTCAAAGTCCTCTTTAGTTCTAAAATGTTGAGATCTTGATTCTCAGTTATAAAGTGGCAGAAGCAATCTTTAAGATACAGAGCATGTTCAACTATTTGCATGTGGACAAATCTTTGAGTTTCAGTTTCCTACTCTTACATGCATAAGCTGACCATCCATTCTGAAGGACCAGGGGCAGTCCCAATTTTCCCCTCAAAATTATTTCAGTTGAGTCAGTAAATTATATAATAATCTTAAAATATTTCCTAAATTTGGAGGCAGGAAAAATAAGATGAAAATATTGTTGATTTTTTAAGATTAAATTTTGATAAGCAATCCAAATATTTATTGAGCACAAAATATGAAAGCTCTACTGTAGAGATAAAGATCGATAACACACAGTCCATGTTCTCAGAAGTTTACCATTTACCATTATGAATAGAATTGTGTTTTCCCCATATTCAAATGCTGAGGGCTTATGTCATGGTATTTAGAGAAGGAGTGTTTGGGAGATAATTAAATTTAAGAGGGTTGGCTCTCATGATGGGATCAGAAGTCTTCTAAGAGATACTAAGGAGTATGCTCCATCTCTCTCCACTATCTGAGGACTCAGAGAAAATGTGGCAATCTATGCACTAAGAAGAAACCAAAGGAACTTTACCAAAAACCAATCATAGATATTGGTCATAATCATGATAGTTGAATAGTATACATTATGGTTAAAATACTTGATTCTCAGCTTCCAGAATCATGAGAAAAAAATTAATTTCTATTGTTAAAAACAACCAATTTTTGAGATCTTTGAGATCTTTATGGCAGTCTGATCTAAGATGACTATACATCTCTTCTAAAATATATAAATTTTAGAAAACCCTATAGTTGATGCATATGAAATAGCATGAATTTCAATGTCTCTCTTTTTAAAAAATAAATTTATTATTGCTTCTTTTATTTGCATTACTAAATTATTTTCAGGTTAATTGATTTACGCTTCAGTCACTGTGCTTATCACACCATATCCCCAGTCACCATTACTTTTCCTTGCACCCCACTCCCCTCCTCTGATAATCACAGTCTTGATTCTATGAATTTTGTTTTTCAGTTGATTAGTTTTCTTTCTTTATATTCTACATATAAGTCAAACACCTATTATTTTTCTTTTTCTTTTTGGCTTTTTTCATTTAGTATAAACATCTCAAGTTTTATCCAGGTTGTTACAAAAAGCCCAATTGCATATGTTTTTAATATCCAAGTAGATTTCCATTTAGTATCTATGCCAAATTTCTTTATTCAGTCATTTGTCACTGGACATTTAGGTGGGTTTCCTTGTCTTGGCTATTGTGGATTATGAAAGGGGGTGTAAATATCTTTTTTTGATTAGTGATTTTTACATTCTTTGGATATATACTTAGAAGTAGGATTTCTGGATCAAATAATTCCATTTTTTTTTTTTTGGGGGGGGAATCTCCATACTGTTTTCCTTAGAAGTTGCACTAATTTATATTCCCAACAACAGTGTAAGAGAGTTCCTTTTTCACTACACTCTTGCCCAAATTGTGTTTAGAAGTAAACCAGAAGCTCAAAGGTGTCATGTCTTTAAAGAATTAAAGAAAGTATAATACATTCAGCACTTGCAGACACAGCTTGCTAACATGCTTTATCATTGATGGAGTCAAAACAGTCAGTGGAACCAGGCAAAACAATGAATAACTTAATGATGAAGGTGGATCCCTGCTCTCCTCCACGTACTGAATAAAGATCCCCTCTCCACAATGGAGTCATCCCTGTTAAAATCTTGCCTTTGCCTGGGACTGGGGTGGGGAATGCAGACTGCCATTTTTTTCAGATGGTTAACCCCTGAATAAAGCCTATTTTATCTTGCAGCAATGCCTCTGCTTTCTGTGAATTTGGCTTACAGACAAATGTCAGCAGTCAGATATTTGCTGATAGCATTTCTAGTATTGACCATTCCCAGAGGTACAGGGAATATTTCATTGTGTTTTTTCTTTGTATTTCCTTTATTATAAGTTATGAAGAACATTTTTGATATCTGTAGGTTTTCTGTGTATCTTCTCTGCAGAAGTGTGAATTCATATTTACTCATTTTTTGAATGAGTGTTCACTTTTTTATTGTTGACATATATGAGCTCTTTATATATTTTGGAGATTAACCTCTTGTCTGATGTATAACAGGCAAATATCTTCTCCCATTCAGCTGGTTACCTTTTTCGGGGTGGGAAGGTGGTCTCCTCTGTACAGAAGCTTTTTAGGTTAGTTTGATATAGTCCCAACTGTTTAATTTTGCTTTAGATTACTTTGCTGTTGGTGTCACTTCTCCAAAGATCTCTCTGAAGTTGATGGAGTGTATTAGCTATGTATTTTATGGTTTCAAATTTTACATTTAATTCCTTGATCAATTTTGATTTATTTTTGTGTATGTTGCTAACATATGATTTAGCTTAATTTTTCTGCATGTATCTGTCCAGTTTTCTCAGCACCATTTGTTGAAGACCTTCCTCTATTGTATGATCTTGACTCCTTTGTCATAGATTAACTATCCATGTATGTATGGCTTTATTTCTGAACTCTGAATTTAATTCTATTGGTATATGTGTCTGTTTTTATTCCAATACCTTACTGTTTAAATGATAATCACTCTTTAGTATAGTTTGAAGACTGTCATTCCTCCATTTTTATATTTTCTGAGGATTGCTTTGACTATTTAAGTTCTTTTGAGGTTCCTAGGAATTTTAGTGTCATTTAGTGTATTTGAAAAAATGTCGCTGGAATTTTGATAATAATTGCTTGTGTATATACATATTACTTTGAGTAAGGTGGCTGTTTTAACTATGCTACTTCTAATCTATGAGTACGGAATCTTTCCATCACTTTGTGCTTTCTAGTTCTTTAAGAAATATCTTGTGGTTTTCAATAAATAGGTCATTTACCTCCTTTCTTAAATTCATTCCCAGGTGTTTTTATCCTTTTTGATATGATTATGAATATGGTTGCTTTCTTAATTTGTTTTATCTTTAGTTCGTTAATTACATATAGAAATGCCATTGATTTTTTTTTTTTATCCTACTACCTACTATATTCATTTATTATTTCTAGAAATTTTTTAGTGGAGCCTAATAATTGATATCACTGATTAACATAGATGGAAAAATCCTCAATAACATTGACAAACTGAATTCAACAATACATTAAAAATAATTATACATCATGACCAAGTGGAATTTATTTTGAAAATACAAGCATAACTCAACATGCATATATCAATCAACATCACATGCCACACCAACAAAAGTAAAAACAAAAATCATATGAGCATATCAATAGACACAGAAAAAACTTTAACTAAGATTCAACATCCACTTATGATTTAAAAACTCACTAAAATAAAAGTAGAAAAACATACCTCAACATAATAAAGGCCATATGTGACAAAACCATAGCTAACATCGTATTCAATGACAAAAAAACAGAAATCTTCTCTCCTAAGGTCTAGGACAAGACAAGAATGTTCACTCTCAGCACTACAATTCTAGACAGAACAATTTGGTAAGAAAATAACATTAAACTAATTCAAACTGAAAAAGAAGAAATAAAACTACAACTATTTGTGTATGACATAAACTTAAATATCTCTCTTGAGTTGATGAATGTTCTTATTTATGACTGAAACAATTCTTACTGATAAAATAATAAGGTATCTCATATCTCAGAAACATTTTCTCAGTATATTATACACAAGAATATAGATATGTACTTGAGAATTGCTAATTGTGTTTCTTATTTATACGTGACTTTAAAGAATGATATATGTATATTACATACACTAGAAAACTCCTTTTGTCTTTAGCTGTTATATATAATTTTATCTGTAAATACATGTTTTTTACCAAGTCTTATCTCAGATATGAGTGTCACATTAGTGACTGATATATTTATATTTTTGCCAGCTGCTACTGATTCCAGCAGTCCAAAGTAATAACATGACTTGATCTGTGCTTTTTGTTTAATCTCTCTTATATCTTTAAATCAAATGTAAATAATGCTCTTGTTAATTTCTGATTCTAAAATTATCTGACAAATCCTGGAAGGAGAATACTTACCAGAAGTGATTCCTTCCACTTGATTATTCCATTGACTTTAAATTAAATATTAATTTTATTTTTATTGTAAATACCAGCATCTATGAAGATGATGGAATTATATATAATTTGGGGCTTCGAAAATTAATAGCATAAATAAAAAACAAAGTATATAGGATTTTTAAAATAAAATCTCTAACTATAAGAAGAGTTAAAACAAACAAGCTTTAAATAATCACATACTTCCAGTTACCTAAGTGCCCAACATCAGATGAATAAATAAAGAAGATGTGATACATATACACAATGGAATACTAACACAGCCCTTAGAAGAGATGAAATCCTGTCATTTGAATCAACACGGATGGAACTAGAAGGGATTATGCTAAGTGAAACAAGTTGAAAGAAAGATAGATATCAGATAACCTCACTCACAGGTGGAATGTGAATGGACCAAACAAAGGAACAGATGAAACATAACCAACCCTGAAACGTTTGCAATGAAACTGAGGTGACCAAAAGGGAATGAGGCGCCTGGGGGCAAATGCTGGTGGAGCCCACTGGACAATGGGGATGAACACTTGGTGATTTGGTGGAGGGCAGGGTGTGTTGAAATTTATCTAAGATATGGGGAACCTATGCATAGGAAATCATTTTAATGTGTAGAATAATTACTATAATAAAAAATAAATTTTTAAAAATCACATACTTGCAGCCAGTTAGAACCCAAAATGAGAGAAAACTAGTACTAAAACTTCAAAATCTATATTTACTCCATAATCACCGCTATTTTTAGGGCTGTCTTTATGCACAGAAAGTAAAAGAAGTGAAAGTACCTCAGATTTTACACTTGATCAAAATGTCAAATAAGCCATAATTTCAGTCCAAACTAGGCATATATGTCTGGCTAAAGGTTCTCTTTCAAAATACACAGTACTTTTAATTTGTATTTCAGTGACCTCATTTTATTTTTTCTTTCAAATTTTCTAACCAACCACAGACAAGGAAAATCTAAGAAATAAAAACTGACAAAAACAGCACATGAGAAGTAAATTATTTTTTCTGTGCCTCCAGCCTTAAAGATGCACATGATAACTTGTAGGAGGAACTATATAAATGTAGTACAGATAATTTGATAGTCACGAATTGCTTGTTTAAGAGAAATGAGAGGCAGATTTTTGCTTTTAGCACTTAACAAGTAGAAGATAAGAGAATTATAAGTAACATAAAGAATATGTTTGGTTTTTTTTTTGCAAACAGGAAATGCAAATATATGGTAACATTAAGTATGATTGCCCAACAGTCGAATAGTCTTGTAGGCTATTCTGATCAACCCAGTGATGGCGCCATTCTTCTATTTGTTCTGGGAAAATGTGACCAGATGCCACTTTTAACATAATATGTAACCATCAGAGTTACCAGAGGAAAGTGACGAAGATAGGGAAAAATATCAAAACCGTACTCCGGTGATGTAACTCTAGATGCCAGAAAGATACGGAGAAGAAAAGACTATAAAGGTGAAGAAAATGGGTCATGATAGCCCTGTGCAAACACTTGAAGAGAAGGTAAGAAACCTGTAATTTTTTTGTAAAGAAAAGGTGCAGGCAGGAATGAAAATGAGTCCGCAGACAGGAAGAGAGAGGAGGGAGAAGCATTTTTATTCATTTTTATTTAGTTGTTCATTCTGGTTGTCTCCCGGATCCCAGGACATGAACCCTGGTCCTTGGGATGTGTGTGAACTGAGCTCAGTCAGAGGCAGTGGACCCAACCACTACCCACCGGGGCGCACCAGAAAAGTACTGTTATGCATTCCCCCAAACTTGTCAGGAAGATATTTTGCTCAATAAGAACTTTCTAAAAGGTTAGATTCCGAAGAAAGAAGAGATCACCGTAGAAAGTAGTATGCTCCTATTCAGTGAATTATTGACTCAGACCACACATATATTTAACAGAAATGCTGTAGATTCAGTAATAAGAGAACAAATGAGCTATCAAATGTTTAATGTTCCTTCGAAGTTTAAGGGACCTTGATTCTAGTGTGCTTACAAATACAATTAGTTAAGAGAAAGTAAAAACTATTTGTTTTTATAATGAGGAGTGTGAGTGACCATGAAAAAGCATCCATTAAGCACATAATTCCAAAAATTACCATTTCTAAGTTCTGTAGGCATTTTTTTTTTCCCAAGGTGAAAGTGGTCTAAAAAGTAAATATAAAATTACCTGCCTAAAAATGTTATTTTTCTGATCAGAGATTTATTTATAAAGAACTCAAAGATTTAAATTTGAAATAAGAAAAGAAAACAGCAAACAAAGAATTAAAGGAAGCAAGTGTTGATATCTTAAGACTTATACAGATTTTTTAAATGTGCAGCTCATGTAGGAGAAAAAGTAATGCATGACTTATTTGTAAGGGGAAGAAGAATGTTCATAGATCAATGCTATACTTTTCAGTCTTTTAAAATGTCCTATCAGTACCTAAGAACTCATAAACTACTTTGTTCTCAATATTCTTCAACTCAAACTGCCTTGCTTCAGTTTGTTTTCAAATGTACCAACTTGGGTATCTAGCTATTGTCTGACCTGGTAGCCCCAACTAAAGGTGGATTTAATCTCTGACCTGCAGCTGCTCAGCTACATGGTTCCTAACTTTCACTTGTTATTCCTTTATAGTGAGCTATTTTAGATTCCAAAGAGATGAGAATTGTGAACCTACTTATCTATATATTCCAGAAGGATACAATTGCTGCAAGCAATTTAAAATATTCAAGAGGGATATAATTCAATAAAAATGTATTTTCAGTCTTACTTCTCATAGATGTCCATGTTACCCTGCAGAAAATCAATTCTGAATAATTTTGGTCTCTTTGAGAAAGCTCTTTAGAAATTGTCCAAAGATGGTTCAAATTTACTGGACCCTAAGGGCCATCTTCATACTGTTCATAAGATGCATACAAAAATCCCATTCCTTGGAATAAGTGTACTAGACATGCCTTCAAATATACACTGAATATTAAGTTTCTCATGCTAAGAATCCATTCTTTTTCACATTTAATAAACATAACACCATTTCATTCAATTCAAAGATATTATTGGTTTTATGAATAGACTTAATTTGTGTTTTATTGTATTAACACATGTGAATGGAAGCAGAATAGTGTTAGCATATATGGAGCTCGAATAATTATCATTTAGCCATGTTCAGAAATTTGGAATCATTGAATTTTGGACTTTCTGACACTGAAGAATTCACCTTGTATAATTTAAGATACAAGTTAAGCATCAGTTCTATAGCATTCCTGACCAAGGGTGGTCTCAGCTAATGCTGAATGAGTATTTGCAATGAACCCTGGGTAAATTTATTTACCAATCTTGGAGGCAAATGTTGAAGCAAACTCCTACTTACATTCATCAGGTAATGCTCTATTCACACTTTAAATTTTGACAGAGATAATAATAATAAGCTTTTCTTTCTTTTTTATAAATTAGAGAGCTGATAAGTAGTAAGTCCAACAACATTTCCACATTCCAGGCTGAAACCTTCTTTTATTCTTCAAGTTGCAAACCCAAAGTATTGATCAAATATGATATGAAACATTGGGTATTGAAAAAGAAAACTTTTTGGAGGAAAAAATTCCCCTGAATATTTCTGAGACAACTTACAAACATAGGTATTTAGGAATGTTTCTTTAACAATGTAGTTGAAATTAGGAATGGTTCTTTAGCAATATAAGCCAGATGTGCTATAAAATACTAACATAAACTTATTAAGACTGATAAAAACTGTGGGTACAACAAATATAATTTAAGCGAGTACAGTCAAAGAATTAATGAAAACTTCGAGTTCTTTTTTTTTATTCTTATATTCATTTGAATCCCCAAAACATATGTCCTTAGAATACATTGGTTTAATTACCCAAGGAAAACTTTCAGGTGATTGTTTCTATGTGGCATGCTCTGAGTTTTAAGCAAAATGTAAGGACTTACCACTTGAAATGCTTTATTTATTATCTGTAGATAGCATGCAAAATTACCTAGCAAAATGCCAAAATACTTAGTAATATTTGATTACAGTAAGTAAAAACAGGAGAGGTTGTACTGGCATTATAGTCCTGGCTAATATTTAATTTCAGGTAAACTAAATCTTTCACATTTTTATTAGAGAATATCAGAAATTTCTGTCAAGGCCAAGTATATACATCTTCTATGGGAACTGTTAATGTACAGTTAATCCTTTATGTTTAATATCATAACTTCCCCTATTCTTATTCTAAATTGTATTCCATTTGTATTGGTGAAGTATTCTAACCTCCTGAATAAATATAATTCTTAATTCTGAATTGCTGAATTTATTACACTTCCTAGTGTCCTGAAAATTTAATACGCAGTTCTCCCATTCTTTCATCCAAACATTTCTGGCAATAATAACTTGCATAGGGCCAAGGACAAAATACTAGGATACTCAGTGGATACTTTTTGAAGGGCAAAGATTTGTTCTTTGGGGAGAATGACTGCACAGTGATTTAATTCTATTCATTCTTAGAGCATATATGGCTATTCAGCATAACTTCTTAATTATGATAAAAATGAAAAAGCAAAGGAAATTATTTCAGACCAAGTAAAAGCATGTAGAATGAAGATACAGTGTAATCTACTTTATTTCAATGAGAGATTGAATCTTCTATATTAATCACATCTCCTTTTTGACCATATCACCAATATAATTTAAAGTCATAATTAGCACTAGATAGTAAGAGAGGCTTACCAGCTCGGAGGTCATGGAGTGAAGTCAGAATATTGACATCGGAGTCGACTAACGTTATTTGCCTCAACAAGCTTCACAAGCTTGAGAGGTACAGAGGATGGACATTTAGGTCATAGCTGTATGATGACATGAACACAATATTGAAACATCAAACACACAGGTAGCTTTGACTATGACAAGCACTGTGATGTCACAAATGATATATTTTTAACAAAATTATAAAACTACAATGGGAGAAATAGAATAATGAGAACTTCTAAAGGTAACTGTGAGGAGAGACTTGTCACCAATATGTAGCCACAATTCATTAGAGAAAGGAGAACGATATCTTGAAGACATAGGATTAGAATCTGTACTTATAATAATCAAAAATATGAAGCTATGAAAACAAGGGAGAAATAAGAATAGCATTGTTTTATTTGTGTCTGGTCTAGAGATCACATCCCTATATGTGCATTAAGATTGAGAAAAGATTGTGTAATATTTCCCATTGTTTTTTACATTATGTGTTTTCATTATGAAAGTCAGTGGGAAAGAATCTGTCAAAAAGCATTCACTCTGAATTAACATGGAAGAATCAACCCACAGAAAGGGTACATATTTAATTCTATGTACAGGAGGGGCTAGTTTTTCATGTGCAGGTCACTTAAAAACGAGTCACCAGGTATCACAGGGTTACGGAAGAGAGGCACTTGGCAGAGTGGAAGATCTGGTCATGGGATCAGAAAAGATCTAGACTTGATCCCTGCACAGCTCTTACCTAGCTGTTCCATCTTGGGCAGTCACTTAATCTCTCTGAGATTCACTTTCCTCACATATACAGTGAGGCTAGTAATATTTTAGATTCCTGTGAAAAGTACTGAAAACAATGCAACATATACTAACAATGGTGGTAGCTTCACTCATCATTTTCTTGACTTTCTATATGCTTTCCATTTGTTTGGGCAAGTAACATTACCAAAAGTCAAGAGACAGGAATCATTCATTGGTGGGTACTTAAAGTGAATTCTGTAATTTACTCTGTAGGACTTACTTTGGGCAGAAAAATTGCTTTCAAAAAATTTTGTCTGAAATAATTGTGCATTTGCTTATGATTTCAGGTTGAATCATGGATATAGCAAATAGAAAAGCACACATATATATGTATATATATATATATATATATATATATATATCAGATCTCATTGGTTGATTAAAAATGTAAGTGATATATGTGGAATCAGCTCCCCCGCAAAATGTATAGTTAACCTTTACCCAAGATGTCCAAAGTAGGCTTTTCCAAAAAGTGTCACCTTGAATGTGGAGCTAAAAGTTAACAGAGACCTGGAAGCTATAACCCTTAGTACAGATACTTAGTATGGAGTAATCTCCAAAGACTATGTTTTTATCAGATAGGCTTATTCTAAGGCAGGGCAAAAGTCTAGAGGCAAGACTTTGTCATACATGGTCATCCCCTCATGTGAAGACCCCCTCCTCTCTCCTTGATACCTCAGGCACAATTTCTCATTCTTTAGCATGGAATTAGTCTTTGGTTTTTCCCATTTACCTCAGAATTACAAATTTTCCATACATAAGTGCTGGACTATGAGATCAAATAGTTTCATCCAAACTGACTAGATAGCTTGAGTCTGAAGAACAAAGTGAGCACAGAAATGACCTATAACAGCAATGTAATGGGGTAACTTAAGTACATGGATTCTTGATTTTAGAGCTGGTGGATGAATTTCAGTCGAAGAAATTTCCACAGGATTTTTCCCCTGCCTCCTTTGGCGTATGTTATCATTTAACTAAGTAAAATACAAATGCAAAAACCTTGGCCCCGTATTCTGGAAATACGCCTTACAACCTTTATTCTTCTAAAAATTAAGCAGGGTTGATCAGTCTCGGTAGTATGGATCCAAAAGCATCAGAAATTATCTGTAGTCAGAAGTCAAGGGCCTAAGATGTGCCATTCAAACGGAGTTGAGTCATTCCATTTATATAGTTTGGCATTAAATTTGATCTTTTCTCCTACTCAGGTTGTTATGTAATGCCTACTGCTAGTTTGTTTATATATCCTTTCCCCCCATAAAAAAAAAAAAAAAAAACTTATTGGGATGAGGGGACAGGTATAACCACTGTGGAAAGTCACTTGGCAATATCTACCATACTAAAACTATGGCCTTAAACCACAACCCAGCAATTCTACTGCCAAGTACATTCCAAATCAATGTGTACACGTGATCACCGAAAGATGTGTCCTAGAATGTTCATGACAGCACTGGTTATAGTAGCTTAAACTAGAAATTGCACAAAAGATCAACTGTTGACTGGATACATTGTGATATATTCATAAGAAGGACTATGATTTAGCAATAAGAATGAATGGTATATAATCAGAAATAATAATGTGGATGACATTATTATTTGTGAGAACAAACAATGTTAAGCAAAAGAAGATGATGATGTGTCACTGTGACTCAGGAAGCCCTGATGACTCAGGTAACTATTGTGTAGGACAGGACCTGGGTTCAAGACCTGGGTCCAGTGTTAAAAAAAGGAAAAGAAAGAAGACAACCGAAAAGAATGCACAATGTGGCATATGGTAGGTAATTTATAAGATGCGTAAAACTGAAAGAAACTAGGCTACATTGTTACAAATCAGAATAGCAGTTATCTTGGAAGATTGGGCAGGACAATAAGAATAAGAGGAAAGCACAGGAATTGCAGTGTTGGTAATTTTCTATTGTTTGATCTCTGTACAGTTACACAATTTTATTAAATCTGTGGAAATTCATCAGACTTGATAGTCATAGGTGCACTTTCCTGTATGTGCAATATCAATAAAAAATTAAGAAACCTAAGTGAGACAATACTCAATGCTTGATATTAGCATATTCTTCCACCCTTTATGCCATGGCATTCAGAAGTAAAGCACAGTGGGCAAAAGAAAGTTCTCAGAACACTCTGACCGAAACAGGTTTTAATACATGTTATTCGGTTCCTGAATAGAAGCCAGAAAAGACATTGTTTAGAAACATAATTAAAATTCAGGCAATTTAAATGTTAATGTTTTAAGCATCACCTTATGCTAGGGGGAAAATGCTCTATTTGCTATTTGTTTCCAATATGTAAATTTAAAATTTGCATAACTATATCCTAATATTTTGCTTATAAAAAGTAGGATTAGTACAAGAAAAGTCTTTGATACCGCTTTGATACCGCTACTGCATATTTATATTAAATATCACCATCTGCCCCTTCAATTCATTGCTGGACATAAGCAACCAATATATGGCCACCTACAGGTGACTCCAACTGCAGGTACGTGACATGTGAAACATCAAGAAGACAATTGCGCTGTGTGTGACAACTCATATACCTTGACATAGGAAAAAAACTTGTGTTCGACCTTTGATATTTTTTCTGTAAATGAAATGATACTTCAGATATTTGAATTCTACTTTATATATTTGAAATAATATTTCATATATATTTGCATACATGTATTAAAATGACTTCAACCTCATTTGGAAAGCATAGTCTCTTAGCCCTACCTACTGCATCACTGAAGTGGTGGCAGTTCTAAAAAGTGTAGAGGAACTTGAGAGTAGTTGATCATGTTTCGAAAATGAGCTAAAACTCTGGCCTTGTCAAACATTTTCCTTCTTCAAGAGCAGAAGTATTTATTTTTATTCATAATAAAATTCTTTAAATAATTTTACTAAATCAAATGTAATGAGCTTAGTTTGCAAAAAAAAAAACCTCACAATGCTCCCTAAAGTCACTTGTCTTTGTGACTTTCTTCAGTTTGGTATTTAGACTTAAGTTTGCAAGAGTATACTCATTGCCATCACGGATTAATTTCCTTGAGTAATGAACATGTCAAATGTACTTTTAGTTCTATCAATTTCTTCTAAAGTCAGGACTCCAAAGAGATGTTATTTTAGGCTAAAAGCAGCATGTATAAGCTCTGTGTCAGCTGTAGTGGTCCCTGGGGCTTCTTTCATGGTCTGTGGCTGTCCTGTGTCTTGAGGAGAAAACATTTTGACTGTGACAAAATCACCTTTCAAAAGAATAATCCTGGACAATGTGTCTCAAAGGAAGAACACTTTCTATTTTCTTCCTTCATTATTTCATGTTACTGCATGCTTTTATGGATCATTTATCTTTTATGTCCCATGATTGCTTCGTTTTTGTTCATTTCCTCTTCCGGGGCAGAATTCATAGCAGTGACCTCTGTGCCTGCCTCCCTCTTCCTCCTATTCAAGTTCCTGTTAAAAGTTAGTGTCAAGAACAGGATATAGAAGTGATTAAGAAGCAATTTCTACCCTCAAAAAGCATACAATTTAATAGAGAGAACTGCTATTTGAGAGACTTAGAGAATCAATAGCAAGAGGCCATAACAATTGATCGAGCTGTTATGAAATGAATATATTTTCCTGTAATTGACAGGGTTAATTATACTATGAGAGCTAACAATTTCCTCTAAAAGCAAATAGACAGTTGTTCTATTTTTCAAATTTCACAGTAGCTCATAACTTGCTTAAAAATTAAGTGGCTATGCCTGCTTTCTCATGGTATTTTGATTATAATTCGTAAGCCTAATAACCATCTTACAGGACCTGGAAACCAGAGGAGTCAGAGAGCAGATAAGGATTGTGTTTTAGGGGGCAGAGGGCACTTCCTGTGCATTTGAAATCACCCTTGCAGACACCTCTTGTCAGCCAGTCTATAACTAGAAATAATATTAACAATGTACAATGATTTTCCTGTATGCTTGATCTAGATTCACATTAATGCAAAATACATATGTAGAAATGTTATTACCTCCACTGCAAATTAATTTATAGGAATAGTACAGAATAGTAAATAATTTTACAAAAGAAAAGCATCTTCCCTCCTATTCTTACACAGGACTATTTTACCTCTGTAGGCAAGTTGTTATTGCTGAGATACCTCAGCTTCCTGGTGATTTGTAAAAGCAGGGGGAAAAAATCTGTGAGCATTATTTGTATTGTATGTATTGTCTCAATTTAATTGTCCCTACTGTTTGGTCCAATATCCCTAAAATTCAGCCATTATAAACTAATGTTTCTCTGACCATGGTAATGTAAGGGGTAAAAATTATAAATAATGAGGTACTACCCAAAAGTGAATAACTTAAGTTGTAAGAGTGAGCGTCCACCAAATAACTTATATGAACTTACATATTATCAAAACTATGTGTCATAACGAAAACATAGGTATTCACTTAAGGAACAGAAATTCATTTATAATCTACTATTTGCCCTTAATTTAGGTTTTTGAAATAAAAAATGAAGTGGATAGCCTCTTTAAAAGATATAGTCCTCTCAAGACATGGGGGAAATACCCCCATCCTTCTATGGTTCTTCATGGACTGAATGAATACATTAATATCAGAAAAGATTAGTTGGAGAAAGGCTATATTTAATGATGTGTGGCTAGAGAATTTACATGGCAGTAAATTCTGAGGTATGTGGGACAGATCAAAGACTTACATAGCCTTTGCTCAGGTATAGGAAAGGGAGTATTGAAGAGAGAGGAGGAAATCCTCACATGAGGTATTCCTTTATTTTTAATTACATAGGTTGATTTCCTAGAGAGAACAAGTTCATAGATAAACATACATCTGGATTAAAAGCTTCACACAACTACACTTTTCTAAGGGATAAAGGAACACGGATCTCCTTTGATTACAGGAAAGAATAGAGGGTTAGGGTGAAAATAAGAGATGCTCCTTCATCTCTGATGTTGTCATCTTTCAGCTCAAATCAATAATCTGTATATCAGAGCATAACCTCTACAGGAGTCCCATTCTCAGAGTGTTGGGGTGACCTGGTGTGAACCTCTTTAGTCCCAAAAGGCTAACAAACAACTACGTAAACACATGGTGACAAAGGTTCAGTAGAATGTGCTGTTTCTCTCATCAAGACTTCTAATCTCTTCTTGGCTCCTCATTGTTCTTTAAAATGGATCCCTTAGTCATTCTTTCCTCCTCTTCTATGTGTTATCCTTACACATTTTCCTTCCTTGTAATAAATTGCCTTCAATTGTCCCCTATGCTGGTGAGTTGTAGGTATTTCTTTTCAGTTTAGATGGCTTCCTCAATTTTCTTTTTAGACCTGCTGAGCATCTCTGTCCAGATATCCCATTCTCATCTCAAAAGCAACTTATCTAGAACAGAATGTATTATTTTTCCTTCTTTATTTACCATCCTTAAAGAAATACAAGCCAAGGAATGTCAAGAATTGCTGATCATCAAAAACTAGGAGAGAACTGGAATGGATGCTCTCTGAGAGTTCCTAGAGGGAACCTATCTGATTGTATTAACACCGTGATTGCACAGGCTTCTAGCATGCAGACTAAATGAGAATACATTTTAAGTCTGGAAGAGTGGATAGGGCACAAGAAGGGAGAGCAGGGGAGAGGGGAGAAGCGGGGAAAGGGAAGGGGGCAGAGGGGATTGGGGAGAACACCCCATGACAAAGTGACATGAAGAATATAATCTATCCAATAATATATTCTAAGAGATTTCAAAACAAATGCTTTCTTAATGCCCCAAAAGTTTAGAGGCCATGGAGGTATAGATTCTGGAGTAGGATGACATAAAATCTTCTTTAAAATAGAAGTTCTGTATGCCGAACAGATCAACTCAGTTGCACCTATGGAAGCTGGGTTGAGTTCTAGAACCCTGGTAACTCCACTGTCTATTATCCTCCACCTGTTTTCTCTTAGCCAGACCTTGAACTCCTTAGTCTATTGGATTAAGTGAGTATCCTTAAATGTGGCACACTAAGACTTCCAGAGACCTGTTCCTAACTCATTCTGATCTCTTACTGGGTGCCACTTGTCCAGCCACCAAATCACCCCCACTTCCTCTGACTCCCACAGTCCCCTACTCCACCTGCTCTTTCTCCAGCCCACTGGTGATGGGCCAGGTTATTTCAAGAAAATGGTCCTTGCTCACACAGTACCACCTGCATTCCTCTTCCCTTCTGTCACTGTCCACCTATGCCATTTCATTCCACAGGACTTGGGGAAGGGATCCCCACCAATGGAGGCATTTTCTGACCCCTCAGAATTTACCATATCCTAGTGCCTTATCCACTGCACACTCTAAACAATTCTAAAGCAGTGTATATAAAGTTGGATTATGTTTTCATTACTTTTTAATTTTCAAATATAGTTTTATTTTGATAGAATTTACATGCCATAAAATTCATCTACTAAGGGTGTATAATTCAATGGTTTTAGTATATCTTGCAGAGTTACTCAGCCGTCATCAGAATCTTAATTTAGTATATTTTCATCACCCCAGAAAGAATCACCATTTATATTAACAGTCACTTCCCATTTTCCCCTGTCTTCTGCACTGAGTTACCACTAATCTACTCTCTATCTGTATAGTTTGGTGATTCTGTGCATTCAAATAAATGCAATCAAATTCAGTCTTTTATATCTGTTTTCAAGGTTCATCCATGTTGTTGTATGCATTGGAATTTCTTTCCTTTTTTACAATTTTATTGAAGGAACATTGCTTCATAATGTAATATCAGCTTAAGTTGTACATAATTGTAGATCAATAGCTATATATAGTTACTTTTAAATATGGTAACTATGAAATATAAGACAATTTTGCTGAATAGAGAACATCTGTATTTCCTTCATCTGCAATTGGTCACTTTCAAAGTTTCTTTTTATCTTTTTTAAGGAAAATTACTTTTGCTTACAAAAGACTTCTTATTGTAAATAATTCGAATAGTGCTGAAAACCAAGAACACGAATGCTTAAGGTATTTAATACTTTATCAGCCCAGAAATAAATGTACTCATAAACCATTACATAATCATCATACAAGTTATCATACAAAACATAAACAGATTACATAAGGGAGTCAGATGGTGGGCATTTTATTAAAAGAATCACATTGATATTAATTATGTGAGTTTAATAGGAAAAGAAATAAAGAAGAGCTAAAGGAATTACCTGACTTCAAGTAAATTGTTTCAATTCAAACTTGCAAAATAAGTTTATAACACCATTAAAATGTTGTTAGATTCAATTTTCTTTTCCAAAATATATTAGTTCAAATGACACAAGCGTTGTGCTATGGTACATGAAGACATTAACCTTGTTATTTTTAAATTGTTACTAATTTCATGCTGTTTACATTTCAATATTTACCTTTTAAGAAAGACTTTGATTATGATATAATTTCAAATTTACAAAGAAAAATGTGGAATGAATTACCTTACCTTACTTCTAGATCTACACACCCCAAATATTACATTTTACCAAACTTGCTTCATTATTGTCGTTTTATCTATTATCTAGATTTTTGGTGTTTTTCCTGGAGTGGTTGAAAGAAAGAAGCAGACATAATCCCTCTTTACCACTAAATTCTACAATGTGTATTTCCCCAAAGCAGGAATATTCTCTGATATAAATGCAGTATAATTATCAAAATTAGGAAATTAACCCAAATGCAGTGCTTTATCTAACCTCCAGACTTTGTTCATGTGTTGCCAATTGTCCCGCTAATGTCTCTTTTTCTGATCTGGGATCAATCCAGAATTATCCATTGCATTATGTCATTTTACTCCCCTTTAATCTTTAACAGATTCTCAGTCTCTGTCTTTCATGATCATAATCTTTGTGAAGTTCACAGTTCATTTATTTTGTAGCATTTCCTGTAGTATAGTTAGTTGCATGTTAATGGGTACCCACAAGATTTTTCAAAACTTTACCTTTTCTGTTTTTTTTTTTTTTTTCTCTTCATGAATTTCTATGAGTTCTCCCATCTGTGAGATAACTGGTTTCATTTGATTTCTGAGATTACATTTTCTTTCCCTTAGACCGGTGGTTTGCAATCTCATTTGCATATTAGTATCACCTAGGTACTTTTCAGAGTTGTGTAGTTCTTACCCCATCCAACAATTTTACAGCCTGGTAGGACAGAGGAACAGAGCTCAACTGAAGTAGAATTGTACCTTTATGGTAATATCTGGTAATATAAAGAGTCTGCAGAATGTATGATACTATAGCTTATTCTCTCTCCTTCCATTAGAGAGTAACTGGTTCCTTGGAATATTCTTCCAACCTGGTGTGTACCTATAAGCATTTGTTTTCTTAAAAACATACAACCAGTCTCCATTCTACTTATTTCTCCTCAACTGCAGTTTTGATTATGCTTCAGGAGGGAGAACATAAAGATAAAAACATGGACTAATTTGCTTCTCCCCAGCTTTTTGGGCACTGGTGAAAAAATCAGTAATTCAGTATTTATTTGTCCTCCTTATTTTGTCCTGGACTGCCTTTAATAAACTCCCTATACCACTGTAAAATCTTATTTCTTCCACAAGTTCCAGTTTTCAAAGTTATTGGATTAATTTATGCTCATTTCCTTATTTAGTTCTATTGATTATTTTTGTTGTTTTTATAGTTTACATTTTTCCATATTTTAATTTGGTCTAAGGAAAAAATTCCATGATGCAATTTCAATTCATCACCTGTCTGTCTGTCTACCTATCTATCTATCTATACTGTTGTGTGTAATAGTCCATTAGAAAAAATACATCTATGCTTGCATGCATGCAACATATGCACATGTGTATACATGTATACATGCATATACATGTCTTTTTTTTCTAATGAACTGTAAGTCACAAAAAAGTAGGTCTTTGTTTTAGTTGATTTAGGATATGAGTGCCTGACACAATAATAAGCACTTAATAAATGATTTTTGAATGAATTTTTAGAAAATATAATGAGAAAACATATGGCGAGAACAAAAATGTTACTAATTTCATTAAAACGTGGACTTTTCATTCAAGTCGTGTCTTATCATGTGCTTGAACATCACGGACAGAGAACATTATTATACATATTATTAAATTATTTCTGATCTCCTTTCAATATCTGATGAATATCAGAAAATATTACTCCTCCCCAATCTCTTCATCCACTCTTTGTTTCTCAGACCAGTGCTTAGAAAGTCATACTCAAAAGACTCACTAATTTACCAAGCATCCTTTTTCTCCAACACTCTTGGTAATTATAAGCATATTCTTTTATTCCTCCCAGAAAGATCCCTTAGAATTCACAACACAACCACCACCTCCCAAAACAAATCAAAACATTTTCAGTAACTAAAGATTCTGTAAAAATGGTCACATTCTTTATTTTTGTAAAAATTTCATTCCTGATAAGATTAAAACAATGAACAAAATACATATTCTAATCCTATTCTGAACTTCAGTGTCCCTTTGTAAAGCATCACTAGTCATAAGATGTTTCACTGTGAATAAACAAAAATACTTGCTTTTTTCCTATATTGTTTCACTAAATAAAAGAAAAAAATGTTGCGTTTAAGGTCTCTTTAGTGGCCATGATGCAGAGGGCATGAGATAAGAGTTACACTCAGTCTATTATGAGTAACTTACAAGGTTTCTGCCATCTGTTTTTCCTTGACTAGCTCACCAATTCCCAGTCATCCTCTGGCCATCCACCTTTCTGTCATTTTGATGTTATATTAATTGAATTGATTTTATTTTTCCTTTTTATTCAGCTCTGAAACTTGGTTATACCTTTTCCCTGGCAGCTGTTAATGACATTACCTTCTTATATGTATTCCAAATCTTTTAACGAGGAGGTCTTGCTAAACTTAAGTAAATGTACAAACATATGGTCCACAGAAAAAGAAGATACCCATGTCAAACAATTAGAAATAAGTGTTTTATACTGTTTTAAATTTTTGTTAGAAGTTTTTTCCGTCTGATTCTTGTGGAAACTAATCACAAGGAGGCTAGGACAGTAAAGTGGGAAAAGCCTATCAAATTTATTGGGCCATAATAATTATGCAAAAATTGATGGATTGATTTAATTCATAATTAATTTGCATTTCATAAGTCATTTTTTATATTGCTTACAGTAACACTATTCAATAAGTGGAAAGCCAGTACTGGCTTCTTACAGCTCATTCACCAACTGCCAAATACAGGGAACAAGTTATGACACTGAGAGGAAGAGACTTTTATTCAGTTTATTGATTAATTAGGGTTTGTGGACTGTTGTCCAAAAATAAACACCCCATTCACCAAGTGGGGTAGGAGCTTTTTAAATGGATAAGGAGAAGGGGGATGATTTGAAGGGATGCAGGAAAGAAGTTATTTTGGTCAGGAAAGGCGCAGGCAGGGCCACGGGCCCCAAGAGGATATAGGAAAGGGGCTTGGGGACGGAGAAAGGTTGGCCGACGGGCACTGGAACAGTTGCTTTGTTATCATTGGCTTGACTTTTCATCTCAGCGCTTGGCTTGGGGTTGTTTTTTGCCTCAGGAATAAGATTGATTCTAAGTAAATTTCAAGAAAGCAAAAAGAACAAAAACAGGCTTTTTTTTTTTAAATTATTGAAGATGTAAGGCCTCCTTCAGAAAGATTGAAAACATTCGAGGGGAGTGAAAACAAATACAAAAAGTACTTTGGAATTTGTGGCTAAATAAAGATCTGGCCAAGATGTCAGCATTGTGTTCCCTGAACATGTGGTTATGTTACCTTAAGGACAGAAGAGATTTTGCAGATGCGCTTAAGCTGAAGATTTTGAGATGAAATTATTATGGATTATCCTGGTGAGTTCAGTATAATCAGAAAGGTCCTTTTAGAGGGAGAGAAGAGACTCAAAATGAGAGAAGACGGTGTGTTCCAAGCAGAGGTTGGAGAGATGGGGCCACTACTCAGAGCCTGCAGGTAGCCGCGGTTACTGGCATAGCTGGAAGAAGCAAGGAGTGGATTCTCCCCCAGACTAGTCGGAAACAGCCCTGCCAACAGCTTTACTTTAAGTCAGTAAGAATGATTTTGGACTTCAGAATTCCAGAACTGGAAAAATAATAAATTTGTGTTATTGCCACTAAGTTTGTGGTCATTTGTAACAGCAGCATAAATATGCAACGCACTACTTTAAGTGCATTTTGTTAACAGCCTATGCCGTATCTAAAAACGAGCTATAGGTATGATAAAGTCAAAGACAGAATACTTTCTTTGTTCCACTATTTAAATACATAATGAAATTATTGCTCATCATCACACTGTAAGGTTTCGATGGCATCCAACTTTTAGAATTGCTCGTATTTCTGTTTAAAGTTTTGTGTTGATATACATAATTGTGAAATTCCCCATAGCCCTCTGCAACATAAATTAACTTTGTTGTTTTTTTTTTTCCAATAATACCTCTGATGTAATTACATCTTATTGGCTTTGTAAAATAAAGCCCCTGATTCTGAAAGCAGAGCTCTTATTTGAAATGTTAGTTTGCATGATCGAGGTATTTGCTACATCAAGGAAAAGCTACCAATTCCCAGAGAGTTTTCACACCTGAAAATTAAACCAATTTGTTTTGCAAATCCATTTTACGTAAATTACAAAATCAATCACTAAATAGAAGCCTCTTAACAAAGGGTTTTCCAGAATGATTAACGATTCCCTACAGAGGTCAGTTCCTCAAATGTCCCTCCATACAAATGCATACACTTAACAGCCTGTGGTGAGACTAGTTATTAAAAAAATGCCACAATATAGAAAATAATGTGAAATATTTAACTGACAAGGGAGAATGCTTTGGACATTATCACATTATAGTAGTATTCTTTCTTCTTGAAAGAATATAGATTTTATGTTTCTAGAGTTCTTTGGGTGCATGCCATGGTTAAGTGTATGGACTCTGGAGTCAGACAGGCTGGATTGAATTTCACTTATGACCTGAGGTTAATTACTGCATCTCTCTAGTTCATCAGGAAAGTGGGAAAATTGATGACACTTCATAAAATATTAAGGATTAAATAAGTTAAAATATGAAAAATATTTATTGATAGACTGAGAACCTATACCTGGAAACCCTGTTAGCTATTATCATTAATATCAGGAAGGTAAAATCACTGCCAATCTCACATATACCTATTTAGCTACTATCATGTAGCCAGCAAATATTTATCAGGGTCTATTGTAATCTAGGCAGTAAAATATCAACATCATTTATTATAAAATGAATCTTTCTCTCTTAGATCTAGTTGATAGTTTATAGGAAGCTCTTTAAGACCTTTCTAGAGCTAATCTTATTTTGGACATATGCAATATAATCAGTCAGCAGTTTAGCAAGAAGGATCCGAAGCAGGGTTGAGATTAGGCTAAGCAGAATATTATGTTGCAAGAAAAACAGGGTTCATCCTAAACTTGACTACGAGCTCACAAACAAAATGTTTTTCAAAGAATATGAGGAAATTTTTTTTCAAAGAGAGATGGTAAAAACATTGCTAAAAGAAATTAAACATGATATAGAAGAAAAGACAGAATTGCAACTTTTTTGTATTTAATATTTACTGTAAGGATAATTGATGACTGAGCAGAATTTTTAGCAGTTGTCTGAGAACAGAACTTTAAACAGTAAAAAATAAAATGTTTCTTTGCTTTTTACAAACCTTTTCTTTTAGTAGCCAAAGAAAAATTAGTCAAAAATCCAGCTTTTCTGCCACATTCACCTGCAAATGATAAAGCATATTCTTCAAGAACATCAGGCTCAAATACAAGCATATGCTCAATGTAACCAAAGGCCCAGAAATAATCATGCCCCGTAAAATGATCGTTAATTTGCCACTGGGTTGCAAGGAAGTGTCTGTGTTGAAAGAAAACATATAATTGTTCTTTTTCTTGATATCAACCTAAATTTGATTATATTGCCCCATTTGGGTTTCAGCATCAGTCATTTTGAGGCATTTTCTCACACCTTAGTCACAATAGTTTCCAGGATTTTATACTCTGAACCCTTAGTAATTCAAGTCATATCTTTCGCTGTGAAATGCTCATAGGCCAAGTCGGGCCTGATACGCTGCCTGTATAGGTGTAGCCATTCCTTTTGGAGATCTTATAGCTGATTCGCTTACTACAGCAATCAGGTGGAGAAAAACACAAGAATCTAAGGGGACCGGGACAGAGACTTTTGTCTCCTAATATGAGCTCTTTTCCTATCAGAGAATAAAATTCTCCACATCTATAGCTGACACATCCAGCTATAAAATATATGCACCAGCTTCTTCAGAGTTAGATATGACTGTTACATTTTGATCAAGGCTTAAAGGAAAATTTATTTTTGCAACTTTTACGTATTATCCTTTAAAAAGGAGTTGCTTTCCCTCTGCTCTTACTTTCTCTGCCTCGCAATTCATGGGCACAGGGTTGATGAATCACTTTACCAATACAAAGGCAATACACAGGCAAAGGAGAAATACACAGCGGAGAAGATATCTGAGTTCCTAGATGGTCTCATGAGCAGATCATCACCTTCTTTGGACTGTTTGCCTTCCTCTGGCCTTAGGGAAATAACTTGTATTTTGTCAGTGTTAGTATATTCTTGTGTCTCTCCTAGCAGTTTAACTTGCACAGTAACATTTATGGAAATGAGTAGCCAGAATTATTATGCTATCATAATAAAACCTTAAAATGTACGGTGTTAGCATATCTATTAGGCTGTAGGTACCAAAAAAAAAAAAGGGGGGGACATCGTAATCTGGAAAATTGGTGACATCTGTTATGTGATGACAAAACATTTGCTCAAACATTCATTTTCAGTAGTTCAACTCTAACCAAGACTGAATCTATAGAAGTCATAAAAAATTGTTTTAAAGTCAGATTACTGACTAATGTGCTAACATGCTATGTTACTTTCAGCAAGGTATTATAGTTTAAAGTCAGGCAATAATTAGCCAGTTAACACACAGAGGTGGATAAGAGTCCTACAAAGACAAAACAGTTCTACAGCAGAAAACAGTTTTAACAAAGAGAGTTCTTTCTGCCTGAGTCTGTTATCTAATTGAATTAGAGTCCAAATAGCTTGAGACTTCATTACATTGGGAAAAACAACTGCATTTGAACCTAAAACAGTGAGAGCCAACGGTCACTTTTAGCCAGTTCGAGGCAATCCAGTTTCAAAAATCAGATTAAAGGTATTGCTTTCTTACTTATGCATTTCTTTTTTGCTGTTATTATATTGTTTTGTTTAAAAAATTTTGAAGTAGCTACCATTAAAATGAGACAAATGGGAATTAGTTAAGGTGACTATAGACCACTAAATAAATGAGGATTGGCAAGCTTAAAAATCAATGTCATGATTAAATATTTGGTCTTGAGTACTCAGGTGGAACTTAGTAGAAGCAAAGAAGATCTTAAGGATTATACTTTCAAAGAAAACTGCAAAAGTAAATCTTTACTCTCCAGATTCTTACTATCAGAAGTGACCATATATTCCCAAATTCTACAAAATAATAGAAAAAAAGGGAAGAAAGAAACTGGGTTCCTGGAGGACATGGAGATAAGATACTTAAATGATCTACAGATAATTAAAAAAATTAACTTCTAATTAGTGTGTGAACTAATGTTTTCATTTTTACAAACATCAATGCAGGATAGCTTTGTGAGTTTCAACATGGATACAGATTTGAGGAACACCTTACCATAGTCAGGACACAAACAGAATTCTCCAGTGAAACCACTTGGACCTGGAGATTTCAATTTAAAAGGTATTTTTTATCATTAATCCAAATATTTTAGTAATTACAGAGCATTATATATTATCTACTTCATTTGGATCATCTTAGTAGTATATGAGGAACTGGTTCACTTCATCTAGTGTTCAAATTTATATAGTCCCTCACACTATAAAGTGTTGGGAGTAAATAGTGATACATTCTTTTTCATTTCTGAATTATTAACCTTTATCTTCTCTTTTTTATACTTTGGTTGTCTTGATCAAGTTTAATCAATTTATTAAACTTTTCAATGGACTACCTTACAACTAATTTTTTAATATGTCTTATTGATTTAAATGTTATTGAATTCTACTCTGCTATTTCTTCCTTCTCCTCTCTTTAGGTTTACTTTATTCTTATTTAAGTTTTGCAACATGTAAATCTTTCTTACTGACTTGAGATATTTTTAATTTGTTGATATAAATTCTTAGCGTTATAAATTTCCCTCTAAACACTGATTGAGTTGCTTGCAGCTGATTTTTATATCTCAAGTTTTTGTTTAATTGAAAATATTTTTTAATTGTTCTGGAGTTCTCTTTGGCCTATCAATTATTTAGAAATCTGGACACTTATTGTTGATGTATCTTCAAATTTGTGATTACTCTTTTATTTCTATTTGACTATTAAGCTTTGTTGTTGTTTTTCAGTTATTGTATTTTTAGCTATTGTATTTTAGCTATTGTATTTTTATAGATTTAAATTTTTCACTGAGATTTTTTTTATGTCTATCTTTTTTTTTTTCTTTTAAGGAAAGGTTCAGGCAGGAATGAAGAAGAGTAGGAAGGTGAGTAGGGCATGCAGGAAGAGAAAGGTGGAAGAAGCAATTTATTTACATTATTTAGTTCTTCATCTTGGTTGTTATCCTGACCCCAGGTCTTGAACCAGAGACCTTGGAATATATGTGGACTATGCTCGATGAAATAAACTGCTAGACGACCAGGACACACCACGTCTAGTTATTTGATGAGGAGACTTTCTACCTCAAGAGTTATTTCAAGAGTTTTCACAATTCTTTGAGGCAGCATTTTAAAAATAAGTACTCTAACATTTTAAATAATTTCAATGCCTATGTCATGTTAGATTTGGCATCTATTAGTTATCTCTCCCCTTATAGTTTTGATTCCTTAAAGTCTTAGTAACTTTGTATTCTATCCGGGACATTTAAAATATTTAGTTTAATTCTGTCTTGCTTAAATCTTGTTAAATATGGGAATTTCGATATTTTTCTCTTGGTAGGTTATGTTCAGGCTCTTCTGTGGGTTATGTTTTCAATTTCCGTTTAGTTTTAAAGTCATTTTAGTGCTATTCAGATCAATTCTATCTGTACTTAATTCAGTTGCAGCCTGGGACCTGGGCATATTCTTTCCATTAAATCAATTCATAAAGTCTTTGGTATTCTTATTAGGACCAAGTCAATCCATGTTTAAGCTTTCTTAGTACAGCATTTTAACAATAATATATAAACAAAGGAATTATTACTAAGAAGATCAGCTTTCCTATAAGAAGCTCATAATCAAATGAGAAAAGTAGGTTATATACAATAAAAGAACAAATCAAAAAGGCCAGCCTTAAACTGAGAAGCAGCTTGTGTGAGAGAAGAGAAGAAAATTGGGATTGTGAAGATCTAGGAAGGTTTAACAGTGAAGGGTTGGTTTGAGCTAGATGTGAAGAGGTAGAAACATAGAAAACGATATTGTATGCTGTAGAAATCCTGAGCCAAGGTACAGAGGGATAAAAGACTAGGGTTACCACAAGAAATAAATTACCCCCAAATTAATTAATATTAGTTTTAGTGTGTATAAATTTTTATAATAAGAAATTAGTTTCTCTTAATAAACTTTAGAACTGTCTTTTTATAATTCATATAAATAAGGAATGGTTCATAATCTGAATTCCAAGCTGTGGACATATACACAATTATATATTAGCCTTCAGAAATTGTAGTTTCCACGTATTTGGAAAACCTTTCAAAACAAGATGGTTGGCCTTAAATAAAATTAGTGTGTCATATTTTATCTCTGATGCCTTTCTGTGAGTGAAAATGGTCCTTGAGACACTCCCCCGACATGCTTCAAGAAAAAACTGAAAGTATGCCCTGGTGGCTTAGCAGTCTCATACACTCTGAGCACAGTCCACATAAACCCAAGGTCCTGGGTTCAAGACCGGGGGCCAGGGTGGAACAACTAAATACAAAGTAATTTAAAATATTTCTTGCTCCTCTATCTTCCTGCCTGCTTGCCTACTGACCTTCATTCCTGCCTGCACCTTTCCTAAAAAAAAAAAGAATAAAATGAAGACTCAAATGCCAACAATCTGAAGGGAAAGAGAGTTTAATGAAAGAGTGATAGGGCCCCAGAGTCCTTCCTGCCGAAAGATCCATGTGTTAACCAGGGTATTAGGTTGAGATACAATTCAGTGCTCTAGGAGGTGGGAATAGGGCAGTTACAAGGTGGGGTGAGGCTCATGTTTTCTGGGATTAAGAGAGAATTCCCGGGAGCGGGAAAGGTGCCACATCTTCTGCACCACTTATGGTCAGTGTTGGATCTGTCAGGGCGGTGAGGGGCATGGAGGCTAACAGGTTAATAATATTTTCATGAAGCAGAGTCAGAGGTCAGTGTCTCCCACAGTTGCTATATATTGGTCTAAGTCAAATTAAACTGCTTTGAACTTCTGGCTCTTTTTTTTCTGAGGAATTTCTAGAGCTCAAAGAGTTCTTGTTAGCATTGCTGACTAGCTGTTCAGGCTCAGCCCATGGTGGACTGAGCTAGTCTGAAACGTAACTGACAAGTGGAAAGTGACTGGGGCTTCCATTCAGCTCCACCCCGGCCGTGGCTTTGCTGTGGGCGTGGCTAAAGCCTCTAACAAACCTCCTTGTGTCCAGTCTGTCATTCTCCCCTAATGTCTATCCTGTGCTTCATTTCTTCTTTCACCTTATGGTTAACTAATTACTAAGAAAATAGCAGCAGACTCCATTTTAAGATGTTATTTCTCCCAAGAATATCTGCATTTCAATGTTTTTCTTGTAGGTTTAAATCTTCAAGACCCAATGGAATAAACCTCCGTATTATGTACCGTATATTCCATATTATGATGGCAAACCACAGGTCAAAAGGTGAAGTTTTTGGGGATTCAGTTTAGCTTTGTAAGCTCTCATTGCTCTCATATCTACATGCTTTTTCAGGGAAATCCTTTTATTAATCTCACATGGGAATGAGATAAAGGAGACAAATAAGGAAAAACACCAAGTTAAATATTAGTTACATAAGGTGTTTCTTGATATTCTTCCTAAAGCTATTACTAAAGCAGTTTTACTTTCTCATAAAGTAGGGGAAAAGGTGAAGCAATTTGCATATCATTTTTATTACTTCATTAACTATAATTGCAACCGTCTAAACTGTAAACCCAGTTTAAGTGTGAACTTTCTCAAAGAATATTTAAAGTATAAAGCAATGCAGCTACACGATTCTATCTGCATTTATCATAATAACATTACTATAATCAGTTTATTCTGTTTAATGTTAATATATTATGTAATTTTCCTTTATGGGGATTGGAAGATTAGATTTAATTATGACTCATTTAATGAAAAAATAACAATACTTATAAAGCTAGGGCCAAAATTATATATAATTATATTTATATGCTAGAGTATATTGCATTTTAAGAAATTATTTTCATATCAAACTAAATTCCATTTAATAAATGAATCTATTTATAAATGTAGATAATATATTCTCATCTATATTACACATAAATGTAAAAAACCATACAAATATCCTGAGGTACCTTCATTAAAATTAAGATTTTTATTATTATTTTAGTTTATGGAGTCATTTCATTGACAGAGAATTTCACAAAGTAGAAACAGAAAAAAATTCTACCTTAGAGGACATTTGGATTTCGTTCTTTTTTTTTTCCTTCCCCTCAACACAGGTCTTAAATGTGGGTCATTGACCCTTACATGGCCTGCCCTTTACCATCTTCCTGACTTTCTTCCAGTATGCAGGAAGTATTTATGGTACTACTAAACTTTTTTTTCTCTTATCAATATGCCTGATGCTTGTTTGACTATTTTCCAGCATTGAAGAACCCAGAAACATATGGGAAGTTTTCTCCCATGTCCTTACACTCTAGCAAAACAATGGCACCAGCCGTCTACAAAATATAATCAAACCTGCCTGCTAATCTACACTGACATGAACCAACCTCTCCAACATTTAATCACTGAAGCACTCATACCAACAATCTTCATTAGTGTGGTGTTTATTTTTATTTTGTTGCTCTTATTCCCCATCCCCTAGCCTACCTAACAGGACTTCTTTTACTGAGTTATAGCTGGGATGGCTTTGCCTTTTCTTTTGATGGTGTTGTTTTAAGAAGCAGAGATACAATTCCAATATCCTAAATGGAATTTAGCATTATAAGCTAAAGAAATGATAAATATTGGCATAAAATACTTAAACACATAATAAAATAATGAATGCAAAATTTTGACTATAATAGGAAGGAAAAATAAGAGGAAAAATAAATGAATAAATTCATAAAATATCTTATGTTTAAAAAAAAAAGAAGGCATTAATGCTTACTTGGCAATTACCTACACATTTATTCTGGATCTCTGTAAAGCACACACCATTAAAGGAAAAATAAGTTGTTTCTGTGTTCACCTCTGCAACTAGAAACAAGTTCCTTACTTAGACTAAACCGTTTCATATACTGGGCTTGGCACACTAAGTCATGTGAACTTCTGAGGCAGGTGCTTAAAATGATACCCCTCAAATGGGGATTCTCTGAGTATTTGTTAGTCCTTTATTTAGAGACAAGACTGCATAAAGAGAAAAAAGGATGGAGAATAAAAAGTACCTTTTTAGTGCTTAGCCTCCCGTCTATTTTCCCGAAAAATTCATTTTTGGTGAAAGATTTTTGGTGAAAGATTCTCATTCCATCATTCAATAACATAACAGCTTTTGGGTTAACCAGCCACATCTTCCGCAGGGGCAGTTTATCGATCATCTGCTGTCACTCACCACAGTATCTGGAATCTTAATTTTAACTCTGAGTGGTTTATCAAAATACTTTCATGCATTTGTATTCTCCCTGTACCAGACCAGTTTCAGTAAATAGAATTTTGTCCATTTCGTAAGCTTTCCATCAGAGACATTTTCCTCTCTGTAATATGCTTAAATGTTTCCCAGGACCATTATTGATAGCATCCATTGAGATCAATACCTCTTCTGCCTTTTCTGTTCATTTCTCTGTGCTGTGGTTTTGAGAGACTATAATAGCCCCAAACTATCATATTCCACAGACTTGAATATGAAGCATACTTAATAAAGCAAAAAATTACCATTTATCTGTGAAAAATAATTTATTGTTTATCATTGTTCATTCAGGTCTGTGATTAAGGAAACAAAATAAACAAAAAACTTTTTCTAGCCTTCAATATATAATCCATCGTATGTGCTCTTCCAAAAGTAAATTAAAGCAGGGAAGTTTATTCTTTAAAATTAGCAGTGGACATACTTTAAATTCACCAAACACTAGAATATGTGCTGAACATCTGGTTCTCATGGGAACTCTGAGTTTTATCCTTAGTCATAAGCAGGAAAGAGAAGATCAGGAACAATGAAAAGGACTACATAGATGAAAAAATACTGTATGACCAACATTTTTAGTCCCTCTTCAGTGTATTTACATAAAAAGAAAACAACAGAACTACTTGAAATAGCATGAAAGCCCTCGATGTATTTGTTTTTCAGAAGGTTGTTTTCATAGGGGCCTTGGTGCTCAGTGCAGAATACATCCCCAAACCATCATCTTCCATTATAATTAACTGGGCTGCATTTGACTATTCTACTGAAGGGGTGATTTTGAGATGAAAATTTTGGAGGAATCACATCAAATGCTAGAGCATGCACACACATTTGGTATAAAAGAATTGTAATTAAACTTCAGTCATCCTCTCCTACGGAGAACATTGAATTAGAGTCAAAATTGGTTTCTATTATGTTTAAGTCTATCAGAGGCACTGGGGGAAGATCATTAAGACAGTGGAGCAAAGTGAAATCTGTGGGCAAATGTTCTATTTATTATGAAGTGTGGGTGAATTCAAAGCTATCCCTGGGGTGGGTGCTGAGGGTGGCCACCTGGAGAGATGCAAATGTAATCCACCGTGAGTGCAAGCAACAGAACCCGCTGTTAGAGCAGAGACTGGATCATCCGGGTGAGAAATTCCTCCTTAGAGTGTCCAGCTCTCTCTGCAGAGGAGCCCACAGAGAATCCAGATAAATAAGGAATTTCTTTGGATTTGAATGGGAGCTTACACTAACTTTCTCCCCTTTTTCCTCTTTGATTCAGATTAGGTTATCAAAATACCCACTTTCTTACAGGAAGAGCCTCCCTTCTTATCCTTTCTGTAGCAATACTATCAATGAATGAATAGATAACTCCCTCAGAAAGTAAGCCAGTAAAATAGATTAGTCAATTAGTCAGGCTATATGTAAAAAAAACAAAAAAGAATTGATATAGTCTTTAGGATCAATAACAAAACAATAGTCTTTATCTTTGTCCCCTTTGTACCACAAACAAAAATCAATGAATCCTGGTTCTTACCATCTAATTTAAGTAATCCTTAGATTTTCTCATATATACTCCTGAAAAATCTCAATTTCTAGTCACCATTCACTTATGTTCTTTCATTCAATAGATACATTTTAGTATATTGAATAAAAAACACTGTGTAGTAAGGTCGTGAATAAGTAAAAAGTAATGCCCTCTGTCTTCAAGGAATGTAGAGTGTAATGGAGAATAAATACACAGATGATTATAACGTGTGATAAGTGCTATGAAAGAGATGTATGGGGAGTAGTGGCAATACAGAGGACGGACACCTGACCCCAACTGGCAGAGGTGGAAGTGACAGGAAAGGAGACTGTCATATGATTGAGTCTTGAAGGACAAATAGGAGTTAAGCAGGCAAAAAAAAGATAAGAAAGGTTTTCAAAGAGAGGTAAAATATCGTCTTGGTAAATAATCTGAATTTTGGAATTCATAAAAATTGGATAATATTCAGTCATTGTATGCCAATATGCCTAAACCTGTGCATGTGTGTGTGTGTGTGCATGCATGTGTGTGTGAATAGTGTTCATATTGATTGACATCTTCTCTATCTCCTCAGCTAACTTCATTATATTGGTAAGAAAATCAATTAGAACAGTGTATGGGAACATACAAAATAATCTACAAATATAATCTTAAATTTTGAAAATCTACCTGGAAAACCTTGTTGTCTGAATCACATGTTAATTGAGAAGGATGCTGAAGGTGAAAAATAGAACAACAAGGAAGAAAACTTACTCTTGCTGAATTTCTACTACTAATTGTGGGGGTTTTCGGGTCACTCAAAGAACCCAGGGCAGAGTTAGGCCTAGTGAGCAAGCAGAGGTTTAATTAGAGGGCAAAGGGATGGAGCTGAGCAAGGGAGGTCCAGACCCGTGGGTTCAGGGTCGCTCCACATATCAGACAGGCACAGTGAGTAAGCAAGTTGAGGGTCCATTAGTGGGGAGCAGAGAGACAGAGAGGATGGAGCCAGCCATGGGAGGCTGACCCGAGGCTTTGCTGGTGACCTGAGTTTTTAAGGGAAAATCCCACAAGGTGAGGAAGGGGGATGGTGAAAGGAGTCTGTAGACTAGGTTCCAGTTCTTGATTGGACAAGGTGACATTGTCCTTTGAAGTTACTGATCTTCTTCATTCCTTTGTTTCTTGGTGAAGGGTCTGTGCTGGTCATGTACTACATGTCTCACATGTGAACTCGTCCATCAGCTTTCCTTAACGATCCAGATGCATCCACGACTGGGTGCTGGAGCCAAAGGCAATTCACTGTCCTGATAGTTGAACTTTAATCCCTGGTCTAAGGCTTGCTCTTGTGGGGGTCTGACACAAATCAAAACACAAAATCTAGACATTTGAGTATCTTCCTTCAAGGTCCTGAAAACCAATAGACTGGAATATGCTATTACCATTTTATAAAATAATAAAACTGATGCAAGAAAAGTTTAGTAATTTTCCCACAGAAAAACGGTACATGAAAAGATTCAGGATTTGAAGCCAGTTCTTTTTGACTTCACGTTCTAACCCTTCCTTATGTCTATGTGGTAGAGACTAAATGTTATGTGAGTACTTGATCCTCTGTCTATAACCACTCCTAAATTTGTTCATCTATCTTCAACAATCACATCAGCTTGGTCCGTTGACAAAATAATGTATGGGACCAAAGACAAGAGAAAAAGTGACTAGACTCTATAAGAATCTGGGGGTAGTGCTGGACCTTCTTTAATCAGTGTTCTCTTTGCTTAAGAATAGCTTCTGATTAAGCTTATAGTCTTATTTCCACTCCTAACAAAGAAATGAAACAGAAAAATTCAAATTATTCAACTCATAGAAAATTATGTAATATACTAAAGTCCAAGGTCACTTCTTACCATCAACACTGTGCACTAAAAGATTACTGTTTGGCACGAGAGGAATGTTTGGCACAAGAGGAACACCATTTTGGAATAGCGAAGCAGAGAGGACTTCAAAGGACCTATGACATCTAAAGTGGGTCTTAAAGATTCCAGGCTGAAAGAAAAAACAATTGCCAAAGCACAGATGTTAGGTTAATACCTGGGAAATAGCAGTAAGTTCAAATTAGTTGAAGAAGAGGTCTTAGAAAGAAAATAGAGACATAAGTCTATTTTCTGTACCTCTCAGTTCTCTCTCTTCTTGTTACCTCCACTGCTACTCTCTTTTTTAAATATCAGAAAACTCTCAATTGAACTCTTACAATAGCTTGTCAACATTTTCCCTGCTCCCATCTGTCATCCATACCCAAGTAACTTTTTATAATTCAGTTGATTTCACCCTCCCACTTACAAATTTTTCAATCTTTTCAACTTGTTAAATAAAGAAAAAACAAAATACAAACTTCCAATAACCTCATTCACAATATGCATTACCTAATACAAAATCACTAGACATGTGAAGCTGCAAGATATTTTGATCCAAAATCAGGAGAAAAATCAGACCCAGAAATGACAAAAATGATAGAATTAGCAGACAATGATTTTTTAAGGAAATTTTTATAACAAATATGGTCAAGTATTATGAGGAAAGCAGACATCATTATGAGAAAAAAGACAATAAAAGGAAACAAATAAAACTCCTAAGGCTGGAAAATAAATAGTTCAACTGAGAAAATTACTGGGTATTATAAAGAATATAGAAAGATAATCAGTAACTTGAATATAGGGTAAAAATTAGTCAAAAGTAAGTAGACATAAAGGGATAAAAAGATTAAGAAAAATATAAACAGAGTCTCAGTAGCCTATTGGACAGTATTGAGTGAACATACATGGAATATAGAGGACAAGGTAGGAGAATTTTTAAAGAAATGACTTAAGCTGTTCCTATTTGATAAATATTCTAAATTAAGATTCATAAAGATCAATTAAACACAAGCAGGATAAACACACACAAAAAATCTTATCATAACATCATAATAAAATTCCTCAAACATTTTCCCTCCTCTATTTCCTATTTACTTCTGGTGCTCTAGGACATATCCATATCCTGATACAACTTCTGGCTCTAGAGCCTCATTGTCACAATGATGAGTGGGTAGTAGTTGTATTACCTAAAGCAATTTCTACAGCAGGATGAATAGAAATAACTTACTAAGAACACCGCCTGCAAATGACAACAAACACAGAAATGAATACAATTATATGCAAATGCAATTCAACTCAACCTTAACTGATTTCAAAATGCCAATGGCTACTCCAATGTCACCCAGACACTAGAGACAATATGATGGAGGAAAAATGAAAAGTATGAAAAGAAGCTGGTCTTAAACATTGCTATTCAACTATCTTATTTTTCCAAATTTTATAAAAATATACAACATTTAATAGAGTAGAAAGACATTTCTAGACTTTTACCTGGGATCTTAGACACAAGAGCTAGTATATTTAAATTTGCTTAACCTCTTACTAGCTTACCTTTGGTGAGAAGGTGAATTTGATATGGAAAGAATGTGACAACAGATGAGAAATTAATCATTATCCCATGTCAACAGAGAATTAACCACAGCATAAACATCCTTCTCCAAATGACCAAAAATATACTTGACTAAATATTTATATACAAAGACTAAGCTTTATTCTAGAAATGACTATATTACCCTGAATGGATAAAGTAAATTTTCCATTAGCAACAAAACTGCTTGCTCAAAATACTAGGCTGAGTTATAATCAATTTAAAAGTCAGATCTTTGCTAAAAAAAAAAAAAAAAAACAGGTTACTATCATGAAACAGACCTTGGAAAAAATGGAAGAACACTCATTCCAATGAAACAGGAAGAATAGGTCAGCAAATGAAAAACAGAAAAAAAAGAGGGAAGTTTTTTCCAGGCAATAAAATCAAGGGTACTTGAAATAAAGTCTTTTTATTAATACAGTTTTCCTCTTATATATATCCCATCAAATTGTATTATTAAAGGAAATACACACACACACACACACACACACATATATATATATATATATATAAAAAGGCAAAGGACAATATTACTTCCCCAGTGTTAAACTTCTTGTATTTAAAAAGATGACTTTAGTACTTATAAAAGTGACACAGATTGGCTGATGACAAAAATAAATTAAAAACATGTTAAGTTACTGTCATCACATCATATTATAAAGATATCTAAAACTGCCCTCTCGTGTCACTAGTCACACTAATTTTTTTATCATAACATAACAATTTTGTTTACCTTCTGCTATCTGAAAAAGCTATTTACATTTTAGGCATGAGCTTATTAAATGACTAAGTTCAGAGTGACTAATTTACTTTAATTGTAAAAGTCATCATTTGGTCAACACTTCAAAAACTTATCAAAATAAAGATAAAAGCTTAAATAAAGGAAGAATCATGTCAATATAGTGCCAAACATAATAGCATTATAATTTTAGCTGTCTTTGATGAACCTAAGAAAAACATGTTGAGAAGAAATTGCAGGGCAACTAGCTGCATAATGATAAATTTTTGCTGTAGGTGTGGTTCTAAATTTCTTATTCATGTTAAAACTGATAAAACATGGAGCATTTTTCTCATTTATGCCATAACTCATGACCCAAAGCTGAATTTATAGATGAAACCACCTATAAAAGCTTTTATTATCATAGTTTCCATTAATGTCAATAAATAACCACTACTTTGTTGGCATCAAAGATAGACCCAGTCGATCATAAGCACTCTATGAACACAACTTTCCATTACAAAAGCAAAATGACAGTCTTGAACTTGCCATCGAGTTACATTCTAAAACACCTTTTCTAGGTAGCTGTTTGTATGTATTTTGTCAGACTTACACTGATATATTCTCAGGTCAATTAAATAAATACATTTAACTGATAAGACAATAGAATTATGAAACAAATTATAGGGAGAATAAATAACCAGAATTCTCTGGAAATAGAGTTATTGATTTTTTTCAGGAAAAGTCACCCAATGTTTGTTGTAGTGGGATAGGAATTGTCCTTCCAATTCCATCCTACTTACCTGGATGATCAGACTATCAGCCTCAAGCTGATGCAGAAATCAGGAAAGTTAGAAAGGAGTATGGCTAAGAGCTGAGGTCTATTGGTGTTACCATGTCTTGAAAGCACTTCAGTGGCCATTTCTTTGGGTAACATTGTCCGTGAATTCGGATTCGGATTTGGTTCCTCTTAAGTCCACTCAGAAACAGAGCAGCACAGTTTTGCATCCATCCGCCCGCCCTTCTACCTGAATTTTTCTAAAATAAACTCAAAAGGACTTTCTAAAGTGTTTTGATTTCTTTGCATTTTGCCTACTTAAATCAATTTTTACTGCAACTTACAAAGTAGAAATAAACAGAATTTCCTGCTATGAGGATCTTCGATTTTTTCTTTTGATGTCGACTCAGCTGTCTTTAAAGATAGTGCTATAGCAAACTTGTCAGAATTGGCTATGAGAGGTGGAAAAATATTTCTAACTAATGATATTTTAATTATCAATGTTTCTAGATATTTAAAATAATAAATTATAACAAATTTTAGATTTGTCCCTATAGTCAATGCCCACTTCCCTGCATTTGATATGATGTTGGGAAGTGGGAAAGGAAACAATGAAATTGCAAACATAAAATGGACATCTGAACACTGCCTATGAGCTACACATTCTATGTCCTAAGTGATAATATATTTAAAAGTTGCAAAATGCCTCTGTAGAGAAATATGGAATCTTTGTACACAGAAAGGACTAAGAAAAATGTTTTCTTAAACAAAAGTACTAGGTCTCTTGATTTCTGGGCATTTGATCAGACAACTTGAAATAGAACCTGAGGAAATGCACTAATTTGCATGTTCCTGTCTCAGCACTGGGTTGGGATGGAGGAGAATTGAGAATAATTTTTAAATTTTTTTTGCCATTTTACCCTGCAGTCCTGCCTCTTTCAAGTTTATCTTAGATAATATCAAAAACAAGAGAAGGTGGATCCATCACTTTCCAAATAACAGCTAAGAGAGAGGTTGGTTCATCACCCAAATATAGAAAAAGAGAAATAATACAAAAAATACAAACAATAAGTGAAGTTTAATGATTTTCCTATGTTCTCACTAATATGACAGCAACATAAAATCTTTTTAAAAAATTATTTGTATTATGTTCTTATTCAAAGTCAGAAGGAGCACAGTGCAATTCACAGGTCAGTCATCTTATTCTCTGAAGACCCAGAAAGTAAATATTCTAAGGTTTACAGGTCATATGAACTCTGTTGTAAATACTTAATTCTCTTTCATTGCAGCAAGAAAGCAGCCTTAGATAATATGTAAATGAAGGGGTGTAACTCTGTTCTAACAAAACCATTATTTAGAAAAATAGTGGGCCTGATTTGGTCTGAGAATCATAGTTTGTTGATTCTTGCTATTATGGATATAGCACTAGATTTCATTTAGCTATTGACTTAATAATATTCTATAACCTAAGTTTGGGTAAATTCAAGTCCTTTTTGCTCTTATTCCTCATGTGTAAAAAGAGGTTAACCTACCTCTATACACGTACATATATTACGTATACAATGTATACATAAGCATTTATAGAATACATATGATAAATTTATATTGTTTTTAGCAGGCTAGCTATTATAATAGTTATACTTGATCATAGCATATGTCAAGAAGTGACATAACCGAACGAAAGCGTATTTCTTAGTTCCGTGAAGTCCAAAGCTGATGTTCTTGGTTGGGTGTCTTTCTGGGGCAGCTCACCAATCTTGAGATCCAGGAGCCCCAGATTCCTTTGTTTGGCTCCACTATTCAGATTCCTCTGTATGATCCCACCAGCAGGCCTAAAGGAAGAGAACACTAAGAATCACAAATCCCACACTTACCCATCTTATCCAAGATTATGCACAGATCCACTGGTCACAAGAGATCCAACCGAGAGCAGTTAGAAAACGAAGTCTGCAAGAGGCAGTCGTTGTTAAGCAATGACTCCACCCTATGGTAGGAATGAAAAAATTGTTGTGGTCAGCCAGAAGTACCTGCCACAATCGTAAACACAAAATGTGAAAATGTGTGTGTGTGTGTGTGTGCGTGTGTTTGTGTGTGAGCACAATATTCGTTATGGCAGATGCTTTCAAGAAATATGAAGAATGGAAATTAGATCAGAATGACTAAAAATATTTTTTATGAATGAAGTAACAGGTACATAAAAAATTTGTTGAATTGCTTATATTTACCAGAGTAAATCAGTAGTAAAATCTAGGTTCAGATCTTTGGGCTGAAGCCATGAATTCAAGGCTTTCTTCGCTTTTTTGTTTTGTTTTGTTTTCTTTTAAACTCATGAGGATAATGAATTCAAATCTCCACAAGCAGCTGGAGTACACACCTAAAATGTATAGAAAGAGCTGTTTCCTCCCAAAATCCAAATGCAATGCCAGTTAGGCAAAGGAAGTTCTAGTGTCTGCAGATGAGTCAAAAGAAAAGAATTAAGCATAGTTAGGCAGATTATCAAATATAGAAAACAGTTGAATTTTTTCATAGGGATTCGTAACTATAAAGAAACCTTTAGAAGAAGACTTAAAGCAGTAATGCTGCCTTGCCTCTCATGGTACAAGGCCATCTATCTCTGATGCTGTGCCGCCCCTATGCTCAGTCACTACAATTAGGTTTAAACAATGCTACAAACTAAGGCAAGCTGTTCATTCAGTTACTTACTTGTTCTGAATACAGAGCACACTACACTCTCCTCTCTTAACAAAGTAATTATTTAGAAGTGAGATTTTTATCAGGTTGTTAAATAAAGAAAACAACTTGCTTGAAGAGGATAATTCACTCAATATCTAGCTACTACTTACAGGTACCAAGGAGGGTATTGGGACACAGCACTTGAGATCAATAACCTTAAGTCCAGCCCGCCTCAGGAACCTACAGTCTAGGAGGGAAGTAGAAAATAAATAAGCAATGAGACATAGGTAACCCCAAATACTGAATACAAGATGGAAGCAGGCAGAAAATACCACAAAAGGGGATGATCCACTTAGAATACAGAGCAATCGGAAGACATTTAACCTGAGACTTCTACTTGAGAAAGAAGAGTAAAACCTTAAGGAGGAGAATTCCAGGGGAAAAAAGAAAAAGAACAAGTGAAAAAGACCTACAGCAGGAAAAGGAGTAGTAGGTAGAAAAACAGAATGAAATAAGAGCCAAGAGCCCTGCTGGTTGGGTGAATGAAGGCCAAGCAGGAAGTAAGTAGGGGCGGGTCCTGGGGGCTTCCTGGCCTGAGGAGTTACTCAGAATTTCATTCTAAACTGAAGAGGAAGTCACGAAAGTTTTAAAAGAACAATCAAACTTTTTCTGTATTTCTGCAAGATTGTGGCTATTGAGTAGAGAATATGTTAGGATTTGGGTAAAACGGGTGAGTGAGACAAAAGTTGAAGCCCAAGAGCAAAGCCAGTGAAGCAAATATCAGAATGAACATTTTGTTCTCTCTATTGAAAATGGGTAAATCTTAATCTTTTTTTAATATTCCAATGCATACATTATTATTTTTTTAAAAAAAAAAAACCACAATCCCTGGTGAAGCAGCAGTTTAGACTGCAGCCTCTTGCTGGTGCAGGACAGGAAAGTTCTAGAACCTGGGTTCGCCACCCTGGGGCTGGCTGGGTGCAGTGAGCAAATGAACAACTAAATAAAATTAAATGAGGAATCCTCCTCTCTCTTCCTGCCTGCCTACTTGCTCTCATTCCTGCTGGACCTTTCCTTAAAAAAAAAAAAAAAAAGTCAGAAAGTTGAAGAAAAGATTTATAAAAAATATAGTATAGGTTAAAATTTTATTTAAAGGTATTGACCTAGCTCTTCAATGGCATTTTTACACACACACCTCTCTTGAGAAACATGCTTTTCTCACACAGAAACACTTACACAGATGCACACATGATACATACACAATTAAAGCAGTCTATAACGTGTATGAAGATGTTTTTTAGAATGGTATTTTCCTAAACTGGGTTACAGGAAACATCTTAGTGATGGAGATCTAGCTTCAGGTCACACTGAGCATGTCATTTAATAACAGTACATGACAAAAGTAGTTTTATGCAGATAGCAAGAAACTTATTTCCTTTTCTTTGAACTTAACAATGTCAAAAAGGAAATCTTAGTTTAAGGCTAAAATTTATTTCACATCTCCTGACATGAACTAATCTTTATTTTTTGACAATAAAAAAATCAAATCTCAAGCTTCCATACTTTAGGAGGCAGTGATACCCAGCTGGGATTTAATGATTTTTGCCTGCTTCTACTGGATTTGTTGTTACTATAAGTTATCTTTGGAAAGAGACATTGCTTTTGTATTTTACTAATAGGATAAAGATTCCTTAGATATAGCATTTAAATAAAATTCTGAATTTATTCAAGAAAAAAATTTAAAAGATGTAATGATTTTCCAGGATTTGTAAATATACTTAAGGTAATTTCATAAACAACTAAAGCTTGAGAAACACTGCTTTAGAATAAAGCTTGTTTCAAAGGCAAGGAATAATTCAAAAGAACTATATAAATTATAAAATGATGACACAAAAGCTGGAAAATGTCTAGAATATTGCTAACATCCTAACAGGTCTTTGTAGTTATTAACAAACAGTGAAAATCAGATCAAAGTGTCAATTATCAAACACCATTCAAGTTACTATCGAGGCTCCTCTCTATGGCAAGGATTATTAAAATAATGAAGATGATAATTTTATTCAATTAACTATGACCTTTCTGGAATATGAATGTATGTACGTTTATGAGATTTATAAACAGGCAATTACTTTGAAGATCTTTCTCTACAATCAAGGAAAAAGAAAGGAATTTAAAAAAGCATTAAATGATGTGGGTCTCATCGGGATGTGGGTGATTAAATCTTTATAAGATATTAGATATTTGATTGACTTGAGAAGAAAAAGTAAATGTATTTCTTTAAGGTAATTAAAAATCTTCAGGATCATTACATAGGACAAATCTGATTTTGACTCTTCTGTAATATCTTGCTTTTTATGAAACAGTTATTTCAGAAGAAAATTTAATTTCATGTAAAACCAAACATGTCAAACTTTGTATGACATAAAATAAATCACTATTTTTTTCTTTTTATGATCCTAGTTTAGACATTCACTTTTTATAAAATACAGCAGCACCAGGTTATTTCCTAGGAGTTTCTAGCTTTGTTATTTAATCAATTTATTAGGCCTTTTATCCATTCAATGACCCTTTCAGCAAAAATTTACATATAGCTTGTTTTATATCAATCACAGTACTTCACGGTAAAAGGCAAACAAAGTGAATTCTTGCCTCAAAAAGTCTAGAATTTAGTAGAGGGAAAGAGTCATGTGATTTTCACTGCGAAGTCTCAGCACACTTGCAGGACAGTCATTAAAATTCTTGATTATGATCTCTACTCACCTGGAGCATTTTCTCTAATATTGTCTCATATTTAATCATAGAAGACCATAGAAGGGAAAGATTCCTCTGAGAATAGACTATCTGATTCAATAGTCCAAATACCCTTTCCAGGGCAGTGATTCCCTATTATACCTGCCTAGAAAATGATGCAAAACCAAACATAAGCTCCATTTTATTTCCCAACCTCATTTCTACTGCAATAATTATGTTCACTTTCCATTATTTTTTAACTTAAATTAATTTCGTTGAAAGAATATTGCATCATGACATATTGATTTAAGGTGTACATCATCATAAATCCACATCTGCATTTGATAAATTAGTTCACCACCATTTCAGTTTTTCTTTTGTTATACAATTAATCCCTCTACCCACTTTGTGCACCACTTTCCATCATTTTATATCAAATATTTGGAGATAAAATAGATTAATGATCCATATGCAAAAAACTCAGGAGGGCCAAATTAGAAATAACTTGGGAGACTGATAGATAATCCAGAGATTTTGAATTTATCAGTGATCTCCTGTTTTGAATAGATCGAGGATATTTAACATAGATATTAAAATTTTGAAAGCATAGATTAAGACAGATGGATATGCGTTATATGGAGTAGTCAATCGGTCAGATAGTAATGGAAATATATTGTTTCAGACACTAAAAAGTATTCTGTATTTCAAGCTCTTTCACCCTCAGTCTGTATTCTCCTGTTGAAGTATATTCTTCCCCCAACTACTGGTTGAAACAAATGATTTATTCCAAAGTGAATCAGTGCATCACAAGATTGGGTGAGAATGTGACCTAAGTAAAGTCAACTAGAATGAACTTCAGTACTTTAGTAAAAACTACTAGAGGGTATTTGCATTTGTTTCCATTTGACCTGAAGTTAAGTAATGGTAGTAAAACAGTCATTTTGTGACAATAATAAAAGAGCTTATCAGAGAATTAAGTCAACATAAGTATGAAAGAAGCGTTAAGTTGTACCAAGATTGGTGATAACTGAGCTCAGTGACATTGTGTGAACCCCACAGTTCAAGTAGGATCTAAGTTCAAATCACCTAATATATTAGACCGTAAGTTTCCTTTTTAACTATATCATTTTTGACTTTTTTCCCTTGTCAAACAAAATAGTACTACCTATTTTTTGAGGAACAATTCCAAGCTCTATTGAGTCTTCCTATCCAATCTTTGAACTTGATGTGCAAAATGCAATATAATTTGAGCTGATAGAAAGATGAATATTTTGTCAAATTTAGGATAGTCTATGAAGTCTAGAACAGTCTATGAAGGTAAAAGTCTATATAATAGTTAAGATGATTTTACTCCAATAAGTTTTTTCTGAGAATACAAGAAAAAACATATTTTTTTTGTTATATCAATGATAATCAATGAACATTGCGGTATTGCAAAGTCAGTCTCATTCTAAAGGCTGTGTTCTTTCGATGAACCACATGATTCATTTTCTGTATGTTCTAAGGACAAAAATCTCTAGAATAATTCACCACAATATGTAATAGCCTTGTAGTCATCTCTATCTTTCTCCAAATAATTAATCTATTGTATTCTTAATGTCTGCATAGCCACTGCAGTCATGCTATTGGAATTCTCTCTTCACTTCAGCTTTATTGCAAAAGCATTCTGCTGGGGTCCATCTAACAGGCTGGCTCGTTCAATTCCAAAGTTCTTTAGCAGAGATAATCACTAATTCTTCCATTCAACAACATTAACTCAGCAACTACTTTGCTAGTGCCAATGCTTTGTTAGATAGACTATAATAAAGGTGAATTTTTAAAAAGTAAAGAATAAATGAAGCAGTAAAATTGCTGTATTACATTCAGAAGCAGATTTTCTATCATGTATACCTTAAACTTAGATAATATTATAACTCAATATTCCTTTAATAAAATTAATTTTAAAACATAAATAAACACATGAACTCTGCCTTGTGAAGCTAATAATATAATGCAGAGCAAAGATGTTCTCACAGAGAAAATTCAATGAAATATAAGTTTAGAAAGAAAACTTTTTAAAAATTGAATAAAAGTTACTCCTAATAACTGAACAGAATTTAAAAGAACCAAAGTATAACTCATAACTTTTTAATACTTTTTGTTAGCCAAAATTTCTTTGCTTCTAACTATACACTAGTAACAGTATGCATATTAGATAGTGTAAAGTATTAATGAAGTTATACTAAGATCAAGTGGAAATTAATATTATATTTAATATTCTCCTTTTCTCTCACTACCTATTTTACAGGGTCTCTGGAATATAGAGCAAGTTTGCTCTTCATTTTCATTTTATGGATTTTCTTTTTCTGGTTTATTTTAAATATATAGGTTGTTGATGTTTCCTTAATAGATATGGTGTCAACTATTTGAACTTAGAAAAATAACAGTTGGAGTATCCACTTCTGTACCTGTCACATTTAGCCATCAATAAATACTAGCTCTGTTCTTCCCCTTCCAATCAAATGTGACAAAAAAGATCTTTTATCCGTGTTTCAATAAGAATTTGTTACAGAAGCCTTTAAAAAGATAATAGCAAACTTTTGCTTAAACAATATAGTGGAATAAATAATCTGGAGGACCTTCTAATACAAAATGTCAAGAGATGTTGATTTTAATATAGAAAGAAGCTTTAAATTCATAATGGAGGACATGAGAAAGCAATGGAATTTGAAGAGTCAAAAAACTGGTGGTATTGGAAGTTATGATCTAAAATGAGAATGGCAAGCTACATTTGTCAATTTCAGTAAGCAAAAGATGTAGGTTTAATGACCTCAGAGAGAAAAGAGATATGTGGTATTCTCACAAGTTAGGTTATTGGATCTAAAATCTCAACATAGAACTTGAATCCTCAAATGTTATACTCTCAGAAAGAATGAGCTAGGCTTCCAGCCAAGATGGCGACCGGGTAAGAGCGAGACTCACATCCTCCCCACAGAACAACTATATAGTCACCTATTTTCCAGAAACTAACATGGAGGAAAAGCAGGCACGAATGCTTTAGAGACACAGCAGCAATCATGACAACAAAGGGTAGATGAAAAACGTCTGGGTTCAGAGCTACCTACAAACTCAGAATCAGTATTCCAGCCACGGGAGAAGGGGTGGAATTGTGGGAGGAACCAGTCTTCCCAGGAATCACAAAAGCTGCGGAGAGCCCACCCATCGGGACCTCACAGAGAGCTGGGAGAGAGGGTCTAGGTACAGGGTGGGAGAGGCACCAATACCTTGGCTGTTTGAACAGAAGACCCAAGTAGTGAATTACATGGGGTGATGCCACAACCAGAAGGGAGGGAGGGGGGACTCGCCCAACCCCCCTCTCAACATATTGTCTTGGAGTCAAAGGACACACCCACTGAAAATCCCACCAACTGGAAATCCTGCCCTGCTTAAAGGGGGAGGAGGGGCAGCCGGAATCCATCAAGGCTACCCAGTAGCACCACCTTGTGTGTATAGGTGGAACTGTAGCCTGATTGTCAATTGTGTGTCAGGTGATCATTGCAGTTGGGAGTTGGAACACTGGGGGAAGTTTCTGCATCCCCCACACCAACTCCAACACCATAGACAGAACCTTCAGGCAACAACAGAGGGCCCACATAAGAACTTCAACAAATCCAATGAGTGGTGATGCCACAAAACAAGAAATTCCAGTGTCCAAACCAAGATCCAGGCTTACTCAGTGCAAGTCAATAGGCTACACAAGGTCATCACTGCAGGAAAACCTAATTCACAGACATAAACAGAATGCCAAACAGAGTGAAGAACAGAAAAATACATGTGAAATGGTGAATCCAATCCAAAACTCAAGGAAAAATGCAACAGATGTCTGCAAACTTCATGAGGATAAATTTAGATCAATAGCAATAAATATACTCACAGAAAGCAAAAAAAAAAAAATAGGGGAAGAAAAAGAAAACAACAAAAGAGAGAAGAAATGAAGCAATTCAGAAGAGATGTCAAAGAAATAACACAATAGCTGACATGAAGAATTCAACAGAGGGACTCAAGAATAGGATGGATGAAGCCTCTAATAGAATCAGTGAGCTAGAAGATAGGGCAGAGGAACGCACTCAAGCAAACCAGCAAAGAGATAAAAGAATGCAAATAAATGAAGGCAGCATTCGAGACATATGGGATAACATCAAAAGAAACAACATTCTCATTATCAGGGTCCCAGAAGAAGAGAGAGAAAGGTGGGCAGAAACTGTATTTGAAGAAATAATAGCTGAGAACTTTCCTAACCTGAAGAATGAAGCAAGCCTTGAGAACAAGGAAGTTCAAAAAGTCCTTAATAAAAGAAACCCAAGCAGACCTACACTAAGATACAGTGTCATTAAAATAACAAAAATACAAGATAAAGAAAAAATCTTAAAAACATCCAGAGAAAACAAATCTCATACAAAAGAGTCTCCATAAGATTGTAGGTGGATTTCTCAACTGAAACTCTATAGGTCAGGAAAGAATGGCATGATATATTCAAAAGGCTGAAAGAAAAAGATTATCAACCTAGGATGCTATACCCTGCAAGACTGTCATTCAGAATTGAAAGAATGATTAAAAAAAAAAAAAAAACTTTTCCAATAAGCAAAAGTTAAAGGAATTTATCACCACAAAACAACTTCTACAAGAATTACTAAAAGATGCTATATATAAGAAAGTATAAAGAAACCCCACTTAAAAACAGTAAGACAGCAAATTTTAAAAGTGGGGAGGAGGAGAACAAAACTGTGGATGTTTAGAATGAGTGGAAGGCTATTCTGTTTTAAAATTTAAAAAGGAAATAAATGTAGAATTTTTAATGCTAACTTCAGGGTAACCTCAGAATACATCTCCAGGGAAAAAAGCAAAGAAGAAACCAAAAAGGGAAACCAATCAAAGCACAACCAAACCCAATGCACCTAAGAAGCAAAAGAGAAGAACAAAGACACTGCCTGGTACAACACACAGAAAACAAATTACAAAATGACACTAAGCAACTACATATCAATAATCACCCTAACATTATTAGATTGAACTCACAAGTCAAATGATGCCTCGTGGCCAAATGGATTAAAAAGCAAGACCCAAACTTCTGCTACATTCAGGACGCTCACCTTCTTTTAAAAGATAAACAAAAACTTAAAGTCAGTGGTTGGAAGATAATCTTACAGTCAAATGGCAACCTCGAAAGAGCAGGAACGGTCACAGTTATATCTGATATAAAAAAAGGGAAAATTTCACGTTATTACTGTTAATAGGTGTCTGTAAATTCTTGCAGCTGGTTTTTTATATACTGTTACCAAGTTGAGATTATATGTTATATATAATTTAAAACTATTTTTCACTTAATATTATCTTAGTATTTTAATGTTTTGGTAAATTTCCCTAAAGTCTTAATGGATAATATTTCACTATATGGTTATAAAATAATGTATTGTCTATTGTTGAATTTGAGGTTATTTCTAAGATTTGGTGCATTATATACCACTAATTTTTTTTCTATATTTCAATCATGTTTTTAAGCAAAGATTATCAGAAATAAAATTGTGTCAAAGTGAAAAAAAAAAAATTGAACTAGGAAAAAATCAAACAAAGTTATCCAAAAAAGAAAATTCTTTCTTTAAGTGAGATCTATTTGAAATGAAAAGATGTTCCCTTTAACCTAGGTCTGAATGTGACTACATGCATGATTCATATAACCTCATGCTATAAAGTTCCATTGTGGTAAAATTCAATCGCATCTGAAAAATAATAAATATTCTTTCTGAAGAGATCTTAGAACAAATATAAACTCACCTTTAAAATTATTTAACTCTTGTGGAAACAAATGTCTTGAGTGCAAATCTATAATACTAAAAAATAGGTGAAAGAATCCTCCAAGAACATCAGATGATAGGTTTCTTATCTTTAGAATGTGAAATAGATTTCCTTGAAATGTATAAAAAAGCTAAATGTTATAGCAAAATTAAAAAAGCGCACACCACTAAAAGTGATTATGTAACAAATCTGAAAACAAAAAAGAGAAATTTCAGAAATGAAAAATGGTAATCATTGAACACACAAACTCAATTAACAAGTTAAACAGAAGAACAGACACAGATGAATAGAAAAATAGTAAGCTTGGAAGGGGTTAACCAGAATGTTGTAGAAAAATAAAAAGATGGACAATATGACCCAAATTAAGAAATCTTGAAAATAAAAGTTTCAACATACATTTAACTGATGTTAAGGAAAGAGTATAGAGAGAATAGTGAAATTTGAAGAAAAAATGAGTTAGAAGTTTCCATCAAATCATCCAAGCTATGAATCAACTGTACATACACAACTTAACTAGTATAAATAAATTCAAACCTAGACTTATTAAGATAAGTTCCATGATACAAAGAGAAAGAAAAGATCCAAAGACAGATAATCTACAAAAGAATGACAGGCAGATCAAAAATAAGTAAATAAATAAGAACAGAAACTACTGAATGATAGTATTTCATATTTGATGTCTCTGCTAAAATTATAAGATAAAGATGTTTACATATAGAAAAATGTTTGCGGACAATTTAGTAGCCCTAGGTCTTCAATAATGGAACACCTAAAATATACTTTACGAAAGAAGAAATCTAGTCAGACTCTAATATTACAAAAAGAAGTGTGAGCAAAAAAATTGATAAACGTAAATAGGTGTATAAGAAGTTAAATTAAATAATAATAGCAATAACTATTTTAAGGGATATAAGCCAAAATAGAACTAAAATATGAGGCAACTTGTAAAAGAGGAGGAAAAAATCATATAAATTTATATGAAAAATCATATAAATTATTCTAAGATATTTATATTTTTGTGGCAAATGGTTATGCTAATTGACTTTAGAGTGTAAAATGTCATATGCATGCATGCATGCATGCATGTTAAATATTTAACATGGTCCCTAAAAGACTATAGAATATCTATAGTATAAAACTAGTGCTTATTGCACTAGTGATGAAAGCAAAACAAATTTGAAATATGAAAATATAGACAGGAAAGGAAAATAACTCAAAGAGAATAGATAAGTGAAAAACCACAATATTCGAGATTGACAGTATATGCAGAAACTACGGAAATATTTTTAAATTGCTTATAAGCTGTAAATACACAAACAATATTAAGTAGGCTACAATTAAAATATTGAAGATACTATATAAGGAAATTACTAATAAAAAACTAGTGTGGTATTATAGATGCCAGACAAAATAAATTTTGAAATTAAAAGAATTTTTTTTCATTTTTCAAAAATGTTATTATTTTTATTTTAGTTTTTCACACTGGCTGCTTCCCACTCCTCTAGATCCAGAACTCGAACCCAGGGCAATGTGACCAGCCCTCCTTCAGAGGCGATCAACCTAGTCACTACTGACCAGGGTGTACCATGTTCATTACTTCAAAAGATGCATTTAAACATAAATCTCTTGCAGGTCTCAATATGCAACATTTAATAGTATTTCTCCAACCTATTAAAACAAAATGCCAAAATTTAACAGAAAACTAATCATGTGTGAACTTTTGGTATATGCTTCTGGTAACTGAGAGTTCTGAAAAAAAAAAATATATGCATATATATATACATATATAGATATTTGAACAATTATAAAGCTTGACGTATTAGTCTGCTCATGATGGTTGAACAAAGAACAAAATACCTGGGAAGTTTAAAGAACAGAAAGTTATTTCTCACAGATCTAGAGACAGAGAAGTCCAAGCTCAGGGTTCTAGCAGTTTCATTCTGTAACCAATTTTCTTGGTTTATAGAAGACAATCATAACAATAGGTGCTCCCATTATCTCTGATTTATGCACTGATGTAGAGAGAGAGAGAGATCTCAATCTCCTCTTCTTAAAAGGCCACCCATTCTTTGGAATTAGGGCTTAACCCCTATGATTTCATTTAAACTTACTTATCTCCTAAGGACCCTGTTTCCAAGAATCGTCACAATGAAGGGGTGGCAATGGAGGGGCCAATTCAATCTATAACACTTAGATCTTTTAATCTAGCAATTAAAGAATACAGAGGAACACAGAAAATACTTATAAAAATTATACAATGCATTATATCATTAAGCAATGATTAATAAATTTAACAAATCTGAGTTATTGCTATCACATTTTCTAATCAAAAGGTGATTAAGTCAAAAATCAACAATGCAAACTAAAATAAAAATATCCATGCTCTGAAATTAAATAACATGTTTTTAAATTATTCATGGATCAAACTATAAATTACAATGGAAATTCTGAAATATTTGAACTTGAAATAGAAAGGAAACAAAAGTTTTCTTGGAGTATTAGGATGTTGATATTTTCCATAAAAACTTCATTTCTACAAAATCGTTACTCAATATAGCAAAGTGTATTAAAGAAAGATAGATCTAGGAATAAAACATCTAAAATGTATTCACTTTGTAACCAAAGCACTAATAAAAAATAACAATCTTAATAACCAATGAATAGCATAATTGAAAAGATATATTCAGTTTTAAATACTACAGTAAATGTGAAAACTTAGCATTTTGATAGGCAAAAATAATACAATGTAATGAAGCATTGAATGTGCTGACTTGTAGCAAGAGGAACATGTACAAAAAGGAGGAAAATCATAAAAAATCCATTCCAAGGCAAGTCACACAAATAAACGAAGTCAAAGGGAAGAACACAGGATAAATGAGTATCGTGTATAATACTGAATTCACCCACAGCTGGCTCCATTCAGCAGTGTTAGTATACTTTCCACTTCAACGTGCTTTCTGATTTAATGCTATTATCATTGTAAGATAAAATATTTGCATGTTGACTTTTTTTTAAATGTTATGAACCAAAGCAGTGTATGTATTTGGCTGTCACCATTTTCATTTACCAATCATGCATGGGTTAATTCTAATTACAAAAACAGTTATTGTAGCAGAAGAGTCTTACAATATGCAAAAATGTATTACTAGAGATTTAATTCCAAAAACATTTTTATCAGAAAAAAATACTAAAAGTGAGTCTCTGCATAGGCTGGGTCCAATCAAATGAAAGAAATGAGGGGATATTGGTATCATTTTGATTTAAAGAAATGTTAATTATGGCAGGAGAGTTACTTTAGTAAAGCTAGAAAAAGAACCCAAAAGGAGGTCACTCATAGGTATGAGAGTGTCCAAGGACTGACACATTTGAAAGTGTGGTTCAAACTTCTTGAGTTGTAGCCAATTAGATAATAAAGATGTTTGTCATATTGTTGAGCCAGAGCAGATTCATATTTGCCATACTAATAGGAATAACTGGAGCACAGAAAAATTGAGACTGCTGAGCAGGTGGCTGATGGAGTTGGAACCTCAGTGTGGATTTGAAACCAAAGTGCTATGTTTGCATTGGCGTGGTAGAAAAGTAACCTCCAGGACAAAAGCAAGCTAGGCTAACAGGAAGGTACTGCGAGGTGAGTAGGTGAAGATGGCTGTCAGTGAGGGGATTAGGAGATAGGTGGGAGGAACTGGAGAAGCCTCCCACTTACTGTGTGCATCTTGGACTTACATGGTTTTGGGGCAAATGCTAGAGATGAAGGTGGGCCAGCACTTCCACTACAAGGCAATCTCATCGACACACCCAGGATTTTCCCAGTGGAACATAAAGAAAGATCAGGGATCAAGAATCTTGACTGAGGCACCAGCCCATGCATCAAGGATTCCTAGCTGTGTTACTGTTGTCTTAGTTGAGTCACAGAAATCACACCTCAGCCAAACTCTGGAGAAAGCTGATTCCTATGGCCACCAAGCACTAAAGACTGTGCACACTAAGCAAAAACACAGCCCCACATTTTCCAGGAGTTTGGGGAGCAAACCACTTCATATAAAGGAAGGTATCTCCTTTCCTCTCCAATACCCCTTAAGATCTTTCTGGCAGACAAAGAAGATAAATTTATAAAGCAAAGCTCCTTTTTAAAAAGCATGAATTGGAGCTGAGAGGCAATAAATCAATAACCATCAGAGTCTTCATCTGGAGAAGCTAGAAAGAAGAAGAAAGTAAGTTTAAAGAACAAGGAAGAAAGTAATGAAGAAAGAAGACAAATTTAAAGAAAAGGAAGATACAATAAAAATATCAGTAAACAAAAAAATTGACTTTTTTAAAAAAGAAACATGGAAGCAGGAATGAAGGTGAGTAGGCAGGCAGGAAGAGAGAGAAGGAAAAAGCATTCTATTTTATTTTTTTATTTAGCTGTTCATCTTGGTTCTCCCTGATCCCAGGATGCACACCTGGATCCTAGGCATGTATGTGGACTGCAGTCAGCCAGAGACAACAGACTTAACTGCTACTCTACCAGGACAAGTCAATACCAGTTATTGAAAAAACTAATGAAGATATATTTAAAGGTTTGGCTTGATAAGGAGTATGTAAGTGGAGTTACACTAGAGGCTTACAAATAAAATAACACCATAAATGAATTTAAGTCAATAAATTTGAAAACAAAGAAATGATCTTCCAGGAAGATATAGCTTACTGAAACTAACTCAACAAGAAAGAGAAAAATTACCCAAACACCTATGATCATTAAACTAATTGAATTTGTAGATAAGAATCTACCTTCTTACTGACAGCTTGGGCTTAGAACACATAAGGTCCAAGGTTCTGGGTTTACTACCCAAGGCCCAGGAAACAACCAAAATGAACAAATGAATTAAAAAAAAAAAGATGATTTTTCTTCCTCCTCTCTATCCCTGCTTCAGTCCTCTCTAAAAAACAAAAAAAGAAAGAAAATTGACCTCCTAACTGACACAACACAAACAATAATATCAAAACGAGAAGACCAAGTAATTCTACCTGCAATTTATATCAAAATAAAAAAAAAAAAAGAAAGGAAAAACACCTTAAGCAATTGTATAAGAGTAATATAAATTTGAGTTAAAATCAGTAAGGAGCAGTATAAAAAAACAATTATAAGTCAAATTCACTTTTAATATAGAGTGAGAAAGGTATGATTGAATTTTAAAGGCTGCCATGAATGATAAGCGACATCTAATTCGTGTGACCTTGTTTTCAGCTTCCTCTAGAACTAGCAAGCAAGTAAAACACAAAATATATGAAATAAAGACACAAGTGAGAATATGCAAACAACTTGCCAGTTTTTGCTTAAGTTCTCAGAAAGTTACTTCCTAAGTTTTATTTTCAGGAAAAGTGTGCAGGACAAGAAATCTGCCACATCACAAGAGCCCGTGATTAAATCGGTTCCATTTTAGCATCAAAATAGAAACATAGTCATTTCATCATTCAAGGTTACTAGATGGAGTAATTCTTTTCTACCTTACAATAAAACAATTTTATGTCTTCAGTACATTCTGCTTTTACTATATTAATGGCCTACAATAGACCTGACCATAACCTATTGCAAATATTCAAAAACTCCTAAAAGTGTGTTTCTATAAATTGAAATCCGCAGTGCTTTAAAAAGCAAGTCATGACTAGATGAGTTTATTCTAGGAGTATAGGGATGGTGAAATATCAAATGCTCTTGTAATTCAATACATTAATAGATTAAAACACAAAAAGCATAATTTTGCTACAAGCAAACCAATAACATTCTATTAAACCAACTCAAATTTAAGATTAAAATTAAAAAATTAGCAAATGAGAGACAGAAGAGTATAGTCTTAAGCTAAATAAAATGAATTTTCCAGACACTGTAATTTGACTAACAACACAGAAATTCACTCCTTTTGCAATGCTGTCTTTCATTACATAGCCTGGAAAGCGTAAAGTTCAGTTTCTTAGTATGCTTTGAAAGAGCTCTATCTTTGGTAGCTGAACTTACAATAGTCATTTTGGAAACACGAGGGTAAGTTTTATATCTAATCTGGTTTTTACATGAGAAAATAAACTTCTATATATTTGAGATAGTGGACTCATTTCACATTTTTCTCACCTACAAATGAACACATCGATGGGAATTCTAGATTATCTGAAACAGCCTACAATGATTACCATAATTAATGTTGAAATTCTAGAAACATTATCTTTAAGATAAGACAAAGATTTCTGCCATTACTTCTTCTATTTAGTTTCATACTGACAGTTCTTAACAGTTCAGGATGACAAAAATAAGAACTAAATCTGTAAGATTTGCAAGACAACAATTAAATTTTTAATTTTCACAAAAAACACTATAGATATATAGGCAAATTATTACATTTAATAAGAAAAATTAAGGAAGAATACTAAATAGAAGATTCATATAAAAATGCAATGTTTCCATATTCCAGCAACAGTAAAATATGATTTAAAGATAAATAACTTTAACTCTTAGTAATCTAGCAATAGAGGGAAACTTCTTGAACTTAGTAAACCACTTTAATTTGGTAAAGAATTCCTATCAAAACATCTACAACAATGTCACATTTAATGGGGAGAAACTAGAAGCTTTCCCATCAAGATCAGGAACAAGGCAAAGATGTCTTCACCATTATTTATGAACATTGTAACATAAGTTCTCAGTAATAAAACAAGAAAGAGAAACAAAAAGTATACAGATGGAGAGAAAGAACTTAACTCATCTTTGCAGGTGCTGTGATTCTCTGTTTAGAAAATCCAAAATAAACAACAAAAAAGCTCCTGGCATCAAGGAGTGATTATTGTGATATTACAGGACACAAAGAAAATATACAACACTCATTCACTTTCCAATATATAGTAATGAACAAGAGGAGTTTGCATTTCAATGCAGGGTACCATATACATTAGCACTGTCAAAAATAGAACTCAGAAATAAATCTAACATAATGTGAACTCCTTGGTATTTATCCAAAGAAGTTGAAATCTTATGCACAAACACACACACACACACACCCTGCACACAGATGCCTTTAGCAGCTTTATTCATAAATGCCAAAATGCAAAAGCAACTAATATGATCTTCAGTAGGAGCGCGGATTGTACATCATGAAATGGAATATTGTTTAGTGCTAGGAAATAGCTATCAAGGCATGAAAACACATGGTAGAAGTTTAAATGCATATTACAAAATGACAAGGCCAATCTGAAAAAGCTATCTATTGTATGACTCTAAGTGTATGACATTCTAGAGAAGACAAAATTGTGGATACAGTAAAAGGATCGGTGTTTGCCAGGGTTTAATAGGAAGACATGGAGAAGCAGGTGGAAAATGAAAGTCTTAGGTCATTGGAATTACTCTGATACTAAAAAAGGTGAGTAGATGTTATTATACATTTGTCTAAACCATAGAATGTACAATACCAACAGTGAACTTATGTAAACTAAGGACTTGGAATGATAATGCTATGTTGACACAGGTTCATCAGTTATAACAAATGGATCATTCTGACGGCAGATATTGTTATTGGGGGAGGGTATATATCTGTGAGAGGGAGATATATGCAAAATTTGTGCAACTTCACTGAATTTTGCTGTGAATCTAAAATTGCTCTTAAAATTAAGTCTATTTTAAAAATATAACAATAGTCTGTTCTTGCAGCCATAATGATTGTAATCAGGATTTACCTTCCTACTGAACACAACAAGAAACTGGACAAAGAGCATTAGAAAAAGAATGTTCTTTTTAGGCATTGAAAAATACTTAGGAAACAAGAGAAATAAACCATTTACCTTTTCCTGCAGGTGCGATCCAGACTATGGTGGGATAAGGAAAATGACAAGTAGAACATGGGGGTCTCAGTTGTAGGGAAAAAAATATCCAGTTCAATGAGTCTAAGGTAGCTAGAAATTATAAGGTAGAGTTCTAGAGATGTCAAAATTAACTAGAAAGGTCCTGTAACAAGAAATTGGAACCCTTAACCAAAACAATTAGTTTTGTAAATTATCAGACACTAGGTTTGAAACTAATTTCATACAATTAGTAATGGACCCTATAAACTTCTACAATATCTACTTCAGGTTGACAACTGAATATATCCTTCATGTTTAACAATAATTAATGGAAAACCAGGAATAAATGAAACAGCTTGCATTTTGGAAGGAAAGACATAAATTTGTCTTCCAGAACTTTTGCAAACATCTGTTAGAAGAGTTTATTGATATAAGAAAGTCTGGAGGTCAAATTGCCAATGTTTTATAGATTTAAAAGTACATAGTTTCTAAGCTAGCAATTTCACTTTTATTATCATATGACCTAGGAAAGTCTAACACACATGCACAGGTAGATAAACAAAAACTTTTTATAGTATCTCGTATAGCAAACACCTGAAAACAAAATCTAAGATTTCAACTTAGGAATGAACAAATAAATTGTGAAATCATGTAGTAGAATAGTCTACAATAACAAGAGTTATATAGGTGAAAAATGAAAACATTATGTTGGATAAAACAAGTAAGTTGAATGGGTATATACATAAAATACCAAAATAAGCAGAATGTTTTATTTTGATGATGTGAAAGCTATGTATTATTTCACATATCCAATTGATTTGCTGTCAGTTCTTTTGCTGCAAGCAATTATTGCCACCAGCAATTTTTGCCACATTTTCCAGCATAACTAATCGACTGTATGATAATTTTGCCATAAGATATAAAATAACTAGCTGACAATTTGGTTTCAGATTTGGTTCCAATTGACACATAGTATCCTAGAAAATTATAACATCAGTTTGAAAATCCTTCAGTGAGTACAGTCACCCCACATACTCATCAAAACCCAAAGTTTTCAAGTCATGGTAAATAGAAGAGAAAGCTAGTAATATATAACAGTCTTGGAGAACATTAATTATCTATCAAATAATTTAGACACAATAGCTTATTTTCTAATGCCTCTTTACTAAACTTAGGCAAAATTAAAAACTGGAGGTAAAAGAAAAATCAAACTTCTCCTGTACCCCACCCCTAAAATGATTAAATGATTCCTCATGAGCATAAGTTTCTAAACACTAGATTGCATTATTTGTAAATGAGCTTTGTGTTGTATTGTGAAAACCTCCTAACCAGTTGTTTTTCCTTGATATCTTCATACTTTCACATGTTTGTTGGTAGATATTTCCAAGGTTCTATGGCAAATGTGGGTTCTTCTCTAATGTAGTGTTTCAAAATGAAACAAATCATCATTATCTGTCAGTCTGATAAAGTCATCAATAACATCAGTAACTGGAAGAAACTTACAATCAACTGCCAATCAGTTATTCTATCTTTTACAACAAAATTACCTTACGTTAGTCATGCAGAAGAAATGTTTGCTTCCAGAATCACATGGAGAAACTGCTTACAACCATATCTAACAGGTAGCTGAACAAAGAAAGTGTTGCAAACAGATGAAGCCCTTTCATGTGTGGCATGATTTCATTGCCTGAGATCACACCTAGAAATAATCATTGTCTATATTTGTTGTTAACCTTGTATATATTTTCATACTTTTACTAGTTAAGTGTGTGTTAATAGGTTCCAGGTAGTTTCACTGTAAGCTCTTTTCTTTAATTGTTTTCACTTTCTTTCTTTGTAAGCTACATAGCAGATATAAGGGGGAATACTGTATTATTTTTATATTTTCATAAGTGTGAAATATACCATAATATAAATGAGTAAGCAAAATAAATAAAGAACCATGAAACTATCAAGCCAGATAAGGGGAAAATGTATTGAACATTATGGCTCAAAGTGATTATGTTGGCTTAATTAGAATTTAAAAAGATAGATTTTAGAAGAATCAGTAAAAAGTCTTTCAGGAATAAGTAGGGGAAATGGTATCCATTATTCAAAAATTATTAACCTGTTAGAAACTCTTCCTGAAGAAAGTAAATAAACATATTATCAAAGGGGTATTTTCTTTATGGTTCTGTTTCATACTGATTATAAAAATCTTTTAAGATACTTCCTTCTATCCTTGATTAAGTTAAATACACAAGGTAACAATCTATTGCTTGTAAGACCAACCTGGTTTATAGTGAATGCATATTTACAAAAGTATAAAATGTATATTTCATTATCAGACAAAATTATATATGTATATACTTTTACGTATATATATATACATATACATATATATGTCAGAATATCAATTACCCTTACCCTCTCTCCAAAATTGTGGAATGAAGCTGTCATTTAAGGTTATTCCTCCTCTAGAAGTGACTCTGTCAAGCAAGCATTCATTCATTTCTACAATTTCACATTAAGAAATGAAATAAAAAAGAATCTGCCATGGTAACTAGACAATTACGTCCTAAAGTAATGCAGAACACAGCCAGCCAATACACTGGCCTGTTTCTCTGTCATGTTTCCAGAAGGTGTGTTCTTTGTTTTTAGAGAGAAAGTCAGTATTAAGAGAAATATGCAATGATGCTTTGGAAAATAAATGTTGTGCTACATTAAAGTGATGCTCTAATACATAATTTATACCATCTATTCTCACAGATACATATGCTTCATATAGTTCTAACTAGAAAGCAATACATCTAAGAGCTCACCCCCTACCCCCTTACACACACACAGACACACAGAGCAGGGGATGGGCGTAGCAGGTAAAAGCGGTCAATATATGGTGAAGGATGAAAGTGGCATGCTGACGGTGAACATAACGTATTACATACAGATGTTGATTTACAGTGATGCTCATCTAAAATCCATATACTATTGTGATTCAATGTTCCTTCAATATTTTTCAATTAAATAAAAAGAAAAGTGTGTGCCTGTGTATATAGAAAGGCGGCAAACAGAAGATATATGATCCAAAGTATAGCATTGTGCATGACAACATAATTTTAGAATTTCTATTTCCTAAAACTGCTTAGATGATAGATGATTTAAAACAACCTAAACAATGAACTACTCATTCTTCAAAATGAAACTCAGACCAAACCTCCCTTGGAAAGCTTTCCTGGGCACCTCCTCTCCAGCCGTCCCAGACTCCCCTCCAGTAACACTCAGGCTCCCCTAAGCACTTCTTGGGTCTGTCTCCTCTAGAGCGTGAGCATCTGGGATCCCATCTATGTCAGGATGCTTTATCTCCCCGAAGTCCTGGCACTCAATATTTACTCAACAAATATTTGTTATTCTAAACTTTTTGTGATCCATATTCTAGATTAACATTCCTATGCCTCCGAATCTAAATAAGATCTTATTCTTATCCAGGAAAAAAAAAAATGTTTCAAGCAAGGTATAAAAAAAGAAAATGCCTATTTTCCATTAGCATGTTGCCATTTCATTTTCATTTCCTCTCTTCTGCTCCTCTAGCAGAGGAGTCCCCTGTGTCATAGCTCGAGACAAACTGACACTCCTTTAATAGAAGCAGCACTTACTTTTCTACTTGCCAGAACACTGTGTTTAAAATAAACTTTAAATGAAATTGGTGAAAGATGCTAATGATATAAGCTTACCTTGAGGCATATCTTAGCAACAGAGAGAGTACTTGATTCAACATGCCTTAAAATTTTATCTTGGGTAAAATTTGATACAATTTTCATAATATACCTGGATTCTTGTCACAGTAAGTAGAGATATATGCGAGAACTCTGGATCTCACAAAAAAATGAAATTAAAGGATGCATTCAATTACGTATTGTACAAAAAGAAGTGACAGATGGTATTACAGAGCTTGGTGAAATGCTGGTATTTATACAATAAGCATTAAATACATTTCTCTAGATAAATGAGGTTATTTGCAGGTATGACGCACCTAACCTTCAAATAATGGTTTATTTTAGGTTTGAATGCATCACACAGCTTATTTTAGAGGCTACATCTGTCAGAATGAAACTGATGTGATACAGAAATTCATAAGATATCAAAAAGAACTCCAAGTACTCCTAGAAACGTGGGGACACAAAGAGAACATTAATTTAAAAAAAAGTAGAAGCCCCTGGTATTGGAAGGGGAAAAATTAAAAATTGAGCTTATAAGAGATCTAAGGAAAAAGGATTTAAAGTCATAGATATGAGTCATTTAAAAAGCATTTCATGGGTTATGAACTAAACCCAAGTGCAAGTCGTCCAAATGACAGTTGAGAATTTGCAATAATCCATGGAATCAGTATGATTCCACTTTAAGTATTGAGAGTCCGAAATAAGACCTTTGAGGATGCAAATGATTGACTCTACATAAAAATGATAAAAATCACTTCTTTTTTTGCTTTGTATTTTGAAAACTCCTCTTAAAGAAGGTGTACCCAGGTAGAGTAGCATCTAGCTCTGCCACCTCCAGTTGAGCACAGTTCACATACATCCTAAGGACCTGGGTTCACGTCCTGGGGGCTGTGGGGAGAGGGAGAGCCAAGATGAACAACTAAATAAAGTCAAAATAAAATACTTCTTCCTTCTCCCTCTTCCTGCCTGTCTGCCTAATTGCCTTCATTCCTGCCTCCACTTTTCATTAAAAAAATTTAAAAAGCGAAGGGAAATGAATGAAATCTTTTCATTTTAACGTGTTACTCAATATATTCTTCTGCTTTCAATTATTCTCTTCGTAGAAAAACTGAATTCCTATTTCTTCAAAATATCTTTTTCAAGTCCTCATAGTGAAAAGGATTACCCTTAAGTTCCACTAATGACTAACCAATTTTTTATTGAAATCACTAAAATTTTATTTGAGAATTCATGGTGTACTTACATTGGCAGGAAAAATAGTATCTCATATAAATACAGTATTTGATCATATCTTAAAGATTTATGCATCTTATAAAGTTTTCATCAACATAAGGTTGGCTCCTAGTCCAGTGCTTCCCCTGGTCCTTTGTTTAGTTTTGCACTTGGTTCCAGGTTGAAATAGATAGAGAAACACTCTGCAATTCATCAATCACTTACTGGCACCTACTCCTTTTTAATTAAAAATAAAATGCTAAATTGAAAGAAAAATATCTATGTTACATTTGTGAAAATTTTTGATGACTAAGATTTGCAAGTACTTCAGTTCCTTCTAAATATTAATTTAAGCCTGCGTAAGTGTATTTTAAATGTAGCATTGATGGTGTATATCTTCAGAACAAAAATAATTGCATAAAAAATTAGCTTCTATGTTTTCTCTTTTTAATATGTGATGGTAAATACCATTCCTGTGTATCAAAACAACACATCTCAAATGGAAAAGACATGAGAAAATAATGATTATATAATCAAATCTACATTAAACTTCAAGAAAAGATTATTAAGACCCTGATCAAGCTTTCTCATTTGAACATATTTGTGTTCTTCGTCATGATTTCCCACATAAATAACTGAAAATCCTAGTTAGGTGAACTATAATTTTCCACTTCTAATTTGTACTATTTTTCTTTTAATTAAAAATGAAACCTTAACAAAAAAAGAAAATCAATATTACAAGTATCCATTTGTTTTCTGTTTAAAACCATTATGTTCTAATTTAAAGGAAGAAAAAAAAAACCCAGCCATGTGAAAACAGCATATAGCCTAATTTATGTTTGAAACTTATTAGAATTATTGATAGGAAACCAATTACATCGATCAAATTAGAGATCATAAAGAAGCTGATGATTAAGTATGAAGGAAAGAGCAATTCTAGACAACTTTAGTAGTAATACAAATGCAAGTAGACAGAAAATTACAAACCACAAAACATTCCCCTTAATTTTTTAAAGGGTATTCATATATCCTATATTATTCTAAAACATGATTGATTTGAACAACTTGGAATTTTTTTAAAATTAGAGTTTTTAAATAAAAGTCTAAATTTTCTATTGTTTTTGAAAAATTAGAACAGCGACTGCTTGCCCTGCATTCCCTATGGTAATACTTCTCAAAAATATCTGGGTCAGCAATATCAACATCACCTGAGAACTTGTTAGAAACCCCACCTCAGATCTATGAAATCAGAAATACTAGAAGAGGGGCAGAGCAATCTATGTTCTGTATTTTATCAAACACTTTACATAATTTGAATATATGCTGATGTTTGGTAACCACAGACCTATGGTAATAAAAGTCAGGATTGGGATATATTTTGTTTTGTGTTTTAATGACATAAATAACATGTAACCCTTTAGTTCAGTATTTATTGAGATGATCATAGATATCATTAATCAGTAAACAGTATAAACTAATTTATTGAATTTATTGTTTTCTATTATTAAATCATTCTTTCATATCCATTTGGTTATTTGAATAGCTTTCTAGTTTGATTTTTTAATATTTTATTTAAATTTATCCTGAGTTGTCTGACAATTTTTCTTATCTAATTTTGTGATCAAGTCTCAGTGATGTAGGAAATTTTTGACCATTTGTCTTACCTAGTTTGTGTAAGAAACAAATGATCAATTTCTTGAGAAAATTATAAAACTTTTCTCTGGAGCAAAGTTAGACTTTGTAATTATTTGATGTATAGTCCATTCTCATTATTCGAGGATACTACATCCTTGAATTCACCCGCTTACTAAAATGAATATTCACAGCATTTTTGCAATCATTCATCCACATGTGCAGAACTGTGAAAAATTTTAGCCCCCTAATGTGAATGTTCCTCTCTGAGATCAAACAGGTGACACTCTGCCATCTTGAGCCAGATCTCATCTTGTAAATAAGTGTCCTTTCCATGGTCTCTTTAGTGTCATATTGTTCACGTTTTCTATTCTCAAATAACCCCCAAATGTAGTGTTGAAGTGCTGTCTAGTGTTCCTAAGCACAGGAGGGCTGTGAAGTACCTGACAGAGAAATCTCATGTGTTAGATAAGCATCGTGTAGGTGTGTTTTTAGTGTTATTTCAATGAGATCAATGTTAATGACTAAATACTACAGGTTAAATGTATTGTCTTAAACAGAAACCAACACAAGGTTATGTATTGATGTCATGGAAGGTTTTTCCACCATTTTCCTTTATGTGTTTTATGTTTTCAGGTCTTCTATCAAGATCTTTGATACATTTTGATTAATTTTTGTATATGGTACAAACAAGAAATCTAACTTTTTTTTTTTTTTTTTTGGCTGGTGACTGTCTTTTGGACAATTTTTCCAGCAACATTTGTTAAATAGAGTTTCCTTCCTGCTTTGGATGTTTTTTACCTCCTTTGCATATATAGGTGTGACTTTATTTCTGGGCTCTCAATTTCATTCCACTGGTCTTCGTATTTATTTTTGTTCCAATACCAAACTGTTTTAATGACAAGTCTCAGTTATTTAGTTTGAAGTCAGAGAGTGTGATTGCTCTATTTTTCTCCTTTTTTCATGAGGATAATTTGACTAGTTGAGGTCTTTTTTGGTTCCATGCAAACTTTAGTATTGCTTATTCAATTTCCTTGAAAAACGTGCCTGAAATTTGACAGGAATTGCATTAAATCTGTTTATTGTTCTGGAATGACTGGCCATTTTAACTACAGCTAATTCTTTCAATTCATGAACACAGATTATTATTTCTTTGTGACTTCTATTTCTTTTATCAAAATCTTATTATTTTCAGTATATAAAGTCATTCACCTCCTTTGTTAACTTTATTACCAGGTATTTTATTATTTTTGGTTTAAGTATGAATGGTTTTTCTTTCTTGATTTCTCTTTCCTCTAGTTTATTGTTGCATATAGAAATGCTGCTGATTTTTATGTATCGCTTTTATATACTGCCACTTTTATGTATTCATTTATTACTTCTAGTAGTCTTTTGGTAGAGTTTTTTGTGTTTTTTGGGTAAGATGCATCATCTGCAAATGATAATTTATTTCTTCATTTCCAATTTTGATTCTTGTAATGTTCTTTTATTGTCTTATTGCTCTGGCCAGGATGTCAGAACTGTATCGATTATTAGTGGTGTGAGCGGGTATTCTTGTCTTCTTCCAGATCTTAGGGGAAAAGCTTTCATTTGTTTTGCAACTGTATATGATGCAAGCTGCAGTTTTGTCATATATAGCTTTTATTGTATTGAGGTATGTTCCTTCTATTCCTATTGCTATGAGACTTTTTAATGATGAATTGGTATTGCATCTAGTCAAATTCTTTCTCTGCATGTATTGGTGTGCTCATAAGATTTTTGCTTTTACCTTTGTTGGTTCGTATATTGTTACAGATGTTGAATCATCCTTGCCTCCTTGGCACAAATCCTACTTGGCCAAGTGTATAATTTTTTAATGTTGTTGAATTTGCTTTGCTAAGATTTTGTTGATTTTTGCATCTATATTCATTAGTGATATTGCTCTGTAATTTTCTTTTGAGGTGATATCTTTGCCTGATCTTGGAGTCAAAGTAATGTGAGCCTTGTAGAATGTATTTGGACATTTCCCTCCTCTTCAATTTTGTGGAGAGCTTTAAGGGAGTATGGATCTTAAGTGTTCCGTGAATGTTTGGAATAATTCACTAGTGAAGTCATCTACTTTGGACTTTGCTTTTTGGGAGACTTTGATTACTGTTTCAAATTTTGTGTTTGTCACTGGTCTATTCAAGTTATCTCTGTCTTCCTGGATCAGTTTTAGAATGTTGTAGGTTTTTAGAAATTTATTTCTTAAAGATTGATGACTTTGTTAGTATAGAAGTGTTCATAGTAATCCCATAAGATCCTTTGTATTTCCGGAATCTCTGCTAAGCAACCCCACTGAATTTTTTTAAATTTTTGTTATCAGGATTTTCTGTCTTTTTCACTTCATGAGTCTGTTTAAATGTCTATCATCTTATTTTTTTTCAAAGAGCCAACTCTTAGTTTTGTTGATCTTTTGAAAGATCTTGTTTTCTATTTTACTATATCTACTCTAATTTTTATTATTTCCTTCCTTCTGCAAATTAATGTTTTCATTTGTTCTTTTATTTTCAGTTTCTTCAGGTATGTATCCAGATATTTAACTTGAACTGTCTCTTAGTTTTTGATATGCATTTGCACCACTATAAAATTTCCTTTTAGACTACTTTTATTGCATTGCACATGTTCTGATAATTTGTCTCTTCGCTTCATTTCTTTCCTGATGATTTTTAATTTGATCTTTAATTTTCCTATTGATAAAGAGTTGCTCAGAAGTACATTGTCTAACTGCCACATTTTTGTGTTCTTCCAGTTTTTTCTTGTTCATTTCTAGTTTAATACCTTTGTAGTCAGAGAGGTAACTATCTATAATTTCAATCTTGCTAAATTTATTGAGACTTTTTTTTATGTCCCAGGTTATGGTCTATCCATAAGAATGTCCCACGTATATTTGGGAAGACTGCAATTTTTCTTCTTGGGTAGAAGGCTCTGCATAAGTCTCTTAGGTCCATATGATATGTTACTTGACATCGGGTCTTTATTTTTTTATTTTATTTTCTTCCTTGATCAATCTAGTGATGTAAGTAGGGTATTGAAGTTCCCTACTATTTTTGCGTTGCTGTTAATGTCTCCTTTTATATCTGTTAGCATCCGTTTTATATATTTAGGTAATCCATCATTAGAGTCATATATATTAATGACAATTATTTCTTCTGATGTGTTTACCCCTTGATCATAAAGTGTTTTCCATTTTGCTTTGGCTACCTTTTTGGGGTAAAAGTCTATCTCATTTGATATTTATAGGCAGTTCCTGATTTACTTCCATCCCTTTGCTTTGATGTATTTTTCCGGAGTTACTCACTTTTAGCCTATAATTGCCCTTGAATCTGATGTGGGTTTTTGGTAGGCGTATATTGATGGGACCTACTTTTTGATACATCTAATCACTCTGGTTTTTGATTAGTGAGTTTAGTCTAATCATATCATATTTAGGGTGAATATTAAAATTCAAGCCTTCGTTGCTGTCATTTGAATCTTTGTTTTCTGTTGGTTTTGTCTCTCCACTCTTTCTTTTCCCATTTGTTTTCGTTTGCCTTTTTATTCCAATGATTTTTAATGTTGAGTCTCCCTATTTCTTTATCTTTGCAGCTATGTATCTCTGTAAGATTAGGTTTTGTGACTAACTTGCATTTTGTTTCACCAACCTGTGATAGTTTTTTTGAGCTAACTTTGTACTTTTCATGTTTTTTCCATTTAGTGTGCTTTTGTTCTCTCTTAGTTCTCCTATCTTTGTTTCTGATTTATTTTACAGTTTGTCAAAATTCTTGGAATTCAGTGAGTCTGTTTTTGTTTTCCCTGTTGTAGAATTCTTTTCAACATTTCTTGGAAGGCAAGTTTTGTGATGGAAAACTCCATTAATCTTTCTCTATAATCGAATACCTTTATGTCTTCACCTTATTTGTATGATACTTTTGCAGGGTAGACTATTTGTGGAAGATAATTTTTGTCTATTAGTATTTTAAATATGTCATTTGACTCTCCTGGACTGTGGGGTTTCTGTGGAGAAGTCTGTTGATAACTTGACAGATACATCTTTGTAAGCTATATATCTATCTTTTTATCTTGTAGTCTTCAGTAGAGTTTCTTTGCCACCAGCTTTTTGCTAGTTTTACCAAGATGCATCCTGTTGCAGGTCTTTTTGCATTTAGGAAGTTGTGTGTTCTAATAGCCTCTTGGATTTCCACGGTTTTAGTTTCTATAATGGGTATGGGAAGTTTTCTGCTCTTATTCCTTTAAATAAATTTTCTGCTCCTTTTACCTCTCTTCACCTTCAGGGATGCCAATTATTCTTGTGTTTGCTCATATACTAAAGTAATTGATCATAAGCTTATTCTCTTTGTCAGCAATAATTAATCCAAATGGCACAGTAATAACAACTAGCAGCTAATTAGCAATATATCAAGTACAAGCCTTCTTAAATTTTCAAACTTTATATTAACAAATATATTACAATAAATATAATATATTATTAATTAACTATTAATATATTATATTTATATTAATACTTATCATAGACATAAAGAAATGAATCCTGGACTAAAGGTGAGAAATCAGAACTTGGAAAGTCAGAACAAACCTGGAAGTAGGTATTGATAATTAGGCATGTATTGGCAAAATCTGATCATTATCCCTGAATATCCTTCACAGATCAGAACTACCCACAAAACTACACACACAAAACAAACAAACGAAAAAACGGAACTAAAAACCACCAGACTCTTTTACAGCTAGGTCTATAAAACCGGCCATCTGGTCACTGAAATATGAGGATAAGTGATTTGTGCAACATCTGGTCAAGACATTAAAAAGTATCTCACCAATAACTTTTTCTTCCTCCTTTATACTGGAAATATGGACATGTGGTTGACTATGAGCTGACTTAAACCATGTAGACAGAGAACATTTCCTACAAAAGGAGACAAACAAGTAGCTAGATAACCTCAAGGAGAAGAGCTGCAAGATTTCTTTGCAATACCTACCAACAGACTTTTAGGAGAAATAAAAAAACAAGCCTTTTACCCTAGCTGAAACACTGCTATTGTGAAACATATGTATCGAAAAGTTGTCAAATCACTGTGCTTTTATTTTTTCCTGACCAATTCCTGGACAGGCCCGTTAGTTGACAGAGAGGTAGGTTAGAGAAGAGTGGTCTGGTACGGGAAAGTAAAGAGGAATCTCTGGTAAACTGAAGGCAATAAACTATGTATCTGAAAATTAGCATGAGATAATGTGTAGAAGGGATCCCAAAAAGATTGGGCCAAGATTCAAGAATATGTCATGGGAGCAAAACAATGAATAAGAAGATAGTTGGGACAGAGTGAAAATCATCAATAACATTGGAGCACAAAAGGTTCATTTTAATAATGACTAATCGCAAGGTTACATTGATGAATTGGCCTGATTTAAAGACAGAGCAGACCAAATACTTCAATCTCAATATTATCCTCATAAATGTCTTATATGATCAAAGAGGAATCAATTTTTATTTTTTTGCCAACCTGCTCATAAAAATGCAAGAAAAACAAAGATGATTTTATATGATTTATAGGAATATAATATTAAAGTAGTTGAGAAAATCATGATAAAGTGTTGCATTTGTTTCTTAATATATTGCATAGGTAATCCTTGTTTCACACCATAATATGGGAGCATATATATTACCATGCAAGCTGAGATGGTGAAAAGGATTCTTTTTCAAATTTGTTTTATCACTTTTTGCTTATAGTGCTATATGGTTTTCAATACTGAATCTGTCTCTCAATCTGTGTGCATTTCAGACCACATCTACCATCAGAATTCCAGCAATCCCACTTCCAAGCATGTACCCAAAGAATACAAAAATACCAATCTGAAAAAAATATATGCACTCTTATGTTCACGGCAACATGATTTACACTAGCCAAAACATGGAAACAACCAAAATGCTCATTGACAGATGACTGGATAAAGAAATTATATATATATGTATATATACACAAACAAACGCACACACACATATATATATATATTTATATATATATATATATGTGTGTGTGTGCATTTCTTCTTTTTTAATAATGGCATAGAATTCCACTGGCGGGAGATATAGCTACATGGATATATAGATATAGATATAGATGCATACAGTACTATACAGCTCTTAAAAAAGAAGAAACTATGTCTTCTGCAACAACTTGGTTAGAACTGAAGGTGTAAAGTAATCTAAACAATTTGTGGAACAATTGTTTTTGTTCTATAACCTTTAAAAATGTTTGTCAAAAATAGTAAAAATTTCCTTCCTGCTAGTTATAAACATATAGGGAAAAATAGTAGAACTATATGTATTTAGTACACTGTAGCACATTAAAAATAAGCCCTTTGTAAAAAAACAAAATATCAAAAGCAGTTTGAACAGTGTTTGTTTTATTCTCATTGCCTGTCTCATGATATACAGAGATACAGGGCAAGTATCTTTTTTATGCCATGGCAAACTGTCATAGTCCTTTCTAACTCAGAATCATCTTCCAAAATTTGATCCTTTATGTTTTCAGTGTCATGAAATGTCTCTAAGAGTTGCTGTAATATGAAGGTGGGCCTTCTCTTTAAATTTCATTTCTATCATTATCACATTTTCTTTGTAGAGCTTCAACTTTGTTGGACAATTTCTGCTTACATCATCCATTTTTATAAAATGTCACATGGTTTTATTAGTTGAAAACAAAGACAATACAACCACACACTTTGCTATCTGTGAACAAAACAACAGGTGTGCAATAACCAGTAATCAGCCGATGCTGGAAGAAGATACGTGGTCAGTCACCTATCATAATGCATATATTATTTACATAGTAATTGAAGACAGAAGAGTTAACAACAGAATTTGTGCAATCACTCCTAGTCAATATACAGTGGTAACTAAAACTTTACTACGTTGTTAGAAGCAGGTATAATTTAATTAACTCACAGAAACTAGAATTTATACACCTCAGAACCATACTAATGAAGACTACTTGTATTGTTCTTGCTCTGCAGTACATGAACATGATGAAAAGCATGAGATATAAAAAGGTGTGAGCGAGACTACTCTGTATGATGTTATAATGATGGGTGTCTCTTTCCCCATCTTTTGAATGTATAATACCAAGAAGAAATTCTTAAGTAAACTATGTACTTTGAGTAGTTATGATATATCAATGCAGCTTCATCCTTGGTAACAAATAACCCCTTCTAGTTAGTGATGTCAATAACGGGTGAGGTTATGCCTGTATGCAGGCAATGGGTATATGGGTGTAGACTCCTTCCTCTCAATTTTGTTGTGAAACTAAAACTTCTCTTTAAAAGAGCAATATTCCTTCTACTCTAGTCTCCACTCGGCCATTCACCTCTCAAATCTTTCCTCAAAGTATATTTTTCTTGAAGTATCCTTCACTTAGGCAATATATACATGGTATCTACTATGTTTACTATATATTGTGCACATCTGTACATTATGTATATTAGCATTTGTATTGTTTTGAACCTATCATTTTCATTACTTATCTTTGAGAAAATTCTACATCAATATCTGTAAAGGATTCTCATTTCTTTATACAGTTGCATTTATTCCCTTAGCTAAATTTAAATTATTGGTCAGTTGTTTATTGATATTCATATTATTTCCATTTTTAATTAAAAACTAAATTTTTACTTATCTAGCTTTTCAATTGATTATTTTAGATTTTCTAGGGAAACACAAGGATCATTTTACATTCTATTTTTTGTATCTTCTGCTTTGTTCTTTGCACTAGTTGCATTGGCTACTGCCTCCATAATAATGTTAAATAATAAAGTCTATGGCAGATATCATTATTTGGTTCATGCCTTTAGTGCCAGAATATGATGCAGCCTTTGGGTTAACATATTATGACACAACAATGAAAGCCTCATTAGTTCCAATTCTAGCATACTGTGGAGATATTCATCTATTACTATTTACCAGAATATGTTTAAAAATGTTTTTTTCTAATAATAAAATTTTTGTATTATAGAAGTATTAATTCTTATTTTAGATATAAAATGTTACCTAATACCTTTTCAGAATATGGAGATGATTTCATTTGCTCTTTTGATATACTAAATTTAAAAGATTGATAAAACATCCATTAAACACTATCTAGTTTTGAAAACTAGAAGCTGTGGTGGGCAGGTAGATGTATATTGTTTGCTCTCTCAAACATCCTTTATTTTTCCATGACAACTAATCTGCTTGGATTATGAAACTTTACTTGGGTTACTTCTGTAATTTTTATGTATATACCACATGCATGCAAAAAATAGCTTTTTCTGGATACAGTTTTAAATGTCTTTTATTAATTATGTTATAAATTAGCTTATGCATGGACAGCAACAAGTAAAATAAAGTCTCTCATTTAAATATTTATATTTTTCTTTGTATTTTACAAATGTTTTTAAAACTATTGTCCTATCCTCCTTAAAATATTTTAACTTTTTCCCAGAGAATATTTTGCTTATAACCTGGTATTAATATAATTACTGCAACTATAGTACTCATATAAGTAAGACAAATCTCCTTTCAAAATCTCTGTAATTCCTGAAAAAAAATTAGCACCAAGATACATGCTGTAGAAAATCCCTGTTTTAAAATTGTTCAAAAACATGTTTTTGTTAAGGACCTATCAGGAATGTATTGGATTATTCCAATGGGAAAGTGGAATTCCAAATGTCAAGAAATAAAGAAGTTGTTAGTTTTCTAGTCTTACTTCCTAGAAATACAGGTCATTCCTTATACAAGTAGCTTTCCGTATTGACTCTAGTTCTCTTAAATCATCTACCTCCATCACCTACAGCATGATCAGATGAAGACAATAATGTTGAAAAAGGGATCTTAGGTGCTAAGTACATAATTGGAAAAAATACTCAACTAAATTATGTGTTAACCTCAGTTAATAGAATTAGGAAAGACAGGAATTATTTATTAATAATAAACTAATTTCCTAGATTGATGCGTGTGCATGCACGCACGCACGCACACACACACATATACACACTCAGTTTGGCCCAGAAATTACGTCAGTTGCCATCCTCACTAGGCTTATTATATAACATCATCATGTTCTGTGTTCTTATTTCTCTATAGTGAGCTCTTGTGTTTGATGTTAAATTTTTCTTGACTTTGGGGAATGAGAAGTCACCACCTTCTGTCATTTTCCTGCTGCTTCCCTACAGTTGTCACGTCATATGATATAGCTCTCATCCTAGACAGATAGGTATTACCCTCCTTCTTTTCAATGCCACCGTCTCCCCATAAATCAGCAAACAGCAGGAACACGTGTGGCAAAAATTCATGTCTTCCTGAAAGCCCAACTGTACCAATTGCTGTTACATTTGTCACTGTATGAAAAAAAGAAACCTGGAGTCTCTTGTCTGTCTCCCTTAGCTGTACCATCAAGCTGCCTGTCAACCTATTTTCAGTCCATAATTTATGATATTTCTTAGGAAGATTTCTTTACATAAATATTTTTCTTTCTTAATCTGTGGACCATATTTTTTGTCTTTTCATTTCTTTTTTTAAACCTTGTTTCTGACACTGAAAAGCCCAATCCAGCTTGGCACATTAAAAACAATTCAGCAGATGTTGCAGCCATCACTGTATGTTTTCTATTTCTACACAAGAATAGAAAATTGGCTGAGAAAGTGAATCTCTGCTGATCTTCACTTAGCGCCAGTACCATCAGTGCCTTCCTCAGAGAGCACCTTCCCATTTGTCAAACTCACTGGAAGCCAGCAGTCACAAAGATACAAATTATTTCATTCCATGTCACTTTCATATAGCTGGTCAAACTTTACAATGGCTGTCTAAAAATACCGTCACTGAATTTTGAAACTTCGTTTTTTTGCGTGTTTTCTTTTCTCTCTTCTATATTCTTTAGTATTTTCCCCTGGGCATCTGACTTTTCTGAAAGTGAAGACATAATAGCTGAAGAGAAACAATTACTAATTAAGAATTTCTCCACATCAAACTTGTGAAAACTTGATAATAGTACTTACAATTCATTCTATACTTACTGTTCCTACGGTTGTAATACTTTTACAACTTAAGTGTATGTGCAAAGAGGAACTAAACATGTCTATAAAGATAAATTCAATTTTGAAGATATTTCATCGGTTCAAATCACTAAACATCCACATGATTACATGAGTTCCTTCATATTGCTCAACACATATTTGTTTGGTTTTCACGCCTTGCTTTACACTTTTGATAGGCACTTAAGGAATACAGAAGCGCTATAAGATTCCTGCTCTCCAAGCGTCTGGTTTCTAGTCCGTGAGACATGAAGAAATATACTATACACAATTGGAAAATAGCGTTTATCTTTAAACATCTTCTATATAAGGAATATTTTCATTATAAGGAAACAGAAACTGCAATTTAGTTGCCAGTTTAAGGCTAATGTGTCCTTCAGAAAGAAAACATGAAATGTAATATAAAACACTACTCTTTGCTATTTTAGTTTAGTGCTTTCCACATAAATCAATGTTCTGAAAACATTGAATGAATGAAAAGTTGATTGAATGTTTTTGTGATTTATGTCATTATTCTCTATAAAATGTATATAATAGACATCCATGAAAATTGATTTAAGTATACAAATTTAATATTTATCTTTGTTTTTGAACTATTCAATTGAGAACAGTGAAACAGATGTCTAACAAATATTTCATATAATCTGATACAAGATAATCAAATAATAATCTTATAGCCAATTCAGTGACTTCAATTTAGTAAAATTAATCTTCAATCCTGAAATTTCAATACAATTTTTTCTCAAAAATATGCTAAAATAGATCCACAGTTTTCATATGTATTAACACAGAGAAACTCCAACCCCTAAGGAATTCATTTATCCTAGCTTAAGCTAAGGATGTTGGGAGGGGGGAAAAAAAAGCACATTCTTTAAACTTTTGATTTACAAAACATAATTTATCTGTAGCATTAGAAGAAGTTCCTTCATTTGTCTGTCTTAAATCATTTACGAGCATATGATGCTTCTGACAGTTCTAAGAACGTAAAACAGAACATTTTTCCAATAAAATAGAAATGAACCCTGAAGAGTGGGCAAGATGCTGACTAATTCTGTGTTCTGGCTAAAGGCAAAGCTAGATAGGGCTTGTTAGACTACAAAGAAGAATTGTTGCATCTCAGAACTTTTTAGAAATGATCCTTAACACAAAAAGAAGTTTTGAGTTTAATGGAGCAAATTTTGGTATCTTGTTGCCACAGTGTCTAGCTGAAGCTTCGGGACAAGAAGACCCATACATTTTTTTCATTCAGAAGATGATTTATGATTGAGACCTACAAAATGTATAAGAGAGCCTGAAATATTTCCAGCAATGACTGTCAGACCAGCTTCAGACAGGATATTAAGACTTTTTCATGGATCAGGCATTGGACTTCTTGGATGATTTCCAAGAGCCTGAGGTAGTTTGGTCACTCTCCCTTCTTATTTGAGTCACATTTAAAAGATCTGAAACATTTTAATTGAACAGTAGCACTTAGATTTTCAGGCAATGAATAAATTTTTGAACCAGTCCGAGAAGTCGAGTACTTTATTTATTCCCAGTTACAGAATTTTTTCCTAATCCAGGAAATAGCCTTCAATTAGTAAAGATGCCTCTACAAACAGCTACTATATTATTGAAATGAGATTCCAGAGCACATGTTACATCAATCGTTGCATCTTCACATATTAGTTTATTCATAATTCAAAATATGTTTATCCCTATGCTGACGTACTTAAAATTGCTATTTACAAATATCCTGTTATCTTACTATTCCACAAATGTAAAAGGATATAAAATAAAACTCAAGATAATTGAAAAGCCATATAAACACAAAATATTTACCGGTGATAACAACACGTCTTACCAACTTAAAGAGAAGAATATGATGACTTATAAGGTGTATGTTATCTTAGTGTCTTAAATATTCACCATACTTATATTACAAATAAAGGCAAATGCTTTGTAAAAACTAAAAAATGAAAATGTTGCTGTACTCAGACTAAAAATGTGTAATGTGAAAGAAATAAATCTGAAAAATGCATATATTACAAAGTAGCAAGTATACTAAAATTTTAAAAATAATTTATTAATATAATATAAATAGACAATTACAGGTATCTAACTCCTTCAAACATAGAAGCTCATTCTCAGGTATTTGTTCTTTAATTTAGATATAATCATATTTATAAAATAAATTTGCTAATAATTTACAAATAAATTCACTAATCAGCCCCTACAATAGGACAGGTAATAAGGTAGAACCTGTCTTTGAATATTTTGTTTATTCCCATAAATAGCCTCTTATGGAAAGATTATAAAAATCAATAACTTTGGATAGGTCAAATAAATTGATCTACTCTTTGCAAGAGAGGTGAAAACAGCAAATTGCAATCAGCTCACAAAGACAAAGCTAAAATTGGAATTTTTAATTCTCATCAATTTTTCACATAGAAGTCATGTCCTGTCTATTTTTATGAACACAAAGAGACTGAGGCATGAAATCCAGTGTTGTTTTTCTTTTGTTTCAATAAAGCCAGATGTTAACATTTTTGCAAGTTATATTGATCTTGGGAAACTATATCACAATCCAAATAAAACTATCAATTTTGAAATAAATTATTTTCTAAAAGATAATTATTTAAAAGAATGTGTTTTTGTTCTTGGTCCCAACATTTAAAGGAATGGAATTAACAGGACAAAGTAGAAGAGTAATTTAAAATGTAAGGATCTTATTTTCTCTAGTGAATAACAATGCCTATTTATATTTGTAATTTTATGTTGTCAGTGAACAAAATAGCCAAAAAATACTAGTCGTTACAGAATTTATGTTCTCGCTAAGGCAGACAGTCAACAGACATTTTAAAAATAAATTGGTAAATTATATAGTATGCTAAAACATGGCAGTGCTGTGGGAAAAAAAAAATAGAACATAGCAAAAGGGACTATGAACTCAGAGGATTGAACTGCAGTTTAAATGTGAGATCAAATAGTTTTCATTGAAGGGTGATATTTGAATAAATCTCCTCTCAGACGAGAAAGTAAACCATATAAATATCTTGGGGAGAATGTTCCAGATAGAGGGAAACCAAATTGGTATGGCCTAGGACCACAAGGAGTTCAGTGTTTCTGGAACAATGGGAGCAAAATGGAGAGTGAATAAAAAGAACAATAAATTCAGACATACAGCAGGAAATCAGACTGTACCAGGACTTATTAGTCATTGCTTTTATTCTAAGACCATAGATATTTTTTTTTTTTTCCCTAAGAGTAAGGGCAATCCCATTGCAAAGTTCTCAGAAAGTCAATGACTTGATCTGACTTATTTTTTGAAAGGGTCTGTGTGGCTGCTGTATACATACAGCATTAGTTCATTAAAATATCTGGTAGTGCACACCAACATCTTCCACCAGTCATATTTTTACCTATTCACATTACCAGGTATATTTGAAGACTGTCCAGGGAAGGAAGGCTACATGTGGTCGATTCAAATAGAATAAGTAATTGCTGGGTATGCATAAAAAGGTTTATTTACAAGGTGTGGGCAAAACTAAGTGAAACTAACAGTCCATGGTGAAATTACCCAACGTTAAACATAGCAGGGAGCTGTTACTACCCCTATCTCTGAAGGGGAAAGGCAAATGGTGGTTACCAGAACCCACAAGTACTTTCTCTAGCTGCAGAAGAGGACACCTACAGGAGTCATATCTCTCAGAGGCAATATGCAGCAACCTGCAGCAAAACTGTTGATTTGAAAACTCAAATTTGTTCCAATGAGATTGATATATTAAGGAACAATCTGAGCATAACTGAGTTTGATATTTGCTATGCACAATTTCATCCCTGAGAAATACTGGATGAACAGAGAAAATTGCATAGCTGAGCCATGCTGAGTAGGAATATACAAAACACACACATTCACACACCTCAAATATCTCCCAGTTACCTCTGTTCACTCTGTGTTATGAGCCATATCCATCCACATCTGGTGTTACAACTTTCCTTCTGATTTCAGATCATCCTCCTTCCACCTTTTCAAAATAACAGTCGGCAACTTTCCCAATACCCACTTCAACGAGGACACTTAAGTACTTTTTCAAAGTCAAGTTCCATATTTATTGTAGTATGTATGCATTATTTAAACCATTTAACATGTGAGGCTGTGCTATAGTTTTTATTAAGTTCCTATTTGTGTGTGTGTGTGTGTGACAAAGATTGCTAGTGCTCTGTCCCTAATTCTATTTTCTCCATAGCCTTGTGGTTTTAATTGAATGATTTTGTACATTCTGGTGATTTTAAGGGACTCAAAGTGTCTCGTTAGAGCAAAACTAATTGTTTCTACCAGGAGCTCATTCCTATCCCTCCTTCCACTTTCAACTGATGCTCTTACTGTCCAAAATCAACCGTAAAGCAGAGTCAAGAAGCCCACTGATGTCTACCATCAAGGTCAGCCTCCTGGGATGGAGTGCTGGGTGTAGAAGGGTGGCTACCACTGGATCTGAAAAGGCAACATGAAAGTGTGCAGCACAGGAACTTGATTTAGTTTAGAAATCCTGTCCTGTGTCTTCTTATCAAAATGTGGTTCACAGATCCACAGTATCAACATCTTCTGCGAACAATCAGAAATGCACAGTATGGGACCTCTCTACAGAAGTACTGAACCCAAGTCTGCATTTTAACAACACCCGGAGATGATTCACATACACATTGAGTTTTGGAAACACTGTTTCTAATCTTATACTGGCTCTTCTCGTTCTTATCTCACTGCACTGCAGTAGTCTTCATGTCCTTCCTCCTCCCACTCTCCACAAGTTGTAAAGAGTTGATGAACCACAACTGACCTATAACCTGGAGAAATTGCAAGGGTGTGGGGAACTTTGCTATAATGGGATCATTCCTACCCGTCTAGTAGCTCCCAGCATATTGCCAAAAGTGAAATAATATTTATTCCCCAAGAAGCCAGCTCCAGACCATGACAGCCCGGCTTAACTAAATCAATGCTGACTCATACACCAAAAATTATCTATCAACTTCCAAGAAAAATAACATGAAACCCCTAAGATAGTCAAAATGATAAATCAATAGAGTTATTAGTAAAGATTTTTGAACTTTATACAATAACAAAGCCTAAGAAATGTAGTTGGCTACACATTCTTCATTGGATATATTCAGAAAATAACTTTTCCTTTACACTTTTTTTTTAACACCTGTCTATTGAAAGCAATGTAATTTTCACATTTCCTCCTCTTTATATTTCTCCCCAGAAGATTCTCCTGGTCATCTGTTCTCTAGTCCCTAGAATGATGTTTGATTTATTTCTTTTTCTTGAACTTAATCTTATAAGCCAAATAAATCTTGACCATTATTCTTTCTCAATGCCTTTTACATCTTTTATTATCCTTCCCATTTGAGTTTCCTGGTTCATATTTTTCTTATTACCCCTTATCTTGGGATACATGAATAACTTTCTAAGTGTTCTTCCTAAATGTACTATTTCCTTGTATCAATTAGTTGACCAAAACCTCCAAGATATTGTCTCCAGAGTAAAATTTTTGATTGTGCCCCAAATTCATGATTTCTGATAATCTGGGTGCAAGCAAGCATTTCAGCTTTATGTTGGAATCTGCATGGTTCCATCACTAATCCCAGACCCATCACCATGGTTCTCTCAGTAAGTGCATGCCTGACTCTAGAGAGAAGCACTGTGGAGACCTCTCCTACGACTGTCTTTTTGTGCCCATCTGAACATGTTCCTTTCCTCCTCTCCTTCAAGGCAGGCTCTTTACTTCAGGCTTGTTTTTCTGGGTTGACCACTTTGGTTTTCTTTCTTTTTGGCATTGGGTGGGGTGGGGCTGGCTGGTCCTTGGTATTACTTTTTTAGATATCCCTTAATTCTACGCTACCAAAAAACAAACAAAAAAACTGTAGATTATATCTGCAATCCCTTTCAAGGCTCAACCCTGAGAAGCCTCAGCTCAAGTCCGTTCACCTGGGCCCAATTTTTGGTTGAAAATGAGAACTGGAAGCTTTATTTCTAGTACCTTCTACTTTTCTGTTTCTCTAATAATACCAGTTTCTTGAACAGACCATGCACTATTTTATCCTCTATTAGTGAATTATTTATGCTCTACTGTCTTCTCTGAATCTGCAAATTGTATCCAACTTCCAGGAATGTGCTCAATTCCACTTCATCCATGAAGGATTGACTTCCATGTCAATTCAGGCAAATTATTCCTCTTTCCTTCACCTTCAGGTACATTTGTTTTTTATATGTCTTTATTTTAAGTTACGATTCCTATGCTTCATGACACCTGGTGAACTTTTCCTGAATTGTTGAACACATATCTATGCCTTATCTCCCTTTTAAAGTCACAAAGTATAATTTTCCTGAGATGCTTTAGAAATTTGCATATGTTCAATAATATTTTCTGGTTGAAGCCACAGCAATTGTTTAATGGAAAAAGCTTTTTCTTCTTAATGGAAAAGGTTTGACACAGTCTGGACATTGTGAAAGTACAGGCAAGCAATACAAATACTACCCCCGCACCAATCAATTAACAATGTTCTTAAAAGTTGCAGTTAAGGATCCAGTTCAAGTCTACTTTTCATTAAGTTTCATCCCATAGCAATTTGCTTTTCCAGTGTCCCTTCTCAGTTATATTGTCTTCATAATGGTATTTAACTTTACTATTAGAGAACAAGTTAAAACAAACCTATAATTAAATTGACACTACAAAGTTATTAATGCTATTTTTCAGTGCAATGCTTTCTATCATAAATATATTAAAAGTGTCCATTACTTATCTACTTCAGCTAACTATTCATAACTTTATTTCATTAAAACTATCATTTAACTGCACATGCAAATATATGTGAGATATATATGTATTTAATTTTATAAGATGGGTAAAATGAAAAGTTAGTAGCTTCTAGTAAGTCATAGTACATTTTACTATAAAACATGTTTTAAAAGAGTTTCAAACATTTGGGATATTACTTTTACAGCTTAATAAATTTTCAATAGATCTGCAAATTCATGTGTGACTGGAAAGGATGGAAAAGGTAAGATATTGCTTTGCTACCAAGTACTCATAATTTGAAAAACTTTTGTTTTAAAATTCTGAGTATGTAGCATCCTTACAAATCACTAGGAAAAGTGCATTTTCCAAATGGTCAATAAAATATGGCCAAAAATGTTTACCATCTCATATAATATAAAACAGAAAGACAGGAGCAACATTTTTCATTTTATAATTCAGCAAAGATTTGAAAATATAGTAATATTCAACTCTGGTGAGACACCCGCCTCCCCGCCACCACTAACACACGCACACACACGCACACGCACACACATGCACACGCACACACATGCACACGCACACACGCACACGCACACACACGCACACGCGCACACACGCACACGCACGCACACACACACCAGGATGACAAAGACTACCTCCCTGACCAACTTTAATCAGGATCCTCCAAGCACAGTTCTCCACTGGTCCCACCCGTGTCATAGCTGCACAGCCCAGTTTTAGCAAGAATCTTCTTAAGTCAGTTTAGAGGGAATTTCCGTGTTCTAGATATCTGGTTACTCATGCCTTTTAATCACATTCCTTTTCCCTTGTTTTGATATCTGATCACTCTGATCTTCTCTCAGCAACAATCCTTTTAGATCAGTCTAACAAGAATTTCACATATCTTTGAGGTCTTGTTTTAGCAGTTTCCACCCACTGGTAAATCTCTTCACTTGATCCTTTGGCTATAAATCCCCATTTGTTTTTTCTTTGTTTTGGGTTTTGGGTTTTTGTTTTTGTTTTTTTTTAAGGAAAGATGCAGGCAGGAAGGAAGGTGAAGAGTCAAACAGGCAGGAGTGGAGAGGAGAAAGAAGAGCTTTATTTATTTTTATTTTGTTTTCTACGTGTCATTGTGTACATTGATTGCTCCCCCCAGCCCCAGGGCTTGCACCTGGGACCTTGGGGTGCCTGTGGGACTGTGCACCTGGGACCTTGGGGTGCCTGTGGGACTGTGCACCTGGGACCTTGGGGTGCCTGTGGGACTGTGCACCTGGGACCTTGGGGTGCCTGTGGGACTGCTCCCGTGTGCACTAGATTTCTAGGCCACCACTACATGTGCCTCGATTTGTTCTTGCACTTGGAATTGTGCCCAATCTTTTCCCCATGTTGCAACCGTCTTGACATCTATTTCACTAGTATTAAAATCTTCCTTACCATTTTATCAAATATTTGAATAATATTTTCTTTAACATTTATGTTGCCATGACTCAGATAGGATCAGATTTATCAGTGGACTCCCAGATTCCTCACCCAGTACCAAAAATGTGTGCCTTTGAAATTGTCTTTGGACAGATCAGGGAAACATTTATGATTTTACTCTTGAACCAGAACATCAGATGACAGTCCACGGAGCCACAATAAGGACTGATTTTGATTACCTTTTTGTTTTTTTTTAAAAAAAATGGAAAGATGCAGGCAAGAGTGAAGGTGAGTTGGCAGGTAGGCAGGAAGAGGGAGGAGAAAGAAGCATCTTTAATTTTTATTTAGTTGTTCATACTGGTTGCCTCTCCTTGGACCTGGCACGCGAACCCAGGGGTATATGGTCTGTATCCTTTGGAGGCAAATTGACCCAACTGCTGTTCCACCAGGAAGCATCTAAATCCATTTTACTCTTAAGACAAGACATTTTTAAGAACCAAAGTTGACTTTATGGAGCCAATGTTAACAAAGTCTTCTTGACAAGAGTCTTGTGCCTGACTTACAGGATTCCTATACTTACAAATAAGGTAGGTCACTTCCTAGGAGATCTAGAAATCTTAGAATATTTGGGGAAACTTGAGAAACTAGGACTTCACCCAAATATATAGATATTGCAGGTAAAGTCTATTGGTGTGTTCTGGTCTTAGTTTCCTAGCCTTAAGAAGATTTAAAAAATGTGTTTTATGATTCTTTGTGGAAATTTCCAAAAAATAGAAAAAAACTTATGGTTAATTATCATTCTTGTTTAACTTAAATAATCAAAATAAATTGAATAAACTACCATTTTTTGTAAACAAGAATAAAAAATATGGTGATTATAGAGATAAATTTTATGTTTCAATAGAAAATCATAGTTTATTCTTTTGAGTTATTAGCTTCTAGGTATACTCACTGTTTTTGAATCCATAAACTAAACAGGGACTGTCTATCTTGCATTTTGGCCACTTTTCAGTTGTTTTGTTTTCTAAAGTATCCAGCTAAAACTCTACATACTAACATTTAAAATTTTTCTTCCACTTCCCTTCAGAAAGAAATTTGGTAGGTCGGTGTAATGATCTAGGTTCTCCTGGGAAAAAGAAACATTAAGAGTCATTAGAGAGAGAAATAGATTTACAGGGATTATGGAGGTTTATAAACACAGTGTACACAGCCAGCAAGTTAGAGATTGGAGACCCAGGAAAACTGATGTGCAGTTCTGTTGCAAATCTGAAGGCCTTGAAACCAGCAGAATTTAAGATGTATGCTCCATTCCATCTGAGTCCAAAACAGGAGCAGACTTACATCACAACTCAAAGATAGTCAGAGGAAAATGATTATTGTTTTTCATCTCTGTCTTTTTCTAACTCAGATCTTCAGTGGATTGGATGAGGTCTACCACACTGAGAAAGAACCATATGTTTTCTCAATATACTGATTGAAATGTTCATTTCATCTAGAAACAATCTAACCATCATCCATACCCAGAAAAAAAATATTAATCAAATATCTATATACTGTGGCCCAGACAAATTGACACATAAAATGATCATCACTGTTAGTCTAGCAAGATCTCTCCCTTCATGTAATTTTCTATCCACCAACTTCTCACCACAAACCTGTTCAGGGGCTACAGAGCCTCACTTGCCATTGCTATGTTTGGAGTTAGGTCTGATTCTCACACTATTGCAATACCTGACAGCTGTCATAAGAGTCCTACATACAATCGCCCTTCCCATTTTAGCAAGTCAGAATGATTCTTCAGAGTGGTGTTGGCAAGACAGAGGGCTAGGGTGTCCCAGCGCTTGTCTCTTCCACTAGAAAAAGACAAACCAAATAGACAACTACTCTCTGATGAAAATAGCTCCAGATAACTCAGGAAAGCTCTGGACTCCATAAAATTGTAGCAAAAATTTTGCAAGAGCTCATAAATTGAGGGTGCCCACACAGAAAGATAAGGAAGCATTTTACCTGTGTCACCACATCCACGAATACAGAGCAGCTCGTTGCCAGGAGGGACTCCCGCCTCAGGAACGCCACCACACTGGGAAAAGGAGTGCAGGAGAATATCAGCAAATTCACACTGAGGACATTTGCAGATTTTGCTACTAAGATCTTCCACTGTTCACTAACACTGATCCCAGCTGCCAGTCTCCTCACCCCATCTATTCCTAGAGACTAAAGTCATTCCTACAGTGAAACCTGCCCTCAGGGTCCCCAGTTATTTCATGCTCCACTCTCAAAAAGGAGACACCACAGTGCCTCGTCGCATGTGGTATAAGGCTGCCACTGCTGTGATTTTTATCCTTTGTGCGAGGTGGTGACTTTGTCCCACCATTACTCAGGGCACGTGTGTGCATGTATGCATACATACATGTGTACTTAATGTGCATACATGTATATGTATATATTTTACATATATGAATATGCAAATATACACTTTATATATATGGTTTAATATCATTCAGTCATAAAGAAAAAAAAAAATCTTGCCATTTGTAAGCCAGAGAAATACAACTACTCTGCTATAGTTTATTTATTTGTGGAATCTAAAATGAAAGAAAAAACAAATTTTATAAAAACAAAATAGAATGCTGGTTTAGGTATCTGGGATAGGAGATATTATCTCATTGTACATGCTAAATATATACAATACACAATTATATTTGTAATTATTCCTCAATAAAGTATTTAAAAAGAATAATGTTTGTTTCAATTTGTATTTTCTTTGGATGATTAGTAATGTTAAATTTTCCTCAATGCATGCTAAAGGCAACACACATTTTGTCAAATAAGCAAATATTTTAAAACATCATATCTTAATATCATAATGGAAATCATTATATACAGTAAGGTAAGTACCTATGTAGAGTTTTGATGTGATGCTAATTTGGAATTCAATTTCCCAAAACTGATCAAAAGCTTAAATGATATTCATAACATTTAAACTGATGATTTCAATTCTAAGAAATTGTCCTAAAAAATGAGATGAAGTCAGATATATGTTTGATCTAGAGCATGACAGGAGAATGGCTAAAACAAACAATGCAGGCTCCCTGGTAGTACAGAGGGTAAACCTGTACCTACGTGCAGTCCACATATTGCCCAAGGGCCCAAGTTCGTGTCCTGGAACTGGGAGAACAACTAAAATGAGCAACTAAATAAATAGAATAGCTCTTTCTCTTCTCCCTTCCTTCATGCCTGCTCACCTTCATTCCTACCTCTTTCCTCTTTAAAAAAACGTTGTAAAGACTAAATCTATATATTTTTTAAATATTACAGATCCATTGTAAAATCCCTTTGAAGACTGGCAAACAGCTTCGCTGTCTCTTTGAGGGCACACTGCCTGCAGCCCCATTCAGGATCCATACAAGATTCTGACATCTACCTGTGCTCTCCAAGTACAAAGAAAACTCTCAGTGATAGGGTTGTGAAATATTTTGTGTACAGTTTGTTAAATGATGCCTGTCTCTATTCTAAGTAAAAAATGCTTGTATTATTATATTATTATTATTATTATTATTATTATTATGACATGTTATGCAGCATTTGCTTTGACTCCTGCCTTTGTGGTTAAGCGATTGGCATATTTTTTAATACCAAGTCTGGATAGAGTAAAAAACTTCTATTGTGTTACAATTAAGCTTCAAACTACAGTCATTATACTTGTTTTTGTGTTCAAAGGTTAATAAGTATACTTGTATACTTGATTAATATTTATAAGGATACCTTTTAAAAGTATCTTTTTTATGTCCAGAATAAAATAATCAAGTTATACATTAAAAAATAAATTCCTTTTAAAGAATATAAATACTTGGGAAAATGCTCCTAACTTAAGATTACTTAAAAAGCAAGAAAAAAGTAAGAGATCTAATGTAATCTAAATTACTTTACATATTATGTATAATCTAGATCCCTTCTATATCAATATTTATGTGTATGTGTGCATCTGTACATGGGAAAAATATTCCTTTTTAGGAAGAGTTATTTTGTTTTTCAGATTTTATAATAAATAATTTTTTAATTATAAAGATAATTTCAAAATTGATTTTCTTAAGCAAGTCTTATATAGTCTTCACTAAGGGCCAAATACTATTCTAACTTGACAAATATTCACTCATTTAATCCTCATAACAATACCATTAGCTAGGTATTATTATCATACCCACTTTACAGATGGAAAATTAGTCATAGCTAGTTTGAGGCAAAGATAGAATTCACATCCAGTCTGGTTTGTCTGGGCTCTTAACTGTACAACTTACCATACTACCTGCTACACATCCTGTGAATGAATAAAATAATTTTATGGAATATTTGGTGCATAACTAAAAAACATTCCTCTGTCTAGACACAGTTTTCTATATCCAGAACATCACATATCAAAATATGTATACTTGACACTCAGAGTTACATAAACTTACCTCATTTAACCTGTAAATCATGTATTTTCTACTATACCTCTCATCTATTCTTTCAGTGAAACTATTTATATCCTAATTGCTATTTTATTAACAGAGTCTCCTGTGTAAATTCGGGCACATTTTAATAACAGTCTACCCTTTAAATTTAAATTTTATGCTTATCAAAGTGAAACATGTACATAATTATAAGCCAAATATTTCTATAAATATTTTCAATAAATGATACCCATCTACCCAAATTCTTTTTATTCTTGATTTCCATCTCCCAGGAGCAGCTACTTTCAAATCATTTTAACTATTTTCTCTGGTATTTCCCTCGTTTTAAAATTACTGTTACTTCTTTTTGCTTGTTTGCTTTTAGTGTTATCTACTGACTAATGATAGACAATGTTGGCAGACTTCACTTTAAGTTAATGATGTGGAACTCAAACATTTATTGGGGAGCACTATAATTAGCATCTATAGTATTTTCACTTTTCTATTTTATTTCTCCAATAAAAATCATTTATCTCTTGAGGGGATGTGAGCGTGGAGGTGGAGTGAGGATACAAAAATGGATAGTCATTGAAGAAATAGCAGTTGGACAGTTTCACTTTTTACTTAGCAGATTTTTATTGAATTGTTCATTTATTTTCAATAAAGCACCAAAGTATTCATCTGGCCTCATGTCAAAAAACTCAGGGATCCTTCCCTTTTCCAGTCTATTCAGAGAATCAGTCAATCTCCAGTCCAATGATGATGATGAGTAATGATGAGAGGAAAGTATGATTTCCTAGTTCTATTGAAAATCTAAATGTCTTCAGAAAGAAATTGCCATCACATTTAGAATAAAACTCAAACTTCTCCTTATAAAGGTAGCTTTCTAACCACCTGATATATAGTAGATTTGAATCTACCGCAACTCTGACTTATGGAGTTCAGCTCTACAGAATTGGAAGAAAAACTCAAAACATAGAGGGGTTATAATATTTTTTGGAGGAATATAGAAAGAAACTTAGATGGAGCAAAACGAGGGACTGCTCTACAGTAGACTGTGATGGTGAAAGGGAAGAATGGGGACAAACTAGATCAAGAGGAATCCATTTGGGAAGGGAGGACTGTATTTAGGGATAGAGGAGAGAAATAGAGGGGCTAGAAAGTCATGAATGAGGGAAAGTTCTCTAAGCTATTATTGAAAATATTTATTTATTAGGTACTTAGAAAGAGCCTGTTGAATAAATTTCACTGATTTTTCAAAATAGTCCTATGAGGCAAGTACTTTAGAGATATAGATTTTGGAGAATAAAGACAGTCTAGAACTTTTATCCAGTTTTTCTGTGAAACATATTTCCTCCGTCATATTCTTCAAGAGAAATGAAGAAACAAAGCATTTTTAGAGACCAAATGATTGTTTATAATAATTTTTAGAGATAGAATAGAATGTCTCTGAAAAAAAGATTACCCTGAAATTGTCCCCTGTGGGTTACACTTCAAAAGGTCACACATGTAACCATTTGATATAGATTTCTAGCTATAAATACAAGAGAACTCCTTTTTGCAATCCTATTGGAATTGCAATTCCTTTACTCTATGGAAGTCTCACATTTGAAAAAAAACTCTAAAGACAAAGCATGCAGAAGATTATCTTAAGTAAATTCTAAGAATTAAGTCACGGTCATTGTCTGTTGTGGGTAGAAAAACTAAAGCAAATCAGAAAAGAAAGATCTGTGTTTCTTCCCTAATAACAAATATAATTAGTAAACCTATGGAAAAGATGCCATATTTAAAAAAACAAAACAAAAAACTACACAATTGGATATGCCCTAGTGCAGCACCAGTTAGGTCACTTGCTTCTGAAGGAGCAAGCCACATATCCCTAGGTTCAAACTCTGGGTTCCAGGGGAAACAACCAGTGTGACCAACTAGATAAAAGTAAAGATACTTCAGCCTCTTCTCTCTTCTTACCTACCTGCCTACTCTCCGTCTTTCTTGCCTGCACCTTTCATTTAAAAACAAACAAATAAAAAAATATATACTATTGAAATTTGAATTTTATTTCAAATGATATTTTTTAAAAAAATATGCTACTGAAATCAGGGTTATTTAACATTTATTTTATTGTGTAGTGTTGGATCCTGAGGAATACAGAACTAAATAATGATTTTCTTTTAGAAGTATTGTGCTTGGATAATAGTATTGGCAAAGGGTTTGTAATTCAGCAAATAGATTTATGCTCACTTCAGAGAGTCAAAGGAATATACTCTAAAATTATACTTGTATCGTTATTATCTAGTGAGTGTCCTTTGTGCTTTCTCTGCCCATGGGTTTTCTTGTTTGTGTGCTTCATTTTCTTTCTTTTCTTTAATTGGAGTGAAGAGCCCTAGGAACTTTATACAGTGACAGCTGTACTTCAGCCCCACATGTTATCTTATTGGGATTGACTTTTAAGCGTGCTCCATTTTCATTTTCATTGCAAAGGCAAAACTTCTGTCTCCTTGGATCTTTAAAATCATGTGTCTGAATTATTTTAATTCAAAAAATCATAAAAAATCTTTTTACTGCACCATTTTCAGATTATTGAGTATTTTTCTACCAGTTGCCTTTTCAAAATAATAACAAAAACAAAAGCATAGATTTGCATAACACTCATAGTTTCAAATCAATTTCACATACCTTGTCTCATTTTCTCCTTCCAAAGCTTTATGAGGTATGGAGGCTGGTATTATTGTCCACATTTTATAGATAATGAAACTGAGGTACACAGAGTTTAACATACTTGCCCAAGGGCATATAGCTAATAAATGACAAAATAGAAGGTCTTCTCTTCCTGATCCATAAAATAGTAAATCATGTGTGTTTTTTCAAGCCTTCATTTCTATTCTACCGAGCTTTTACTGTTAGATTGGGCCAAATATTTGCTATTATTACGACTAACAGTATATTCTAGGGGTCAGCCAAATTCTGAAGAGAGTTGCCTCAATTTTCTTGTTTATAAAAGGGAGATAATAACAGAATCTAACTTACTGGATTGTTGTGAGAACGAAATAAGTTAACAGAGGTAAGTTACACTCCACCTGAACCAATCTGCATTTAAAAAAAAAATTCTGGCCCCTTTGTACGAGCTGCACAAACGTCAGCAAGTTACCTCTTCTTCCTGAATCTATAAAATAAAAACAGTCTAGCTTACAGATTGCTGGGAGAATTAACGGAGATAATATACAAAAAGCTCCAGTACTATCAGGCAGTGGTAGCTGCTATTGCTATTTTCTTAAGACAAGCTTTGTGAATGTCACTTGTTTTTGTTTTTCTCTACGTGTTATTAAATGCTGCGAATCAAGATTTCACTCCATCATTTACTTCCCTGATCATAATTATTAGTTACTTTGGGGATAGTTATCCAACTTGATAAATAAGCATTTGTCTTCTTTGCACGCACTTTTCTCTTCCATCTCACTCAATAGATATAGCGCAAGATTTTCAAAAGACTTGATAAAAATAGTTGTCTGCTCTAACCACTGGGCTCCCATAACAGTTTATAGCTCTATAATAGCACTTAAGCTATGCTAAGTTTTTGTTTATACTTCTACTCCTTGAAGTCAGATGACAGGGAGCTAAATGGAAATATGAATCCAACCAGGAGTATCTCAGGGCACAGGAGTCAGAATTTCATAATCTTGTACTCAGACTGGCACCTAGAGAATCAAGAAGTTACCAGAAGCTAGACAATAAAGGATGTTACCAGAAGCAGCTCCCTCCATGGGTACAAAATCTATTGTGTGAAGAAGAGTATCTTAATCCAGGCAGAATAAATTTAAATGGTGGAGACCAAGATCTAAATTTAAGTAGGTCAAGAACTGATGAATCAAGAATTGATGAAACCTATATTGATGATGAGAAAATATGACATTTATGATAGGAAGGTGAGACTGGAAAGATTTTCTGACCTAGAATTCAGGTCATATCTGATTGGACTTTTTGTGTGCCAGCTGGGAGACAATGATGAGAACTGATGGAAAGAAGGGAGTGACTCTGTGTCCCCCTCATTCGGGTTTTCATTCTGCTGCGCATGAAACAGCTTCCTTCACAACCATGTCTACTGCCTCTCAACCCGCCCCAGGTGGATTATCATGTTGTTTTCCTCCCAGGGTGTTAACAAGATTCTTTCCATTAGGAGAATCTATGAATCGCTTTACATCAATGGGTGCAGGGCCCAGAGTCTTCATAAAACCATCAAACACACTCCAATGAGAAAATTCTGTAACTAAGCTACAATTTCCATGACGGGTAGGTAGCTTTTCTATGTGTGCATTTTACTTAGTTTTCTTTTCCATGTTTGCTTTACATTTAAAACTTCCATTCATATACCTCTTGTCATTAATATTCTTTATGCCTACGTCTCTCTGGCTTATTTCTTCCAATCAGTCTAGGAAAAATTCACTCTTTAAATAAAAGAACATTTGCCCAAGTTTCCCTTTCACCTTTTTCTCTAGCGTGGAGATGAACTTGCATTTGCAGCACACATAACCAATGATCATCCAAAATAAAAACATATGCATAGCACATAAGCTATAGATCACTGGAACAGATGCCATCATGCTCAAATTTAATGGGTCTCAGGAGTAATTCTTTAGCTCCTTTGAAATATTTCTTCCAATAAATTGTGTGGGAATTGCCTCTTTGTAGCTCCTATTCTCAGAGGGAAGAACTACTTACTACTTACTTAAGACCCATCCTCTCCTACTTGTTAACTTGCAAACCTGCTGTAGGAGGTTAGTTTTAAATAAGATTTCAGACCTGTCTCTATTACCCTCACCCTCAGAGACTACACAATGGAACCTTGCAACAGAATTCACCCTCTTTAACGGGCATTGGGTCTGCATGGTAATACATACTACCTGCTTTCTTGTCTTGGTAGCATTTCTGACTTCTCCTATGATAGATGGAATTTGAGACTGAAAAAGACGGCCAACCTGAGAATAAGCAGGATACTCTTTTCTTGCAAAGGAGAAATGGCTATGATACAGGAATCTTATATACATTGAAATGTGAGGTAGAGAGAACAGTGCTGAAAATAATGCTAAGGTTTTAAGTCAGAAAGATCAAGAAGATGTAGTCCACATAGTTTAAAATCTTTAGACTATTCTGAAGCTATTTGAATATTATTCTAATTATTCCAGAGATCTGTAACTTATACTACTAGCTAAGGAGTATAGAAGTCTCATCTAATAGGTATCCAAAGGAGCTGCTTAACAGATAAATTTTTCTAAGAATATTTGGAGAATTTCTTTGGTTTTCGTTCAGTTAATATTATATCATACTAGAGAAAAATCAATGTATTTACCTACTTTGTGATTTATAGGTATATCTAAATACACATACATAAATATACACATATCCAAGATAAATCTCTAGCTCTAAGTAGTACAGTAAAGAAAATTCCCAGTCTCCTTGATCCCAGATTGATTGGCAACTAAGCATTACAATAATTTTCAAAATATGTCTTCTAATTTTCTCTGATTTGCATCATATAAAAAGATTAAAAAAATACATTCTGAATATTAAAACCAATTTGCCTTCTGTAGTATGGGGAATTGCATTATTTTAAAAATTAGACAATTTTACCCTGCTGTCTGCCTTTTTTCTTTCTCTTTCTATCCATCCTCATCCCTCTTCTTTTACTACCATCTATCCCAGTCCAAGAAGACAATGATGTCTTTCTGCCACAAATATTCAGAATTCCAGCATTTCTGATCTTCATTATTTTAAAGCCAGAAATATTTGTTACTTTTAGCATCTTATGGAAGAAAGAAAAATTTAAAAGATTGACTTTTAACTACAACTACAATGAACTGAGTCCCCAGGGGGAAAAAATGCGTATGAACATTACCAAAAATCTATATCCATAAACTGAAGAAAACAACCAGTTTCATATTTAAATAATCTTCTGCTACCTAAAACTAATGCTGGCTGATGTTATTATGCAGTTACCATCTTAATGAGTTCTTGTTCTGTGTCAAGTATTGCGTTAAGTAAAATACATTATTTTGTTTAATCCCCATGATAATGCTATGAGATCAATATTAGCAATATTACTGTCATTTCTAAAATGAGAACATTGAGATCCGAATGGCTAAACAATGTACCCACAGTCAAAAAGCTAGTAAAAGGGCAGAAATGAAATACAGCTCAGGCTCATTTTAAAATACATGGTTTTTATCCCTATATGTCTCTAGGACTTTTAAAAGAGCTTTCAAATATAAAAATAAAATTATTGATAAAATGAAATAATAGTCTTTTTTGCCAAGTTCTTAATTTACAGGTGGGTCATATGCCTACTCCTTTTCTTGTCACATAGAGTTCTATTAAGATAATACAAAAAATGAAAATTACAGCAATTGGGTCATTTTTAAAAGAAGTTTCTGATACAGCTTTTCCATTGTTAAATTAATTCTGTAAGTTTATGTATAAAATATAGACATTTTATAGATTAATACTATGATCACACCCAAAGAACTAAATGATGACACTTAATAGATAATGACTGGCTGATATTCATTTCTTTTTTTGAAATTAGAAGCAGTTCAACTCCTAACATTAGTGGTACCACAGGCTAAATGAGACTCATATACCATAATCAATATTTAACATCTCATAATAAATATTTTACTACCAAATCATTAATAATTTCAAAACTATAATAACGAACTAGTAAATTATTAAATAGGTTTATCCTTCTACTTTGATAAATATTTCTTTACATAATAACAAAAATGAAAACTATGTATATAGTTACTTTCATATGACCAAAACTTTTAAAAATAGCAAAAATGATTAACTTTAATATCATTGTATATATTTGTATGTTTCTTGGTTAAATAGTAATTTTTGGATGAGTAAAGAAATGTAAATATATATATTATATATACACACAAATAATCCCTATGTTAGATATGTATTGTATAAAGTTTTTTTATTTCACTTCAGTAGAAACACTGACTTTAATCATTATGATTATGAGTTATCATAATTTGCATTCTATTGGTGAGAATGATTTAAATAAAAGTGACATCATTAGTTTCAAAAGTATACAAAATTTTAATATACTTCATCAAATCCTGTAAAATTTTAAATTAAAATTATTTTCATGTCTTCAAAAAGTTATTTTCTAATAAACTATTCTGCTAACTGTTAAAATGTTAATATATATTAGCATTAATTAAGGTTAAAATTTAAATCCATTAGTTTAAGTTTGATACTTAATTTTTAATTTTTAATTTTTTTGAAAAGGTAATTATCATTACTTTTTGATAAAACCATAACTGTTTTTAATTCCAGTATCCAACATTCATCTCATGACCAATATAAAAAACTGGTATCACACTTTGCCCAAATTACGTCTAGGTATACATATATGAAAATTTCAGAGTGAATACTAACTATTTCTTACTGTAAAATTTCTCAGTCATATATAATTGTTGTAGATTTCACATATTTCATTAGTACCTCCAAAATCATGAATTAGAACAGGAAAATAGGCAAAATAAAGGTTCTCAAGACTACTGAGAAATAATATTTTATTGTGCTGAAAAATTTATTGTAGTTAAACTACCTGGAAGGAAGCATTTGACAAGTTAATTAATGTGTCTTTTCTGCCAATGAAGCACTTCTGCTTCTCAAATCCTTCCTTTATTATAAAGCAGTGTCAATTTCCAATGTTCAAGAAGGCATAATTCTCAAACCTGCACCCCATTAGGAGGCTGTCTCCTATGATATCTAGGACATCAAACTAAAGGCATGGAGAAGATTTTCCCTGGATTCTGAATAAGGTTGACCATAAGAAAAGATGCTTAGGACTATAGGTCAGGTTGCGTCAATGCTGAGTGACAGATCTCGGGTGACAAATGCATCCGTATTCTATTTTGTTTCTAGCATGTGTTTTGCATTTCTGTGTATCTTTGTACTACTGCAGTAATATCTTGCTGGCCTAGGCAAGAGGACTCTTTTGGCCAGGACAAGAGCTCATTAGTCATAGTTTAACATCAGAGAACCATCTATTGAAGAAGCAGCCAATCCCTAAAGTGTGGGAAAATCCTTCCATTTGTTTCGAATTCAATGTAATCAGGACTTCCATATATGATTTTCATATATGACTTATATTCGTCCAATTTTTTTGGCAATGGTATGCATCATTTGAAACCCCATCTGTATTTAGTTAACCCAGAAGAGTTAATTAGGTGTGAAGCAGAGTGTCCACTGGGGCCCATCCAACACTGGACAATCAGACTAATCTATACTTATGATATAAAAAAGAAAGAAAGTTGTTCATCAGTGTTTCTATGCAATTTTATTTTCCATTATACCAGGAAAACTCATCAATAGAAAACCAATAAAAGAGATTTCAGGAATGTAAACTATTCTAAAGATTTTGCACACAAACACTTAAATAACACATTTCAAAAAAAACACCCATTCTCCATTTCAAGAATGGAAGATTTATATTCACCAAAGGAAAACAAACATATGTCAAATTGCTACTTAATCCTTGTCCAGGCAGAATTCAATCAGGGCAAGGTGCCTGATCAAATTGCCATGATGATCTATTGAAGTTATAAATATGACAATTCTCACAACAGAAATTCACAACAGAAAGCAACAGAGACTGCAAATATACATAAGACACTGAATGGGAAAAACAAGATTAAAAAACTGTCTCTTTCATTTCAAAGTCTAGATTACACTAATGTAGCATGAAAAGCTTTATGTTGATACATAAATTCTGTTAAAATATATGCATGCTATAAAAGCAAATAGAACAAACACAAACATATATGTATGTTTATATACAATAAATGTGTTCATAGATATTTATACACATGCATATATTAACAGATATACATTTATGCATGACTATGATCATATTTAAATGTCATCAGATACATTGTTTAAACAACTTATTGAATTGTCAGTGAGTGAAAATAATTAAATAGATAAGGCACTAATTTATAAAGAAAGAATAAAATAAGTAAATAAATAAAATTTGGAAATGAAAACATTAATAACCTAATTATACAATATCTGCAAAAATCGCAGCCAAAATTATGAAGTATATCTTAATCTGTAAAATCAACTAAGAGCAATATATAAAATTATGGGACTTCTTTAAGTATCAAACTATTTCTTGGAAGTGAAAGAAATAGGATATAGAATAGAGGAAAAAAATCATTTGTGTAATGAGTCAGTGACAATTAGGGTCTTACATACACTAGTATCAGTTCAGAGCACCAAAATATTTCTGTTAAATGTTTCCAAATTTGAATTTCAAGAGACCAGAAGGAGAGCATGAGTCATTGAGATGCCTTGCCACAGAATTCACTCATGTTTTAAGTACTACAAAATCCAGTTTGTTAAACTCAGAAAGAGCAATAACAGCTAATTTCATACAAGTATTTACTGGTGAGATGAGAGTTGTAATTGCTTGTCTCCTCTGATATATGTGTCATTTGCATCTATACTAGAGATCCAATGCATAATAAGGGTATTTAAAGTTCAAATAATAATAATAATGGAGTTTCCCAATCATATAAGAAAGTTACAAAATATTATCACTCCCTACCTAACACAGCAGAAATAAAATGTTAAATAAACTACAAAAATTGTGGTTTATAAAACTAATGAAATAGTTGAGGACACAGTGAAAAGTAAAAAACTAATATCCAGAAAATTTCAGGTCCTTCACAGAAGAGAAGACACTCATGACTGCTGAAGGAAAAAATGTTATTGGAGTGAGATGAGGGAAGAAAAGTGAAATACGATACATTTTGGGGTTTTTTTTAATAGAAATATTTATTATTTCTTTTTTCCACAGTACTATATTCATTTTGGGATATTGAAATTTCATTTCAATTCCTATTTCACATCACACCCACCACCAATGTTCCAGAAGTGTTAGCAGTTACAGTTAGACTGGCATAACAGATTAGAACTTGGAGAACCACCCACAGACCCAAATCTGCACCCAACTGCCAACTCCTGCTCATGAGTCTTCACCAAGTGTAGATATTAACAATATACCACAAGCAGGGAAGAGTGGTGTCGGAGGAGAGTTGGAAGATAACTCCATTAATTGTGCAGAGCCTCCTTTGAATGCAAACATTCCTCAGAGGAGAGGTATTTGGAGAGGGAGCCAAGAAAAATTTATCATTTAAGAAACACTGGAGAGTTTAAAGAGCTGACAGAAACACACACACACACACACACACACACACACACACACACACACATACACACACAATTACGATTTAGATTCAATGACCAAAGTTGAATAAAAACCTATTCAAAACATTCTGACTCTTCATGGAGTATAAAGCCATAGCACTCAAAAGGCTGAGAGAGGGGTAACAAGCCTAAAGAGATCTGAAGGCTAAGGAAAAAGCAGGGAAGAACTGGAAATAAAAAACAACTCTCTGGAGACCCCAAATGGTCTACAAACTAGGAAACATTAGTCCATAGTTGTGAAAGCTGAGGGCTCATCTTTGAAACATAGGCAGATAGAGTCCAACACTTGGAAACTGGCAATAAAGTTGAGGTTACTAATATAGAATGGGATGTGGGGTGATACGGGAGGAATAAGTGGTGGCAGAGCCCACTGGACAATGGTGAAGAACACTTGGTGATTTGGAGGAGGGGGAGGTATGCTGATGTATAGCTAACAAACTGGGAAACTGGACATATGGGGAACCTACACATATGAGCTTATTTTAATTTGTGAAACAAAGTTACTGAGATAAAACACTAAAAAAAAGGAAGAATTACAAGAATGCCAAAAATAAAAAAAAAATTAAAAGTAGTGTGAATATAGAGAATATGGTGAATATGATAAATAGTGAATATCAAGCATAAAATGTGGACTATTTCATCAAAAACATGGTAATTATAAACAAAAAGATCTAAATAGATGTGAATTCAATGTCCTAAAAAGCATATAGCAAGGTAAACAAAATAAATAATAAAACGATTTTTAAAAATCAAGAAAATACATGTAGGTATCTTAGCATAGAGTCTGGTACCTCATAAGCACTCAACAAAGGTTCACTGTTTTTACATTAATTGTATATATTTCATATCAGTTGTGATGATTGCATAGTAATCATTATTGTAACTGATCTTCATGATCATCTATCAGGGAGGCAATAGGTCTTTTTATCATCATCTTACATGAGGACACTGAGGTTCAGAGGACCTAAGAGCACTGATCGTCATCACAAAACAAACAGATAGCAATGAAAGTATGAAATAGGACAAGGGCTCCCACGAAGGCATAAGTAACGCCATTAGTAAAGAACCCATCTAAAAGCTTCACTGCATAACATTTGAACAGGATTCTCAACAAACCCTTGTTTTAGTCTTTTCAGGCAACATCCTTAGACCCCTAGGTCCTTGTCTCTCTGTCTTTTTTGATCATGGCCTTGGATCCTCATTACATTGTTCTGACCAATGTCTTGAGTAACATTTCAATGAATTGCTCAACAGACTCAGTCTCAGCTGTCCCAGACATCTCGTGACAGAGGAATTTGCAACGGCACTGCATTCTAAATCTCCACGCTGACCTGGAGCAACTGAAAGCCCACCCTGCCTTCTTCATTCCTTAGATAACCACAGATGCGCCACCTGCTTCACCGCTGCGCACTCACAACAGAAGCCAATCTCCTATTAAAAAAAAAAAAAAAAAGGCAAACAAACCAGACAGACTTTTCCCTGGAGCTGCTGCATTTCATTAGTGTATCAGCCCACTGTGAGCGTCCAATAAACTTTCTGGATACTCAAAGTATTTCTGGTCATTCTTCCCATGCTTTCCAGACCAGGAGCATCTCCAACATTCCAGGGGGCCTGACAGCATAAACCTAGAAAAAGAAGATATAAATAAAACCAGTACATGTGAAATGTATGAAGAAAAGATGGATTTAAGCACAGACTGAATACAGCAAAGGGAAATATTAGTGAATTCGAAGGCAGAAAAATTAAGTGTATCCCAATAGCACAAAGAGAAAAAAAGTGAAAACAGGAATTTGAGCATTTGACATGTCAGGGATATCATACAGTATAGTAGACATAGGTATATGAGTGTATGTATTTGAATTGCAAACATATATATACATTAGATATATTTAAATAGGGAAGATGTGCTGAAAAGAAATATTGTCCTTAGTTTTTCTAAACTGATGAAGACAAGCTAACATTCAAGTGACTGACAAATACTAAAAAGCAAGATAAAATGACTCTCTAGGTATATCATTTTCAAATTTATGAAAACCAAAGACAAAGAGCAGTATCTTTAAGAAGCTAGAGACCAACAATAACAGCAACAACAAAATACTTGTGTTTCTCCTTTACTCTTAGACTTTACTTCCAGAACACTTTGGTGTTCAAATATATGAGAGCTTTGCCTACATCAAGCAATTTTGTGAGATGTGCTACCTGTCTACAGTTCAACACAGTTCAATCTACCTGGAGTTAACATCGAATCCCACACATTAAAGATTCAGTTCCAAAACATTGCTGGCCACTCCACCCTATTCCTTGTCTCTGCAACTTCAGGCGCCAATAACAAGTCCAAGTTTTTATCTCGTACTTCTGACTACTGGCTAGAAACTGGAGCCTCCCAGGACACCTTCCTTGGGTTTAATGGATTTACTAGAAAATCTCTCAGAACTCTGGGAAAAGGTTTACTAGATTATTAATCTGTTACACAGGAACAGCCAAATAGAAGAGAGAACTGGGGCAACTATGGAGGGAGGGGTGCAAAACTTCCACTCTTTGGGCACACTACTCTCCTATCAGGCATTCACCAATCTAGAAGCTCTCCAACTCTATCCTTTGATATTCTGATGCAGACTTCATTATATAGGCATTATTGATTAATAATACCTGGCTAATGGTAAGCACAACAATCTCCAACTCCTCTCCTCTCCCAGGAGGTGAGGGGTGGGGTTGATAGTTCCAATTTTCTAATCACTGGATTGGTTTCCCTGGCAACCAGCCCCATCCTTTGGGGCTTTTCAAAAGTTAAATGATTAACATAAAGTATGCTGTGGTTGAAAGGGACTTGTTCTGAATAATAAAAGCCACCTTTATCACTCCTACTCTTATCTCAGAAAATACCTATGGTTTTGGGATTCAGGAGCCCAGTGACTGGAAAGGGGATGATGATCAAATTCAGATTACTTATTATAAATAACAGTGTCAAAGATATCTAATGCAGAGTAGAACAGTGATATGAAAAATAGTTGACTTAGCAACAATATAGGATAGAAGAAAAGGAAATAACACGTATAGTGTTGCGGGGCTGTGTGAATACTGTGACTCTAGAATAAGATAGACAACAAAAATGTTCAATGAATAAAAGGCTTTCAATGTGAGGCTTCCTGGTGGAGTACGGGTTTGTCTGACATCTCCAGCTGGATGAGGTCCATGTCTATTCCAAGAAGCTAGGTTTGTGTCCCTGGGTGGGACCAAGAGGAACAACCAAGATGAGCAACTAAATCAAAATAAATAAAAATATGTCTTCCTCCTCTTGCTGCCTGCCTGCTTGCTTACTCTTCTTCATATTTGCCTGCACCTTTCCCTTAAAAAAAAAAATGCTTTCAGTTAGAATGTTCAAAAACTGTCTTTGATTACTCTTTGCTTAAACCCTAACTGCTTTCATATTCATATCTCAAGCACTACAATAAAATTTAAAATAGGCTCAACAGAAAAACAGAATTTATGAAAGTTCAATCAGTCTTTATTCCATAACAGCTTATCACAAGCACTACATTAAAATAAGAAAGTACAGGCCCTACAGGAAAACAGAGTTAAAAAAAAAATTTCTGTCTCAGAAGATTTTCAAACCACATTTACCAGCAATCGAATTTTTAACTTCCACCTTTCAAGTATGTATGATGTGAGGACAGCATAGCTTAAAATTCTTAGGGTAGCATACAGATCTATGAGCTGAAGGGTTGACTGGCTGGCGAAACCTAGGACCTCTCGGAAGCAGCCTGTATCTAGTTACCCAAGCTGGAGAACTCCGACTCTCAGGAGTACTGCAGGCTAACTTACTAGCAAACTTCAGATCATAGTAGGCTCAAAGAGAAGCTCCTTCTCCCAGGTATAGAAGAGATACCATTTTTAACAGCAAGCTCTCTTTCTTCTGTAACTCCTGAGCTGCAGGTATCATTTTTGTTTATTTTGCAATAAACTTGCCACATGGTGCTGGAATAAGTCGTCTTTCCTTGAATTCTTTCCGGGACAATTCTTTCCACACTCATGGGTCTCAATCACCATCATGTCCATTGCCTTTTCATTGACTCTTTGCAAGATATACAAATAAAATACTGATTTATGTATAAATTTCTTTTTTCTCTTTCTTGGAAGTATGAAAACAAAAGAGAGCACAAAGTAGCCATTGATTAGATTCTTCATTGGCTCTATCAATAGACATAGATACTTGTACATTAATCAATGAGGAACATTCTCTCAGAGCTGGAAAATTATCCTGTTTCACCTATAGTTAATGGTTAGAAGAGTAACTTGTTGAGGAAAGAAGAGCAGGTTTTACGAACTTGAAAGGTGGAAAGAACTCTGGTGTTTTTACATTCAATAAATACTTCTAATAGCATGACCCACTGAAAATTCTGTGAATCCTAATTTAGTCTGATTTTACACATAGAACAGAAGTCTAGCTCAGGCAGTGGAACAGAAACAGCAAATCTCCTTGCCCAAGCTCATGGAAGACATCAGTATGAATCGTCACACTCTGTCCTGCTGAGCCATTTTAGCCTCAGAATCTTTTCACCACAGCAATGAAGACAATGCTACCAACGTGATCAGATGAAACTACTTGTCGTTGAGGGAACTGAAACAGTACACACCAAGTCTCTCAGAATTGACCCCTTGTACATGTCCTACTCTGACATAAAGAACCAAAGACAGTGGAGGATAGCCCCACAGGCAAAGCAGATCCTCCTATTCTTTTAAACCTTTAGCCCCTCTCTTCATCGAAGAATCTGCTACCCCTTAGGTCTCTACCCTTCTACTCAGAAATGGTCTTTTGTGCCTATTCTCTAGAAGAACATAGAAAGGGGAGTTATTTATCTCATTCCTCCTTGCCATTCTTATCTTTTCTAAGATCCCTGTTCCATGGCTCAGTTCAAGCCATAAATGTGGATGCTCCTCAGCAACTTCAGAATTTATCACCATGTAAATTCTCCATATGTATGCCACTATTAAATTTGGGCTCTTCTCTTTCTCATTGTGACTAATGTTAATTTGTCCATTCGTTCAGCCTCTGAAGAACATCAGAGAAATGGGGGTGATTTTCCTGTGAATGGCCCCCCTCCACACACCCAAGTCTTTGTTCTAAATTTTTGTTAGTGTTTCTGAAATGGGAGCAGTGGGGCAGGGAAATTTAGATTCTGATGCAATGATGTTAGACAGGTTAGGTTAGGGAAGTGGGGACACCTCGGCAGACAAGACCCTGCCATGATCAGATAAAACTCTGACCAGTGGAAGAGTAGCACATACATTCTTAGTTACCTTATGGCCAAAGAACAGACTCAAGAAGGCAGCCTGGCTGAGCTAGCTCCATCTAGTTGTCAGCAGAGGCGCAGTGGATCACAGAGTCATCGCAAACTAACCTTCACTTCATTGTAGCATGTTTAGTATAAAATGGAATAGGGGCTCATACATTAAACTCATTACAACAGAGTGAGCTATGGGCAGGGAGCTTGTGCAGTTAAGGTAACACATCTTCCTGGCAAAGATCAACTTTTTCCTGGAACCCTCCACCCAGAAACACCCCTGGGGCAGAGAAAAGGAGGGACCATGGAAAAGACTCCCCATAAATAGTGCCCCACCACAACCCAAGAAGGAAAGAGGCTGGTGTTCCCTCAAACCGGACCTGCTTCTCAGTGCTGGAGAAGTGTATTTTCCTTTTTGTTAGAACCCCCTCAAGACCAAGCCTTAGACCAGGGATTAAAGTTTAGCGTCAGGAGAGTGAATTGCCTCTGGCTCCAGCACCCAGTCGTGGATGCATCCGGATCAATAAGGAAAGCCGATGGACGAGTTTGACATGTGAGATGTGTAGAGCATGACCAGGACGGACCCTCCACCAAGAAACAAAGGAATGACACAAGTTGAAGAAGATCACCATTAACTTAAAAGGACAATATCACCCTGTCCAATCAGGAACTGAAACCTGGTCTGCTAACCCTCTCTCTTCATCCCGCTTCCTCACTATGTGGGTTTTTTCCTTAAAAACTCAGGCTGCCAGCAAGGCTAAGGGAGTCTTAGTCTCGCTTGGCTGGCTCCATCCTCTCTCTCTGCTCCCCACTAATGAAACCCCAACTTGCTTACTCTCTGCACCTGTCTGATATGTGGAGCGACCCTGAACCCACAGGGTCTGGACCTCCCTTGGTCGGCTCCATCCCTTTACCCTCTGCTTAAATCTCTGCTTGCTCACCCGCCTAACTCTGCCCTGGGTTCTTTGAGGGACCCGAACCCCACACTTTTCACTTCACTGTCATAAATGTCTTCCTGACTTTTTACTCAGCATCTGGTGTGCTAATCTTACTCACTGACACAGGAACCTGCATTCTGGGTTCACAGGGAGCCTACCCTGTAATACTGGAGAGCCGGTAGAAGAACAAGGTGGGACATCAAGTGCTGGTTCCAAAGTCAGTGTGATGCAGGGAAGGGTAAGCAAGACACTGATGAGAATCTGGGCCCGTCCAGAATTTGTGGAGAGAGCCCTTTGGTCAGGATCACACAGCAAGTTTATTAAAAGCAGAAACAGCAAATTTAAGCGCTGTGCAGGCCAGGAAAGTTACATTAAGGGAATCACACGTGCATGCAAGACCAATGCTGCCTACCTCTCAGGCAAGATGGAGTCTTGAATATAGATGAAGGGTGGAGGTTTCTTCCTTCATGGGCGTGTCCAGGTTACCTGGAGTAAAAATGGCATGAGTGAGGGATATGTCCTAGACTCAGGTTGCTAAGGTGGGGTCCTTGCTTCTGGGGTCTCTACTCTTAGGGCGTCTCAGGTTTCACCAGTTAGTTTTCTAATCATACATCGGCATACTGCCATATAAATTTCTAGCTATGCTGATATGTCCCCATATCAAGTGGGTCACCCAATCTGGTTTTGGTCTTGACCGAGTGTGGTACAGCCAAGAGGGACTAGTCACATTCCCAGTCCTGGTCTGCTCCTTTGGTCTGCCTGTCGAGTTTGTCCAGTCTCTGAAAGGTAGATTCTTGAGCCAGTCTTAGAAAAGAATTTTAGGATGCACTGAAGTTATGAAAAAGCGGTAAAAGTTTTAATTAGAAAAAGAACATGCTGGAGAGGGAATCTGGGCCTTCCTCCTGAAAAGAAAAAAACAAAAGAGGAGGTCTACCTGTTGACCCCTAGCCTTACATATGCTAATTATCAACAACTATTTTTTTGCTGTCTTGTTTGACCATTTTAGCCAAATTTTAAAGAGGGAAGGAACAAATTGTTTTTCTCTGCCATTCGTTGCCTTTAGTTATTTTAGCTCTGCAAGCTTTCATCAGGCAGTGGTCTACTAAGTTTGGTAGGCAAGTTTTCACCCTGCAGCAGCCTGCTAGCTTTGAAATGCGAGGGCACTGTTAGCTGCAGAGTTTCCATATTTTCCATTGCAAGAGCAGCCCCTCGTCTGTCCCTGCCATGACCTTATTGATACAGATTCTGTTGCTGAAAAAAGGAAGGGAATGATATTTATGACTTAAGTCAAGAAGTCAGGAGTGCTGTGCTAAATGCATCGTGGCATCTTCTAACTTCAAATGACACAGACTATGAGAATTAAAACAAATTACTATTTGTTAGGCCTTTTGAGTATATTTAATAAAATCACCTCAAAATAAAGTTATGCATTACTGTTACCAAAAGGTGTTCAGTTTCTTACCTCTAGCAAATTGGGAGAAAATGCAAATTTGCTAAAATCGTACATAATTCTGAGATTCTTTCAACAGTCTATAATCAAATTAATATCACATCCTGTGTATGCTAACTGAGAATTCTGGTTTTTAATGATTACTTCTTTAGCACTATTTCTTCCGTGGATATAGACCTTCTAAAAGGCCCACTTGAAAATCGTAATGTTAATCTGTATTGTTAATACATAAACATCAGCTTTTAGAACCAACATTTTTCGTGTCAGAGATTAATCATCTCTAACCTATTCCTTGCCATTTTGAACCTCAAATTCTTTCTCTCCTCCAAGGTGATCAATTTACTGGTTTCTAATAGCTCTCTGGTCTTCTCAAGTTGAAATAATCCCTTGTTGCAGATCAGTTACTGATGTCAATAACTGTTAAATAACAATGCAGTGGTTTATCTGTGCAGATAAACTGGAAAGTCAAATGAAAATGATATAGTGTCAGAAAAAGCCACATTCAGAGGAAGAAAGAGTGTATCTGCTATTTGTGTACTTTGAAAAATTGTTCCAGTGAATATCAAGGCAAAATTTTGAAAGGATTTGTTTCTCTAACAAATATTAACAGAAGCCTTTAGGTTAGCTGAAAAAAGGACCAAAGAGCTATTAGCTATAGAACCCAGAATTAAATACTAAAATAAATGAATATTTCTGGACATCTTTTGCTCCAGTCACTACAAACTGAATCTTAATACAATTCAATTCAAATGGAAAACCTTTTAAATTATTTAATTTTTTAAAATAGTTTTTATTGAGGTAACTTGTGTTTATATAAGTTTTTAGGTGTACAGCATGATAACTTGATATCTATATACATTGATTCATCATCACCAGCAAAAATTGAATTTTTACTCATTACCATACATCACCTCTTTACTGGTTACACCCATCCCTCAAGCACAGGAGCTCTGGTGACCTCAGGTCTATTCTTTGTATTGAAGAGTTTGCTTTTGTTTTGTTTGCCTTGTTTCCTTACACATATTAGTGAAATTATATGGTATTTATTATTTTTCTGCCTGACATATTTCACTTAGCATAATTCTTACTAGGTCCATCCATATTATTGCAAATGGCAGTATTTCGTCATTTTTTATAATTGAGTAGTATTCCATTTAATATATATACATACGTGTGTATGTGTATGTATCACATATCATATATATGTGTGTGTGTGTGTGTGTGTGTATGTGTGTGTACATATACCACATTTACTTTATCTGTTCACCCACCAATAGACTTTTAAGTATTTCCATGCCTTTGCTATTGTGATTAGCACTGCAATGAATATGGAGTAGTACATATGTTTCTATCTGTCTATCTATCTATATGTATATTCTTTTTTAAATTAATGTGCTTCTGATAACTATCCACAATGGAATAGCTGTATCATATGATATTTCTATTCTTAATATTTAGAGGAACGTTCATACTGCTTTTCGTAATGCTTGCACCAATTTACAGTACCGCTTTCAGTTTACAAGAGTTCCCTTTTCTCCATTTCCTTGCCAACACTTGTTTCTGGTCTTTTTGATAATAGCATTCTGACAGATGTGAGGTAATATCTCATTGTAGTCATGATTTGCATTTCTATATTATTATGTGATGATAGACATCTTTTCATTGTCTGCTGACCATCTATATGTCTTCTTTGGGGAAATATTTATTCAGATCTTCTGCCCATATTTTAATTGGGTTTTTTTTGTTGTTAAGTTGTATGAGTTACTTTTATGTGTTGAATATTAAACCTTTGGGAGATGTATGATTTGTAAATATCTTCTCCCACTTTGTATGTTGCCTGTATGTTTTAATGTTGATTTACTTCACTGTGCAGTTTTGTAGTTTGATGTAACAATCTACTGATAAAGGCAGTCCACATCAATATCCCAATAGCTTTGTTCACAGAAACAGAACAAATAGTTCTCAAATTTATACGGAACTACAATAAACCCTGAAGAGTCAAGGTAATTCTAAGAAAAAAAGATAAAAAATGGGGTATTTTTGAAGGCCCAGTATTTTCTGTAAAATAATAATTGAAACTATACTAAAATCTATCATATTTATTTAAAACACAGGACACATTAAATCCTGATGATTTAGGCAAATAAAATTACATACATTAAGAAGTTGACTTATAAAAACTATTAACAGTGATATGGTACCCTTAACAATTCACCAACCAATGTTCTCAGTAGTTCCTTTCATTTGGGATTTCCTGGTTTATCAGTATCAGTCTTTTTCTCTAAAAACAAGGCTATGTTCTCTAAACATCTTGTAGTAAGGTTGGCCCTAGATATCCATTTGTGACATGTTTGCTCCCCCTCTCTCCTCTACACTGTAGCTCACTTACCCCTGCAGCCTGTCATTCCCAGATAGAGTAGTGACTTCAAACTGGATTTGGCAAATAATACCAGAGAAATATTATGGGGTAGCAGAACAGGAAACACCGGGCTGGCATTTACAACAGTAGTTATACCTGCTTCATAGCTCTAGCAGAGGATATTAGCTTCCAATATGTGACTTGACCTAGCACTTGGTAACTATGTCACTTCCAACTGGAGGAAGTGGCAGCTTCCTGCTATTGACTGTCCCTGAGGATAATTATCATCTCTTTGGTTTCTCAGCTCTGTAACACCTGTGTAATTTCTTACATTAAATTTCTTATAACAAATTCTTTATTCTGTTTTTCAAGTTCCTTTCTTTGGATGCTTAAAGTTGTTTATTTCTATCTGATTAGACACTGACAACGCTGTGTTTCTGTAATATTAGTAGAAGTGATAAGGGTCATTTCCATGAGATCCTCACTCTTTTCCACCTTCCCCTGCTGAATAGTAATGGCTGTGAAGACTTATAAGGCAAAAGTTCTTATATCATTGGGACACATATTTTGATATAAGCAGAAAATTAAACATGTATTAAGTTTCTTAGCTTTCAGGTATATACATTACAGTTTTTAAAATTTACCTTAGTTCAGACAGATGTCTTCTTGCTTCTCTTAGACCCTATAATTTTGGAGTCTCAGGGAAGAGGGAAAGTAAGAAAGTAAGAGGAGGGAAGTGGAAAAATTCCTTTTATTCTAGATGCACAGCCAGAAATTGCACATATCACTTTTATTCACATCCCAAGGGTCGAATTTAGTCATTTTATCATAACTGCAAGGGAGATAGGAAATATATCTAACTAAGATTTCTTTAAATTTGGAAAAGTGTAATAGATATAAGGACAGCAAAGGTAGAAAAGATACTGCTTCTGACATAAAATCTTGCAAGGCAAATTAGGTAAGGCTATTATAAAATTCTGCACAAAAAATCAAGTAGAAAGTGATTTCTCATTATAATGCTAAAGTGAGGTAACAAAGACCTTTCTGAAATTAGAGGCATATACACATACATATTTTCAATCATGTTTTATTGACTAAAAAGTATCAATTAGATGATGTACTACTATCTTATAATCACTAGAAGGTAAAGATATTCCTGCATGAACTATGGCACAATGCCTTATTATTCAGAATTTTTATTTTGTGGTCATTGCAATAAACTCTTCTAGATTTATTTATATACCTATGTTAGTGCATTTCTACTGCTATATTCATCACTCTCTCTATATAATAACTTTTTGTATTATTGCTGAATCATAGTGTACTCCTCCTGATGGTATTTTAAGTAGCGATTAGACTCAATGTATGTCATACTAACAAAGCGAATCATTCAATTGAAATGATAATATTATGAACAGCTGTGGTCATGTTTTCACATGAACAGGCAGTAACTACGTTATCATAACCACTATCTGGTCAACTATGATTATAGGGGCCATCAAATGTTAAAAACAAAATGGTCATCTTCAACGAAATGAAATACAATCATTATAATGTTCCCTCCCTCATCTCTCTCCCACCTCCATTCATTTCTGTTAGCTGTGCTTCTTTTTGAGCAGTCCAATTTTGTGGTATAGGAGTTCACCATCTTCTTTTAAAAGGTTCAAGTTCACTTTTGTTTTTCAATAACATTTACTTAATTTTGATTTTACATCTGCTAGCCATTGTTGCTATTTTTAGAAGATAGCAGAGCATAATGAGGAGTATTTATAAGTAGTAATATTAAGATATAATATATAAATATTACTAATATGTAGAACAGAAGGCATTTACCTTCTATAATAATGCCCTTGACAGCAAAAATATAAAGATGTGATAATCAACACATCTCCTTCAATCAAATTGGAGGGCACAAGGAGGATGACAGAATATTTAAGAGCACTAAATCCCTCTTTGCATTGTGAAAATGCAAGCAATGTTATCTAACACTGACAGATGATAAAACATTAATATATTAGATGAATCTTTAAATTTAATCAAGAAACCTAAAAGGAAAAACATAACTAGCAGAAATGTGGGGATGGAGCAAGGAAAGAAGAGAAAATATAGACCAAGTAAACTGAATTCTTTATTTTAAGGATGGGAAATGCACAGATGAGTAAAAACCCTATCTTTCTAGGGATTGAATAATAAAAGGAGGAAAAAATTACTTATTTTTCAGTAGAATTCCTGTGGTTTTGAAAAAAATTTTAACTCTAATTTTGATGATCACATTTTTAAGTTATTTTATTCTTTGTCAAGAATAATTGATGATTTACCTTAGTCGCTTAATCTTTGCTCATTTTCTATTTCATTTTTAGTTCTTTATAAATTCCATACATACTTAAGTTGTATACATTATCTGATAATTCTAGTCACTAAAGTCCTTGGAACTCTATATATACTGATGCTATTTCCACTTGTGATTGCTAGCTTCCATTTGTTATTAGTTTTAATCGTGAGTTCCTCTTTTAGATCTAATTTTTTGAGAATGACATTATCCTAAAGCCCTGCACTGGGTAAACTTGTCTGGGTCATTGTTGACCTAGAGCATCCTTTGCTCCATTTTATCATCTTTATCTTCTGCCTTGCATGAAACTTAGTCCTGGACAGGATCCTATTCCAGAAATTAGCTAATATTTATCTTAGGGTAAGATTTTCACTAATAAGTTTCCAGTTTATTTCATTCTTGGAAGTTGTTTCATTTTCTGCAATGTTAGTGATTCAAGTGATACCTGATTTTTTTAATTTAATTAATTTCATTAAAGTAATATTGCACCATAAGACTATATGAGTTTAAGGGTGTATCACTGTTTTAGCTTGAACTGTGTTAGAGTGGGAGTGTCCTTGATAGGTCTCAGTCAGCTGTTCTGGTAGAGATAGAAGAATACATAATTCTATAATGGTATAATAGTTATCTATTACTGTGTAACAATTTATTCCAAAACTAGGTGACTTAAAACAACAAACATTTATTAACACAGTTTCTATTGGTCAAGAATCCCAGCATGGCTTAGCTGGGTTCCTCTGACAAAGGGTCTCTCACTGGGCTGCAGTCAAGGTATGGGTTCGCTCTTCAGTCATTTCACAGCTGGACTGGAGGGGAATACACTTCCAAGCTCACTCACTCACTGAGGTCTTCGTTGGGTATTTGCCTGGGTGGTTGCCTCCTTTCTGCTTGGGTTTTTTCACGACAGATGACTTTCCTCAGAACAAACTAGAGAAACAGTAAGAGGGGATGAGGTGGAAGCCACAATCTCTTTATAACCTAATCTCAGAAGTGGTATTTTACTACGTTTGTCATATTCTTATTAGCAGTTAGTCACTAAGTCCAGCCCACATCAAAGCAAGAGGGTTACATAAATATTAGGTGGCAAATGTCATGGGCGGGGGGGGGGCATCATCTTATTAATTGCTTTTCACAAAGACAAAAATAAATGAGCTGTTTTGGCTCCTTATTGTCATCTCTCCTCTACTTCTCTAGCCTATCTTATTTGATCAACATTGTTTTCTCTTTTTCTTAGAAAGCATTTTCTCCTTAAACTGGTTTATTTCATGTCACTTCCCTTCCTTTATTAAGGTTGTTTCACATGCCTAATTCTCTATATCTCTAGCTTCTGGGTAAATATTTTTGTAATCCTTCAAGATCTCATCACGACCCATCTCTTCTACCTAGAACTTCTTTGCTTCCCATCCTATAGTGATGTTTTATTATCTCTATCACTCCTTTGACAGTTAATCACCTACTACTTTGTGACAGCTTTCATACGAATATTGCTTTCAATTCCCACTGATATTTATTATAATTGTAATATTTTTTCAGCAAGGTTATTACACCACAAAAGTAGGAATTGATTTTTCAGAATATTTATATCTTTCTAAATGTAACTAGCATACAGCTATCACTCAAAAACCTGAAATGTTGACTTGTGCAGAATTAAAACCAAAACTTTCACCTTTAAATCCACTTTTAAACCACAACCATCTGTGGTCTAACCTACCCGGTGTATTAATTAATCCTCCTTTGTATTTCAGCAAAATAAAATTTTTCTGGATATTCAAATATATGAAAAATTGTATGCAAAATAAAATACTCATTAAAATCAATATTGAACAGAAATCATTGATGACTGTTTCACAGCACTTCAAGGAATTAAAAAGGAGCTTATGGAAAATCAAATTTGATGGTCAACCTTTGGAATCTTAGTTTTCCTAATAGTGAGTGTCTAATTTTATAAGTGGAGATGTACCTAAAGATATAATGGGACAAACAAGGGGGTTAGTCATAAAGAACATGGGATATAAGTAAGAAAATAGTCACTGAGCATTCTAAATTATTTAAGAACCTTAAAAATGGAAGCCCAAAATTCAATTCAATTTAATTTCTACTAATGAAGCAAAGATCAGGCTAAAATGTTGATAGTCAAATTCTCTCTGTTGCATACTATGTCAGAGTTACAGCCTCACAAGGGCAAGGGGAGAAGCTGTTGTAAGATGACCCAATGCAAGGGAACAGAAAATGAAAGGTTCACCATTCTGCAACTTTAAAGATGCCTTTGGAAGAGAACCTCACACTACATATAGAAAACTTTCAATCTGATTTCTGTTACAAATTGTGCTTGAACAAGTCACAGCAGGGCACCCAGGATCTCAAGTGCTTTAAGAAAATAGGAGAACAGCACAAGGAGCAAACTAAAGTTTTGTCTTTCCAAACACAATCCAGTTTTGAGAAAAAAGAAACTCTTACTAGGTTACAATGTGTTAAGTGAGGTGTCCAAAGGCAGGGAATGACTCAGTGGCAAAAACTAAGAATAAAGCATGGGTTTTACACCCTAGAAAATGTTTATTTAAAATAAAATTGAAAAAAGCTATGTTTATTTGAAAAAAGTACTCTTAGAAATTTTTAAGTGTTTCACTGAAAAGTTCTCTTTCCTCAGTTTAAAATAAGCATTTGTATAATCATTATGATAAATAAAATGGCATCAGTCATAAGATATACAAACTTTAATATTGAGAGATGAAAGAAGAAATGAAAGGAGGGAGAATTAAATGACATTAACGTTTATAATTTTTGCTACAGTTGGACTACTTTAATAGACATTTATTTCCGAGGACATTGATATGTAGTGCAAAGAGCATAAGTTCTAAGATCACAAAATCTGAGTTTAAATGCCTGTACTGCTTTATGACACCTGGATCAGTCAGTCTGAGTTTCAAGATTCTTATCAGTCATTTAGGTGAAGCCCAATATATATTATATGAAAAATTCTTTGTAAACTCTAAAGTCTACAAAAATGTTAAGCCGTGTTTGGATTTTACATTTTCCTAAAGCACACAAGGATGGGGGCTAGCTCTAAAAAAGACTCTTAAATAGGCCAAATTAGATTCCATTACTCCTTCATTTTTCATTTCACCCTCTTCATTATTTCTCATCCATGTCTGCTGCTGCAGTAGAAATACGAAAGCTTTTTCTTCTTGTATCACCATTCATCTTTCCACACACAACCAAGATGAGAAGTTGCCCATATCTGCATATACATCCCTCTGCATACGACAAAGGCTTATGGAGGAAGACAAGCTCTTACTCTGTCCTGGTAGTATCTTGTCAGTGGACTAGAGAAGGCAATATCCTCATTCATTTGCATATTCCAGAAAGTTTGCTACTAGAACACAGAGCTAGACCACATGGGACAGAAGACATATCACAACAGAAAAAGAGCTATTTGGGGAAAGTAAAATTTTTTCAGCATCACTCAAAGAATGACATCAACCACTGGCATAGGCCCTACATCCACTTTTTAATTTTTTCTACATTGCCTGATGATAATTTCTGGGAAGACGGCTATAATTTTAAAGCTCTAATTGACCTTAATGGAGTTCAACACTAGAACCACTTAGATGTTTATGAAACAAATTCACCCAATATGAACAGTATCCATATTTAAACATGGAACTTCAAGTAGTATTAAATAACAGTTTGAATTACAACATAGTTCAGCCAGATTTACATTCATAAATTGAATTATTGGATAGGTATATTTCACTTTATCATCCTATAGACATTCCAAATGTATGAAAACCAACTTTTTCTGTAATTTGCAAATAAATTAAGTGGAATAGTAAAAAGCAGTCCACTATAATCTGTGTGGCTTGTCCTGATGACACAAGAGATTTAGGCAATTATTGAGTCTCTAGTATTATTCTGATTACTCTTGAAAATGCATTTTATAAGAACAATTGCCCACTCCAATTAAAACTTCTATACTACTCTTGTATAAAAAAAATTAATAGTAATGTTTATTTAGACTCCAGAGGATCCGGTGATTTCTCCCTATCTCATATCTTGTTTCTACAATTTCTTGCTTCGAGGAAGAACTAGAATGGCGATGCTAAACTTAATAAATACATATGTTGATTTACTATGATGTACATTTTAAACCTATGTAATGTTATGATGTGCTATTCCTTCAGCAAAATTAATTAAACAAAAATAAATAAAATATATTGCTTGTAGACTGGAATTTTCATCATTTTGACCTTAGTGAAACTACTTATGGGTGGATTGCTATTAATACATATTTTAATATTGTCAATATGCTTATTTTTATGTACTCTATGCTATCTCATCTTTCTACAATGCCATAGATTTCAATAAATATTTATGCCCATAACTAAAGTTTAGAAGTGATAAAAGACTATAAATTATATATGAACAATTATAGGTTAACTTTTAATAGTTATCATGTAGCAATTTACTTTAACCATGAGGTTGCCGCTGGTTCCATCATATGACTGCCATCACTGTTGGGTTTTTATTTTTTCAAAACTTTTATTTTTGTTTTCTTGTTTATATTGTCCTTCACCTCTTCACCCTCATTTCTAGTGCTATCTTCAGTCCTATCCCAAATGCACCTCAGCTGTCCCAGGGGCCCTGGCCTCTGGGACCCATCCTGCTCTCCCCATTTTGTCCAGACTCTGCCACCTGCCCCAGGACTGGGCCTTTAGATGGTTTGAGAGATTCAGATGTTTAATCATCATGAGGACCAGTGAGTGGAGAAACAGAACCGTGAGGCCCACCTGGATTTCTGGCCAGGCACCCACGGACAGCTGCCAGGGCTTCCTTCGGAGGCTGCCTTCTCCAGGGATGCAAGGCCCTGGCGCTGCCTTCCATGGCTGGTCGTTTGCCAGGGTGGCTGACGCAGGGCAGTCCGGTCCCTCCCCGCGGGAGCAGAATCATGTCTAAGGACTGGCCCTTGGGAACTGCGGGCCATGTGGATGGAGGGACATCTACCTGTGGGGAGCCAGGAAAGGCCCACGGGATGGACGCTGGGTCAGCCTCTCCTGCACCCCAGGGAGGTGCTCTCCTGACCCTGTGGGTGCTCAAAAGGAACATTTGGGGCCCAGTGTTCTTGCCTCCTCCAACCCCCAGCCACGTGCCTGACCAGGGCTTCCTTCCAGCCAGCCTTACCTCCTGCTGGACACTGGGCCTGACCTTGGCCCCTTCGGAGATGGGGACCCAGATCACCCCCTTCTCTGCTTGGGGTGGCGGGGTGCCAGGCTTTGATGTTACACCTCTTGTGCCAAGGCAGTATTGGGCCCCATAGCCTTGGCTCGAGGAAGGGGTTGGGTGGATATCTCTGGGGTGGGGATTCCTCTGAGAAGACAGGCCCAAAACCACCTCAGCCCTTCCTCCTCTCCGGGATCCACATTATGGAGCCTTCCGGTGAACGTGGCCCTGCCATGGGGACCAGTGTGTGCCTGCCTTGGATTGGCTATGACGTCCCTGTGCGTCTAAGACCTGATGCACACAGGGTGTCTGGGCACGTGTAGTGGGATGTGTGTGAGGGCAAATGTGTCCTGGCTTCACATGTGTGGTGTGTGTGGACCTGGGTCATTCAGGCCTGAACATTTCATCCTGTGGAGAGGAGTGCTGGCTGAGCAGGGAGCCACACTTGTGGTCTGCTTGCCAGCCTCCGCTCCTCCTGCCCACCCCCAGGCCCCATCTTTGTGTGTCTGGATTTTGTTTTTGTGGTTTTGCTCTCCCTGCCCTACCTCCTGTGCTAGGTAGTTCAGAGAGAGACATCCTGGGCTGGGGTGAGTGTTGGTTTGGGTGGGTGGGGAGCCATTTTCCTCTGTGTGCATGTATGTCATGTATCTGACAATTTTCCCTTTGCTCACTGGCCTTTCCCCATTCCTTGTATTTGTAAGGTACAAGCCATAAAGGCACTCCTTTCAGACCAGGGGAAAAACATCCATGTCCTCAAACTGTATGTTCCTTCACTGGGAAGTGCTGCACGATAACACCTAAAATATGTTTACATATAATACATGAACATCCTGGCAATTTTTGTTTTCATGCAACACTCATTATTTTCTATAATCATGAAGTGATTGGCTTAAAGCTAATACTTATAATGTATTTTCAGTTTCACAAATTTAATTTTTAAAAAGGTCTTAGTGAGCACCTGTCTTTGCCAAACAAAATTCCTATGTGGGGATCTTAGTTGAAGATGGGAAGTTCCTTTTCAACATGTCCCTCAATCCTCAGTCTTCAGTCCTCCAGGTCTGCAATCCTCAATTATTCATTTGTAGATATGAAATTCCTGTTCTCCCTGCCCCTCAAGTCTGTCCTTCTGGTCAGAAGCTCTTTTCCATTGACTACACTGCTTGGCATACCCCAGTCTTGAATACATTCCACTACCTACTTTTTAGCCTTTACGTCAGTACTTCTGAATTCGGATGGAGAAAATCGCACAACTGCTTGGATGGACTCCAGTCCCAGTTTATGGCTTTCACTTCCGCTGGGCACTCACAACTGTCTGGAAAACCTTTTGCGTTGCCCTAGACACCTTCCCTCCCAGTTTCAGACTGGCAGTTGCAAAGTCCTCCCTCTTATCACCCTTCGACCAACTCCATCTCCTGATCTGTTGCTCTTCACACCTCTCCGCATTTCAAAGAAAGAGAGAGAAAGCCCTCAGAGCCTCCTTATTGCTGAGCAGTCCTTCCTCCCATGTCTGGCCCCACCTTTGTCCTGCATCCCAGGCAACTGGCCTCCTCAATAACTTGTTCTCATACTCAGCCCCTCTCCCCTCTGCTTACAGCTTCCTCCCCATCAACACTTACTCAGACCTGATGGTGGTGTGAATAAGGCAAGCAAAAGTGGGCCCCTTAGCATGAAGGGCATATAGAGTTTATGGAAACTAGATGTAGTTTAAGGCTCTTGTGTGCAGGAAGGTCAGGAGCTGGGGCACCTCTTGTTTGCCGTGAGTAATAAGGCCTACAAACCAGTGTGTTGACAAAGGAAATGTCAGCAGCTGCAATACACTAATGAATGACTCATGTTATCTAGTTGATAGACTCTATCAACAAAATATACATTAGATTAATTAAAGAGAGCAACATAATAATCTCACAAATGCATGACCATCAGGTTTTTGCAAGCTGCTGAAGATTAATAAACTAGAAACATTACCCTAATTAAATATTACACTTATTTAACACTAAAACTTTTAACTTCTTTTTAACTTTAATAAACAAACAACACTAAGATATCCAGTTTAATTCCTGACTCATACACCATTTTAGTAATTTATGTTTTGGGTAAAAAGTTTAATAGACATTTCTTTAACATTTCTCTTCTTCTAGTAACTGACCTTTCTTATCTACAGCTCCACGTAGATTCTTTAGGTCTATTCAGAGATTAGCCTGGTGACTTCTTATGACAGTATTAAAATGTCACACAGTTGTAATTTTTTTTTTTCATCATGGAAGTGGTATTACATCCTGGGCAAAAAAAGAAAACTGACACCTTTCCCAATCTACACTGAAGAGGTACTAAACAACTACCCACCCTCTAGCTTTACAAACTCTATTTTTTGCAAACTTAACAAATTCTATTTTTTGCTAAAATGCCCTACTTGTCCGGCTCTGTTGAGACATAATGGGTTGTTATCTACTATTATGTAGAGTTGCCAGACAAAATATAGGACACCTAGTTAAATGTGATTTTCATTAAACAATGAATAATTTTTAGTATAAGAATAAACGTCCTTCTATTTTATTTGCTAAATCTGGCAACTCTAGCTGTGAGGGCTATAGTCAGGAAGTGCCATCTCATAAAATTCTGTTCTGTTTCCTAGCCAGTCACATCCTACCCTCCCTGCCCTGTCTCATTCCTTTACCTGAAAAGCCCCACCATGAAATTTTATCATTCAGAAATGGGAGAGAAGAGCTTGGCTATCCCAGTCCAAATCCAAGTCCAGCCTCCTCATTTTCTGTTGGAGGAACAGAGGTGTGGAGGTCAGCGTTTCCAGTAAGGTCACATAGAAAGGGGCAGGAGGAGTAAGCAGGGCTCCCAGCTATGTCGCTGTTGTCATTGTTAATTATAAGTGCTATGTTTAAAGGTCTGAGATCATTTTTTAAAAAGTCATTTTTCTTTAGGATACCACTAAAAAAATGCAACTACACTTGGTTGTGTGAGAGATGATTATTGATCCTCTCTCCAAAAGTCTAAAGGTCATATAAATATCCATTTAGTTGAATTGAAAACCAAAGGCTAACCAAGGAATAAAGATATGAGAATGAAATGAAGCAAGAGAAATAGGAAAGAAAATTGGTGGCTGGAAGTGTCTACGTGTGTATGGAAACAAGGAATTCCCTGGAGACCCTGCTGGCTTCTCCTAGAGACTGTACAGGAGCCTCTCTACCCTAGTGATGAGTGGTGTGTAGCTCAGTGGGGCCCTTATCAGGGCAAAGGCACCTTAAGAAACAACAAACATAAAACTGTAACCTTATCAATTCCAACCAAATGGGTATATTCCCTTTGTAAGCACCAGAAATACAAACCCAGTTTTCTCTGAGTGAGAAAAACCTAGATTACCTGCAGCAAGTAAGGAGAGAGGGACACAGCCCTCAAAGCACTGTCTCTCCTGGAAAGACTTTTGGGAAACTTACACCACGTGGAAGAAATGGGAGACCACGTGGTTTCACTGGGCAGCGCTTAGCTGGGTGAGGTTATTTTGCACATCCTAAATTTGTCGGTCATGCCTCTGTACACGTATACACACATCACATGCACAGAAAATAGTGACTAAGCTCCACATTGGGAGGAAAGTTTAGTCTGGTAATGAGCTGTTGGTTATTCAGGTCATAACTTCAGCAAAATGCACTCAAGATGTTGCCCATTTGGAGAAAACTCTTGTACCGAGTTCTTAATCTGGCTCGATATGCTGTCCTTGCCCTGCAAAACAAAACCATTTTGTATTTGTTTCCCTTTGCTTAAGCTTCTGCAATTGGGATCCCAGGTAACAAAATGACTATATACATCTCTCTGAACACATTCAAACTTACTTAGCTGTCTTCAAAACTGCCTCTGCTGTGTGAAAGCCTGATCTGCTCCACCCATGAATTCACACTCTACTTCCCCACAGATGAAATATCCATCTACATGACCTCCGTGGTTTTTCTGACATGTAATAGAATTTGAATATTATAAAATTCAGGCATGTGATTCTCAAGATCATACTCCCTTGTTTTCAGACTCCTGAAGCATGCAATCACCAAAGAAATCAGTGGAAATAATACTCTTAGCAGAGCAAGGTCTCATCATGCATGAAGCTCAGAACCTGTCAGCTGTCGATCCTGTAATGAGCTGAAAATGCGTAGCTTTCTTCAACCAGGAAGTGGATTTTAGCAGGCAGTCATGGGCTTTGGCACAAGAAGGAATAACAGGTTTATGCTGTGCGGGTGGCTGGAATGATGTGCTGTAGACAGACTTGGGAGAGGCAGTAGGCATAATCAGAGGCACCCAGGGACCGTGCAAAGAGGCTGGCTTGGAACTAATTAGCAAAGCAAAAATAAGATTCTGTCCACTTATGAGTGGTGATTCATAAACTGTAATTCATAAAAAAGAAAGAAGAAAGAAATGGACCAAGGGCAAAACTGTAGACCTCTAGGGTAGAGAGACAGATATGTGCTGTGCTGGAGTCAGCTCTTACTAGCTCCTGGGAACCAACTGTGCAACTCTCTTTCCAAGGCCTTAATGCAATGACCTCATGGTGGTAGTTAAAATCCTTAGACCTAGAAATTGATAACTGTGCTTTTTTCGTTTTCCCGAAAGCCAGTTTACAAGCAGAGCACTGCCACCCACTTAATACCCAGCAGAGGAAATATGATAGAGACAGCACAGGAACAATAGGCCCATGATTCCTTCAAAGAAGTTGGCCTGGGGTCAGAGGATATGTCCCCTGGGACAGAGAAGACAGACCCAGAAGTACAAAGAAGAGTCTAGCATCATTTTCCCAGATCTCGAAGCCCTACTTATCCAAATCTAATTCAGAATAGAAATCTAAGTTTATCTCAAATTATGTGGTTGCGGAGAAAAGAGAACAAGGGAATTTTAAATAAGACTTAGAAACTAATGCTCTGTGAGCAAGTGCATTATTTTTATTTTGTTTGGTTCCTGAATTTTCTTGTGAGAAATTCAATTCCTGTGTTTGCTGTTTTAAGGAGTATTCAGTCTTGATGGTCCCAAATGAGGGTGCCAAGCTGAAGCAGGAAGAGAAAAAGAGATGTCAAAACAGGCAAGAAGGATGGATGTAAGGTTAAATTTTGCCTGCTTCCAAACAAACAAATAGCTATGCTTGAAATTATCTCTAGCGGCTCCACAGGACACCTACACTCAAGGGAAGAATCCAAATATCAAAAGGAAACCTCAGCCTGCATCCTTAGGAATCGCACCTGAATTTTCTCAACATCGAAATTGCCCATTAACTTGGGCTAGGCTAAGGACAAACTTTAAACAATCTGTGCTTGCATGAGAAAGCAAATAATTGCTTTTGCACTTTAAGAGGAGATAATTATAATGCTTATTTAAAAAACAGGAAAGAGACACATTTCTTATATTTTCTGTGACAAAAGTTTTGCCAATGTTGATAAGAATCTTAAAGATAGCTCTAATTTTGAATTGCCCAGTATAGGTAATAGTGAACATTCATCTCTTTGGCTTCAGTAAGAAATTATTACCTTTACTGTTGTCAACATAATAGTCATTTTACAAAGGATGCATAAAAGAAAGACTCAGGATAATATCAGAAATAAATATATGGTATGTGTGTGCATGTTTGTGTATTTGTGTGTGTGTGTGTGTGGCTTGGTTTTCTACTTTGAGCTTATGTAAAAGCCTTCCTTATGTTTATTTTTAAAATGTATACTTAAATCATAATTCAAGAGAATCTCCATTTAAAATAGATATGTACTTTATGCTTTCCAGTTTTAGAACAAAAAAATTATCTTAGCAATCACTTACTTCAAAGCCTAAAAGCTACAGATAAGGAAACTTTCTTGGTTTGTAAAGAGTTCCTCCCAATCATGTGCCTCTGAGTCCAGTCTTCTTTCTAGTTCTAGGATACTCTGCTTCCCTGAAAAGAAATGTCAGCCTAACACCTATTGATAGAAGTCTATTGAATATTGAAGTATGTGATATATTTCACAATTCAGATGGAGTCAGGGTGAAGCAGGATGACCTCAAGCAAAACCCTATGATTACTACATTATCTGAATATTATTAATTAGCCACCTACTGCAGCCTCAGTTGCTGGTTTCAGTTGGGCCAGCTGCAATCCTAATCCTTCTTCCTAATTTCATGCAGAGTGAGTCTGACCAAGTAATCACAGTTGGTAATTCCAAGATAAGATGGCCTCTCAAATGGCCTCTACTATAAAATGCTCATTATTCCCCCTATAATCACTTCGTTATCAACTGAGCTCTTTTCTCTTCATTCTTCACTGCCTTCTAGGTAACCTGTATTAGAGAATCTATTGCACCTGTCTAGTTTTAGCATAGACTATCCTACTGACTTTTAGTGTGGAAGAGGTCAAGATATACACCAGCAAAGAGTCTTTTAACCATATTTGTACAGATGTAATCTTGCGATAAATTTCTTGTCCTTAAATGATTTTGTTTTCTGAAACAAAACCCTTGGCACATCAAAATTTTTTATCAAATGGTCTGGAGAGAGGGTCTCCTGTTGTTGAATCTGATAAACCACCTGTGAGTGTAAGCTTCTCCTGGGTAGCCTAACCCGGATTTAAAGTAAATTTTCAGAAGTTCGTTTTACTGTATATAGTTTTATAGTAATAGGTATGAACATTCTAGCAGCAGTTTGATGATTATATATGATACGAAAACAGGATAAAAATAAAATTTATCGGCATACCCTGGTGGAGTAGCAGTTAGGTCAGTCGCCTCTGAAAGAGTACAGGCCAATTACCCCTGGGTTTGAGTCCTGGGTCCAGAGGAAATAACCAGTGTGAACAACTAAATAAAAATAAAACAGAACGCTTCTGCCTCCTGTCTCTTCCTGCCTAAGTGTGTGTGTGTGTGTGTGTGTATGTATATATATATATATATATATATATATATATATATATATATATATATACATATATAAAATAATAAATTGTTTGGAAACTAAAAGCTCAAACAGATATTTCTAATCCAGTCTCTCGTAGTCTATTTCTAATTTACATTGACCTGGGTTTGAAAATCACTTGTAATTATAAAAGTTAAATAAACAGGGAGAAGAAATTGCTGCAAACCTTCATATGAGTGTGACTCTGCACAACTCCAGAGGATTCATGTTATAATGAGTGTGGAGAGAGCCCCCTCTGGAGTTGTGCTATGTACACCATTCATAGTCATACATGCAGGACAATGCATTATCTCTTTGTGGCGTTCATTTTCCTATAATATTTATGGAATGTAAGAGGCAGTTTCATGTGTTCTGTGCTCTTCAGCAACTATTCACTCTTTTGAGCAGTTTTGCAAACATTCCCCCTTAGTCGCACATGTACAGACTCCATACCGAGCAAAACCTCATCTATTTGGCCTATGATGACAGAAGGAAAATGTTCAGTTCAGGACTATCAAAAGTAGAGATCAAAGTGGAGAAATACAGACTCAAATCCCATTCAAAAATCTGAACAAGTCATTTGTGGACTCAGTCTTTAGCTCTTATGTAGCTTAGCTCACTTGGTTACTATAGTGAGATTATGAAAGAGACACCAGGCAGCCCAGTCCTATCATGTAAGTGTCTATGTGGGCACATACTTAACTGATTAAATTAAAGAACCCTAAAGGAATTCCTTTGGCAGTCCTGAGATTGAGCCCAACCTAAATCTGAGTTAGTTCTGATTTAAGGGCCACTATTCATTCATGTTAACCTAAGGAACACAAGAAGAACAGACTCTACTCATGGAGAAACCAATGTCAAAACTTGAGGCAAATGGGGAAAAATCATGCAGAAGCAAATCATAAGACAAAAGCAGATTAATTATAAGCATGCGTGATCAACCTCACTTGTAATCAAGAGAGTGAATGCAAATATCACTGAGAAAATATTTCTCACTTTTCAAATTAACAAAGGTGAAAAACATTGATACTGAGGAAGTTGAAAGGAGACACCACCACATACCACTAAAAGAAGTATCACTTGGCATTGTTTTATTAGTAAAGCAATACGACAGCTGGATGTTGGACCGTTAAAAGACAAAATTTGTGGTTGCCAGCAGAGAAAGGGAGTAAGGGATGAGAAGATCAGGTAAAGAGAATCAGTTATAAGGCGAAGGATGGAACTGAAATGGTGGCTGAATTTAATGTGGTATCTGCAGATGTTGATTTGAAATTATGTATGCCTTAAACAAACTGTATGGTGTTATTATACAGCATAATGTCAATACAATATTTTTTAGCTTAGTATTCTCTGAGAATTCCACTCATAGTGAGAATATTTTAAAGAAATAACCCAGAGCTATATACAGAAAGATGTGCAGGAGGCTATATATTCTTTGGGGGAAAGTATCAAAAATGAAACAAAGCAAAACTTATATTTACAATAAAATCATGGACCATACAGCCAATAGAATATGCAAAAAGTAAACTTTTAGCAGAACATGAGAAAAGCAAAATACATCCTTTGTACTGTTAAATGAGGAAGACCGATAAGCTTTCAATTTCAGCAGTCATCATAATCATAATAAGTATGCTTTATAAAATATAACTATAGTCAATGGCAGTTTAGAGCATCTGAGCAGTAGAAACATCTGAACATGACTGGACTATTATTGCAAGGTTTTAAAATAGGAAAAGCTAAACTGTGGCATTATAAGCCAGGACGATCATTTACCTTTGGGGACTAGAAGTGGGATAGTGCTTAGCAGCTTCTGGAGTGCTAAGAATGTCTCATCGCTTTCATTTGGGTGTTGGTTACCTTAGTGGGTTCACTGTGATAATTCATTTACACACTTGCAGTTTAATTTATTTTTCTGTATGTGTGCTATCTTTCAACAAAGTGACACATACATGATTTGTTAACTGTAAAGAAGTACAAGGAAACGTTTGTCATGCAGTTCACACAGTGGTTAGAACTCAATCCAAAGGGAAACATAGGTTCTCCAAATACAGATATAATATCCTACTTCCTAAAATGTGTGGAAGATACACGGCTGCCCTTATATATAATTTAAACTCCTACATATGAATATTTTAGAGTCAAAAGAAATTTTAAAATACTTTTCTTTAAAAAAGAAAAGCCACAAAAACTTTGTAAAGTGTTTATGTATACCACACCTTTGCAGCTTCGTTTGTGAAACAGGCAGAGAAGTCTGATTATTTTTTTATCTAGTTATTCTTAGTGAAGGAACCACAAAAATATACATTAAAACGTTCTTAGTGATGCTTCTGTCCAGATACAGGCAATTTTTATTTTCTGGATATCTTTCTGTATCTCCCAAATTATTCCCAACGTTCATATTACTTTTTAGAATCTGAAAAGAAAAAAAAAATTTTGTTATTAAAAAACAAACAAATATCAAGCTGGGAAGACTTCCTGGAAGACGGTCTTGAGCAAAATCCTTCCAGCGCGCCCCAAGCGTCCAGTGGGTGGGGCCGCTCGCAGAGGGGCGGGGCTGAGCGCGCGGCTGCGTGGGGCGGGGCTGCGTGTAACGTGACGTGTCAGACGTGGGCGCCCGCGCGAGCACACGGAGCGGCGTGGACGCGGATTGGGACGTTTGGAGCCGGGCGTGGGCAGCTGCTGCAGGTGGCAGGCGTCCAGAGCTCCGCCCCCCCGCCCCCGCTGGGCCCCCACTGCTTAGGTAGGAGATTCTCGTCTGCGGTTCAGACTTTTCAACTTCCCTGTTTTCCGCGCGAAGGAACGGGCTCGGCTTCAGGGCTCAGCCGAAGTTGCGGAGAACAGGAGCTGCATTCTTTCTTCGCACCCCAGGAACGAGGAACGTTGCTTCTGAGTAATCCCAATATTTAACCGGGGACTCATGCCCAGCAGACAGTGTAGCCTGGGAGTTCCAGAGTGGTTTCTGGCCCCCTACACAGCACACCCTATCCGAGCCCCACATATACGAGAAAGGGAAGGCGAAGATCGTATTTAGTTTACGAATAACAGATTCCTTGTTTTTGTTTTATCCTGATGTGTTTTTTAATGAAGTGTATTAATTTAAGGATATCTATCTCTGATAAGTGAAAGATGATGACTGTTTTACATCGTACATGATACCACCTAGTCTCCTTAATTCATGGTAATGCTGTGGACTGAAGACAATTACGTGTCTCTGAGTAGGGTTTTAAGTAGAGAGACTTCTGAGCTTACTGTCTCTGAACACATATCTTCGCCTGCATTTTCTAACATCTCAAGCATAAAATGTGTGCTCTGAGGTGTTTGTCGTATCAAGGAATGAATGAATGAATGTCTTTCACAAGGAGCCTGATATTCAAAGGTTATTCAGAGTTAACAATGAAAAATAACTGTCAAGCTTGTTTAAAATTTGCATTTCATACATTCCTTATCTATAAAATATTTATGGATAACAGTAAGAGTCCTAGTTTTTGAAACACCAACAAAGTGTTATATTGAGTAAGTTACTAGTCTGAAATAAATGCTTTACTTTATATTGATAAATATTTTTGTTTAATCCCTTATGTTTAAATATAATGTATTAATGTTATTGTACACACCAAATGACTTTGGATCTTTCAAATTTTGCCAGTAAGACCCTGAATGCCACGAAGATGCTCTCTTTTAAATATTACTGAAGGCTACATAGACATTTCCTCCAAGTAGAAAAATGGCTCAAATTAGGAGCCAGTAATAATATTTTGCAGGATTTTTTTTTCTTCATGTGTAACAAGAGCTCAAGAATTTTTGTACATGGGAAGGTCAACAAAGGTAGAAGAGAAAAAGAATGCACTGGATGCCAAAGATAGCCCAGAATCCTTCAAACTGCCGGTCTCTGTACACAGCCTGCAGTTATTCTTCATTGTCTTAAATAAGGAATGAAATTCTGATATGGGAGAAATGGATCAGCTGCAGGCAAGAGTGCGTTATAAAGCATTTCAGAGGGGTTCAAAATAATTTTAGCCCCTTTTTCAAGTGCATAAAACCAACCTAAATACGTGTCTTACTGTGCAACACAAGTATATAATCAAGGCAGAACTGAATTTTTTTTTGTTCCCAAGTAGACTTTTCGTTAAAGTTCCTATTCAACCCTGTTCAATTCAGTATCATTATAACCAGACTAAAACTTCCAGTCTGGTCATTTGCAAAGATACTTCCAAGGAGAAATCATTTTAAAAACCTTTCAAGAAAAATACCCTCTCTATTTTCTTTACCACATTTTGGAATGGAAAATAATTACTTCTAACAGAAACTGCCTCAAGTTCATAAAGTTGTTCATTTTCTGAGCAATGAAATCAGCACATTGAAAATTGATTACAACTTAAAGCAGCAAATGAACATGACTCAGAATCATGAGATACACAGACCTTAAAGTGATCTCCAGGCATAAATCCATAGTTTATTCCTTATTTACTTCAGGAGAATTTTGTTTTCCTAATTAAGACACAAATCATTAAGGCCATATCTATCTAAATAGAATTTTATGAAATTTCCTTCTTTTTTTTTTGCTACATGACTCATCAGTTGAAGATAGAGAAATAGGTATTCCTACCATGGTAGGCTGTGGTACCAAAAGCTATACACATAACCATATGCTCAAAGGGTTTTAAAGACTTTTACATCAGAGATACCAGAATATTCTCTCAAATAGTGCAAAACATAGTCATCTTCCTGAAAAGTAACATTCAAGTTGTAACATTTTGCACCCACAAAGAGCCTTGTTGAATTTTTTCAGGGATGTTAATAAAATAAAATATTATAGCTGTCTAATTTAAAGATCACTAAAGACTATAACTTACCACAGCTTTAGCTAAATTTCAAAGTATACATGATGAATGAGCCTGGTGTCTGATAAAATGTCTTCCTAATTATTTTTTTAACTGCTGAGCCATAAAAGCAGCAATATTTAAACAACAACTGCTAAATATAATTAACATTTATCAAACACTTAACTGTTATCAGGCAACCTTCTTCTATTGCTCTTTTCAGTAACCTCGAGGCAGATGTTATCATCAACCTACATTTTGTAAATGAGGAAACAGAGAACCCAGTGGTCATGATAATATCAGCATCATCCCAAATTCTCTATATGAGAGGAAAACTGCAGTAAAATCAGCAGCATGGCAAACGTTCAACTTTACCTTCACATCTTACAAAGAATTAAAGGGTGAATTTGTTGACATATTATGTGGTGTAACATATATTTATGTACTCTTCTGTATAGCTGTTATGAAATATCCAGGATTTATTTATTTGAACCACTATTAGTTCACAGATATTAGGCACCTTTGAAAGGTGATTGGGCTATTTGACAGGGGAGAAGTATTAGAATGTGTCTCTGTCACCTTAATGAGTAAAAACTGAAGTTGAGTCTCTTCAATTTAGAATGGCATGACTAGTGGAAAATTGTCTTGTTTTAAGTAGATCATTTAAAAAGAAATGTTTCAGGGAGAACATATAATTACTGAATAGAAATAAAATTTACTAATAGAAATCAGCTCTGGATTGCAGTTCCCTTTCATAGATAACTTACTTGCTTTATCTGGCTATTTACTTGAAAAAGATGTATTAAATATTAATAAATAATGAAATATTCATAAATTAAATCTGATTAATAATTAAGATTTATTAAGGTACATAAATAAGACTTAACTAAGTTGTATGTGTACATTTCAAGATTCAGCATTAATATATGGAATCAAATTAAGAAAGCAAGATGATTAAATTCCCACCAACAGAGAAAGGGAATTATATGTAATTCTGAGCTATAGTTTTTAAATATGTTTAAAAATAAAGACTTGAAAATGTTGGTCTTGCCTTTCTTCAGGCACCTTTAGTTATTATGTATTAGCATGATAGCTCCACATGTTAGTTTGAAAGTTACTGGCGCTCACCCTGGGTTTGTTTCTCAGCTGGAATAAGTTTCCTTAGGAAATTCCACATTGTGGGAGTTTATCTGGTTTCACATGCATGAATGCTTCAATGCTCTCCCACCGGTTAGCACTTAAATTCCTATTAGCCAGCATAACTCAAGCAGAAGAATTCACTGCTGTCTTTAAAGATCACCTAAGTTATAGCCTGAGAAGTCATTGTATTGTCACCCTCTCTTCCAAAAAAAAAAAAAGTCTGCATTTAACTTGTTGGAAATCAGCTCAATTTTGTTAACTTGAAAGTATGAGGAGCAAACGATGACATAACCACTTCACATCCTTATTGAACAGATATTGTACATTGAAAAAAAAAGGAATTTGCAATAGACTTAATGGCCTCCAGAGTCAACTCAGCATGTATTCCCAAACCGAACCTATCTAGTCTGTATTTTAAGATGAGTGTGTGTGTGTGTGTGTGTGTGTGTGTCTGTGCGCACGCACACGCGCACACTGAGATTCCATGGGATCCTACTCAGAGAGGGAGATAATGAAGGAATGAACACATAGAAAGCATCTAAATCTCCTTACATACTGGGGACTAAGATTAATTAAAGACTAAAAAGTTTAGACTTCAGATAATCCCCCCATCTTTTTTTCATTTACTAATGTAGTTAATAGTGAAGCAAACATCATGTTAAACACCAGGGTCATTACCAGACTAAGGGACAGGACTAAATATTCATTAAAAATTCATAATTCATAACTTACCCTTCATGCATTTAAACATTTCCAACTGAAGATGTACAGACTACCTTTAGATGTTGTCCGTATATTCATTGGCCAAGTCCATAAAGGTAGAAAAGGAAATATGATCTTCAATTCATTGAAGCTTTATCTTCTCATGCACTTGCCATTTCTTTCCATTATCTTCTAAAAGATTCTACCTTCCACAAGCCTTCATATTACTGTGTTGTGAAATATCTATTCAACTGGTACTCACACTAAACTGATCATCTGACTTTGTTCTCCTATTGACAGGTGACTACCTGTGTTTTCTACTTAATCAATCCATCTCTCTAACACTCAATATTTTTTTATTCTACAATATATTTTACAATATATTCTCAAGAATAGTAGAATGGAGTTGGGATATTGGAGGTGGGGGGGGGGAAGTGTTTAAAAAAATCTCTCCAGAGGCCTAATTCATCTCGTCTTCCTGGCTTGAGAAGGTTGCTTTTGTCCAGGATACTCCTATCAGGAAGTGTTGTCCTATGCTGATGTAGATGTAAAGTTAGGGCAGAGAAAAATAAAGATTTATTTTTATAGCAGAATCATTAAGTGAGCTCCTGAGACCCCATTACTGCTAAAGTTGAAATGTGGGAATCGAGAGAGAAACTAACTTGCCAATAAGAAACAACTCTAAAAGATGAAAATAAATTCTTTCGGTAAATTTTTAATAAAGTTAAATTCTGAATTCCTTTTCACATATATTTCTCCAATTCAAGTAGCTGCTTCTTTTCTACGTCTTTCTGAAGCCAGAGCAAAGCTAAGGGAAGTTCCCGCATCTTCACGGTACCCAAAAGGGGAAGTGTCAGTTTTTCTCTGGTCCTCACTAACCTGTTTGAGACATCCTTCTTTGACCTTGCCCCCAAGATTGAGTATGAACTGAACTAAAGTTGATCCCGAGGTCACTGATCTGATCATTAGGTCATCATAAATAATAAAGTGTTGCTGGGAGATAGAGTCATAAGAGAGTAAGCGTAGTGCCCCTGCAACAGCAGATCTCTAACATATTATGATAATGTTAGTTACTCTGTATGTCCAGTATAGTTTATTCATGTGCTTCAAGGCCTTCAGAAACGCCAGCAGAGAATCTTCCAGTCTACCCACCATATACATACACATTCTAATAATTTCCAACACACTCTCATGACCTGCATTTCACTTGTTTTATATGGTTTTTCCCTCCTGGAAAGATTTTTATAAAAACACCTTCTGACTTACTGTCAAATTCTTTCCCTGTCTTATCACTCCTATTTTCAGACAATGCTGATACAGGGCGGGAGGGATAGGTGGTGCAGAGGATATGTGTTTAAGGAAGTCTTGCCTTAGGTAAGCTCCAAGTTTTTGATACTTGTGATACAGGCAATGTCAAAATGACTTCACCTGTGATTTTCTTAATGATAATAACCTTTTGTTGATGTAAACCATACCTTTAGCAAAATACACCAGTTGTTAATGTACAGCTCAGTAATGGCAGCTCGCCTTACCTTAATCAGGGACCAACTTTACCGTTCCATGTTGAGGCTGGGTCGCAGCCCTGGTTCTCAGTAGTTTCAGCTGGAAGTCTGATGTTTCTCTAAGGCCCTTCCTCCTTCTGGTCCTTGTCTCACAAGGCTTCCAAAACTTTCTCCATCACCTAGAATTGCTCCTTCCTCAGTGAAATTCTCAGTCCCCTCTTGATGCTGAATTAGCAAGTACTCCCTGAATAAAAATGGCCCTGGCACACTCTGGTGACCCTGGCACCAAGCGGGTGACTAGGGCATAGACCATGTAAAGCCCAGAGACCTGAGTTTGAGACCAGGGCGAGGGGAACAACCAAAACAAACAAACAAAAATGCTTCCTCCTAGTCCTTCCCTAAAAAATGCTTATTCCTTCTTTCCCTTCCTTCCTTATTCTCTTACAAAAAAAAAAAAAAAAAAAAAGCCTAAAAAGTCAACTCCCTGCCTTGACTGAGTGATACCATTTCTCATAGCCCCCACCTCCCCCAGATCTCCAGTATACTCAGCTGATTTGGTCTTTAGTACTGCTTTTCTATTTGTTCTCAACAAACATTCCAATCTGCTATAAAAGCTACTACACTCATAAGCAGATGCTAACGTGTAACAGAGTAGTGTGAATGATTTATTTTGGCAGGTTCAGATTGTCAAAATAGTACTTCTAAAGCATGGCATTGTTTTAAAGTTTGATACACATCAAAACTTTCCCCAAGCAGCAGTTTAACTTTGTGATTCTCTTGTTCTGTGATCAATTAGGAAAATATTAGTGGGCGATTAATATGCAATCAGTTTTCAAATATCTCTCAACTCGCAAACCTGTAAATCTTCGTTAAATACAACTGAAACCTTATTGAAAAAGTAAAAGCTACATTTCTAAACTATTTTGATATCTTCTCTATCTTCATTCCATAATTAATTTCTCCAACAGACAAATCATTTCTACCAAAGAGGTATCATTACTTAATATCAGAAAAAGATTAAGAAAAAATCACCAAATAACAGTACTAAAAAACTGTATAAATAAGAAATTAAATGATTGTTTTTTTCTTACCTATTTGAGTGGAAATAAAGGGAAGGAAAAGGCAGGTGTAGTCTGTATGGGAGGAGAGGATTAGAGGGCTCTCATCTCTTTTTTCTGTCCAGGAGAAAATTAGGGGAAAGCTGGCTACCTCTATAAGTAGGGCTGTATGTTTCAAACTTGGGGACAACAATAAGAAGGGATGTGTGCTTGGAGCAATCTGAGGCAGAGTCTGAGGCACCTAAAGGAAGGTGCATAATGCGTATGTCTTTCACTGGGAGGCAGGAGACCAGCCAACAATAGCTCACAGGTTTGTACACTGAGTTTTCTTGTTCAAGAGGGGAGGCACTAAAGTCAGTTTAAATATAAAATAGTTATTTGTGAAAAAATAAATACAAGCTCTAAATAGTTCTGTTTGCAAGCACTTCATAAGTATCGTTAGTAAAATATCAAATAGAAAACTAGGTGAGCCTTACTTTTGTGGCAGATGGTTTTGATGTAAAGTGGCTTGAAACATATAGATAGGTAACTAAATTGATTAACAAATAGACCATTAGAAAAAATAAATCATTCAACTTCAAAAAAAAATCTCTCTCCCTCTTTCTCTCCCTCCCCTGTTCCCTCTCCCCTGCTCTCCCTCTCTCATCTCTGCCAAGTTCTGTGGGTTTTACCATTAATATTCATGAAAAGCATTTAAAAATGACCCTTTATTTTTCACCTTCCAAGGGAAAGGACAGTTTAGTGGCTGTTAAAATGCATTGTAAACATGGAATATTTAAATGACAACAGTGATAAGTTTTATTATATAATGTGTTTGAAGATTAGGGTATTTCTATGTTCACTCTCTCCCTATTTCTACCCAACTTCAAAAGTGATCCATAATGATCATAGATGAAAATAAAATATCCAATTTGACTTCAAAAGAAAATAATTTACAAGCAGTCTCAACTTCTTATCTCAGTTCTTTGTGAGGTAAGAGTAGCAAAATTAGTTATTCATGCGTGAGTTATGGTGTGCTCATTCTGTGTAGCACTCAGTATTTGGTTGGGCATGTGTAACAGCAGGGGTAGATAAGCTATCACTGTTGATGATGGGTATTCTCCTATCTTATTGATTGCTATGCAGGACAAAAAGTCCTCTGGGAACAAGTGTCTTGAGATTCACTTTTTATGTAAATATGAATTAGTAACTTCGTGAAAATTAGGAAAAAATTATATATGTGTGTGTGATATAAGCCAAATTTCACATTGTAAAACAAAGCTTCAGTAATTAAACATTATTAGTATGTTTTAGTAGAAATATTATTACATTTCTGACTTGTTCATGATACAGTATGTATACTTTATTCAACACATTAATAGTCACCCTTTACAGAGAACTTAGTATATGCCAGATGATACATTAGTTCTAACACATGGTGCTTTGTTAATCCTTCAATCATCTCAGTGAGAAACGAGTTTTCATGTTTTGTGGGTGAGGAAACCAAGACCCATCAATTTTAAGTAAATTTCTAAAAGTTTCTTCAGAAAATAGGAAGCAGAATTTGGATGTGAACTTGTATTCATAGTCTCTCCAAGTCCAAAATGTGCGTCCTGTCGTCTATGCTACTTTAAACTTGGAGACATCCTCACAGAAAAGACAGATAGCAGCTTGATCTCTCATTTGCAAGTTCTTATAAGGCATGATTCATTTTATTCATTCTTGTAACCCCCCAGGAGTTAACCCAGTATTTTCATTTTGTAGTAACTCAACAAATGTTGATTAAATGAATGAATGAGTATCTACCAATAATCCATCCTTATAAACTTTTTTTGGGGGGAAAGGTAAGCATGTAGATCTTAAAGCATCAGCATCCAATGAAGTTTCTGCCTTCCTGACAGACTCCTTTATCAATGCCAGCCTGGGTACCAGTTTGACCTCAATGAAATAAATCTTATGAATGCATTGACTCAGGGTCAGCATGGACACCAGACCACCTATATGGTTGCTTATGGCACCAGCAAAATAATATTACCAAAAAATAATTTTCTGGAAAAATTTAGTCTTGATTTAGCTTTTCAAAAATGGTAATTATTGTAATAATAACTAAACCTATTGAATATGTAAAATATTCATTTTATGAGGCTGACATTGTTTTTACTAATACTTTTAATTTCAGATGGTTGGGAATTGAAATGAGAGAACCAGGAGGTGATGTATTTTCTATACTTATTTTAATGCTTTAGACTTCTTGTATTTCTAAAAAGCCCTCCTCTTCCTATTAAACATGTAGATTTCAATGCCTCACTCCAGATGTAGTGAGTCAAAATTTTAAGAGGCGTCAGTGATTCTAATGCTTACTAATGTAGGGTCTCCCATTAAACTGTAAAGTCCTTGAGAGTAGAAGTGACCTCTGATTCACCATTTTACTGTAGTGCTAACACAGGTCATGACACAAAGTATTTGCTTAGTCAATCATGAATGAATGATTGAGCAAATGAATCTATTAGAAAAGATAAGTTTTTGAAAGTCACTGTTCTTTAATTATATAATTATAAAATTAATTAATTGTGTAATCCACCCTTATCTTGCCTACTTTATGCCATGAGCTTTTGCTTCTGACTAATAAGGACATTGTATGTTTTAAACCAAAAAGTTTTTATTAACTTTAAAATAATATGAGCATGATAGAAACTTGGAACTGGAATACATAGACCAGTTTCATTGAGGCCCTGCTGTCGTCAATAAATAGGGATATGCCCTCTCTGGGTCTCATCTGTAAAATGAAGGAATTGGTGTATATGTGCCCTCTGATTCCCTCCCATTGTTAAAAATTAATTTTTCATATTTAAAAATGTGTGTTTCAAAATGATGCAATTGTTTTTATTTAAATATTTTAATATACTTAGTTTTTTCTTGAAAGCACAGGCTTTACTCCTTTAAAAACAAATGCGAATACATAGTCAAAAAAACACCAAAGTATTGCAGAAACAAGACAGACTATGTTTTTATCAGCTAATGTTAATGGTAGTCATCTGAGCATTCTACACCTATGAATTAGTAAGAGAAAAATCAATCACCATTTTACAATCATTATAGTTAAGGTTAGTTCAGGAAAGAATTATCAATGGGTACTAAATTAGAGAAGGAAGTATCTTGAGGAGCAGCAGAATAATTGCAGGATCTCAGAGACACCCTCATCCCCTGAAACTGTTTATAAGTAGCAACAGGGAAATTGCTTAACTATACTATGGAAAAATGAAATAACACTGACTTGGTGATTAAAATTGGCATCACCAAAGCAATGGCAAGTGACATTTTGTGCCTCCAAAGGTGATAGCCTGAGAAGGACACATTATTTTGGAGTATTCTAACCGGCAGTGCTTAACCTGAATCTAATCATGTGGAAGTATCAGACAAACCCAAATGGAGGTAGATTTATAAAATAGCTGACTCAGACAAAGGCTAAAGAACTGTTTCAGAGTAATAGAGATTAAAGAGACATGACAATGCATTACATTATCCTGGATGGAATCTTATCCTGGAGTTAAAAAACACTAGGAGGATATTTTAAAGAAAACTGACAACCTCAGAATAGAAACTATAAATTAAACAATAGTATTATATCAGTGTTAATGTCAAGATATGATACTGTATTGTGTTACATAAGAAAAATATCCTTGAGCTTAAAAACATGCACTGAAGTAATAAGGGATAATGAGGCATAATGCATGCAAGATACTTGCAAATGACTAAAAAAATAAACATGATTGTATATATGTAGGTGTGTCTGTCTATACCTGTGTGCACAACACTGCATAAAAACACACACATGCACTAGGATTAAAATTACAAATGTGGTTAAAATGTTTAAATTTGGTAAATATGGATATAGGACAATTCAGAGTTCTTAGTATTTCTCTAAGAACTTTTATGTAAATTTGAGATTATTTTTAATAAAAGTTATTTGTTTGTTTTAAGATACATTTCCCACCTCTGGGTAATTTTAACTTTAAACAATTAGTTAAGTAATTTAAAGGGCAGGTCAAAAGATAATACATCTTTATGGATACTGTTCATTAATTTTGACACTCTGCAGACAAAGCTCTGAACTTTCCAATGTATGTTTCTTCAGTTGGAAATGGCAATGATCATTTACTTTGCACACTGTGCTGGTAGGCAGTGGAGCGAGATAGATTCTGAGAGCTGCAAGATAAAATTATCAGCACTAATTTGCCATGTGACCATGATCAGGTCATTTCACCTGCCTGAGAATGCATTTCTTCATCAGCAATATTAGAAGTTTAGGGTATGTCAGAAAACCTCTCCATCCACCCTTCTGTGATTCTGAATTACAATTTAAGATATATAAGGTGAATATCTAAGAATTAAGAACTATATCAAAAAATTGAGGTTGACCAAATTATAAGGAATTTTTTTTCCTTTACACATCTATATGTATAGTCTCAGTCTCTTAAGTAAATAGAAACTAGGATCACTTTCATAGAAGGGCTGAGCAATGTTTGCAAAGAAACAAGATTCAAACTTTCTCTCAGGATGCCCATGAATTTGGCAGGCTGATTGTATTTATGCTTCAAGAAGAAATGTAGCCAAAGGTCTCAGAAGCACACTGAAACATTACTTCCCCTACTCTCGTATTCCTGCCACAAAAAATGAGTTACTGTTTTTACAATCAAATTAGATTAAGGATTTTAAAGAAGTACAGTTGTGTCCTCATGGACCATATTGGAAAGATAGCAAGCTGCACCATTATCGCTTCTCCCAAAAGCTCTGATTTTTCTGACTTTTTGTTTATGAATGAGTTATATTTTATGTCAACAAAGAATCAAGGAAATTATTTACTATCTAACAAAGACTACAATAGAGAGACCAGTGCAGGTACATCATAAATATTGTTGACTTAGAGTAGCAAACAATAAAAATAGGGGGAAAAAGAATCAAAAGAAATCATCAGGAAGATGGCGGGCTAACAAGATCTTGAGCTCAGTTCCTCCCCACAGATACAACAAAACCACATCTAGATAAAATCTATGGCCTTCAAATAAAGAACATGAATTGGGAACCTGGCTCCACACGGATGAGTGATGGAAGTCATCAGAAAGTGTAGGAAAAGCTGAGACACAGTCTTGCCAAGAATACTGCTCAGACACTGTGATCCAAGGTCAGATGGGACACCGGCGATGCAGAACCTCTTTCCAGGTACTGAAAAGCTAACTCCACATTGGTTGCCCCAGCTGTACCTTAGAGGGAACAATAAACATCCTGGCATGAAAAACAGAGATGTTTTTCTTTAGAGAACAATAGGATGCTGGGGAGCAGAGAAAGCAGGACGGGACAGGGGAGAGGAAGTGTGCACAGACCTAACTGACATCTTCATTTGTTGAATCAAAAATATCAGTAGGAGGAATAAGAAAGAAGGATGACCTTCAGGTGAACGAAGATATGACAGGATATCTTTCCCAGGCTCCCTTTTATGTCTATGGCACCAGCACTGGTGATGCCAATTTGGAATAGGGTTTGAGGTCTAAATCCCCAACCTTCTGCCTTCAGTGGTGTTTGTTCTCATGATTCTCATGGTTATGGTTCTCCTGGCTGCACAGATACCAGTTGCCTAGAATAATAGCTACAGAGCATAAAATCCCAGAACAGGCAGCTGAGTGCTTTCTTGCAAAGCTCAGTTGTGAAGCTTTCCATTCTGCTGCTGCTGCTGCTGCTGCTCTCAGCAGGATTGCAAGAGAGACTCCAGTTGGGAAACAGCTGCCTTTCCCCTGCCTGGGGCTACTGTTGAAGCTTTTCCCCTTCCCTTATAGCCTAAAACACCCAGGACTGGCTGCTGAAGCTTCTACCCTCAAGCCTGTACTCTACAACCTGAACTTCTAACACAAGGCCTTTACATCAAAACAGGGAAAGAAATCCCTTTAGTCTAATCCGTAGAAATAAGCACAGTGGTGTGCCCTGGTGAAGCAGCAGTAGGTCAGTCGCCCATGAAGGAGCAAGCCACATAACCCTGTGTTTGAGTCCTCGGTCTTGGGGGAAACAACCCTTGTGAACAACTAAAAATTAAAACAAAATAAAATGCTCCTTCCTCCCTCCCTGCCTGCCTGCCTACTTGTCTTCATTCCTGTTTGCCCCTTTCTGAAAGAAAAGAAAGAAAGAGAGAAGGGAAGAAAGAAAGAGAAAAGAAGCACAGTGGTATGCCCTGGTGACAGTGATTAAGTTCATCAGTTGTAGTTTATATATGCCCCAGGGACTCAGGTTTGTGACCTGGGGCTGGGGACAACAACCAAGAGGAACAACTAAGTAAAATGCATCTTCCCCCTCTCTCTTCCTCCTGCCTGCCTCCACTTACCTTCATTCCTGCCTGTGCCTTTCCTTAAAAAAAAAAGACAAAAAAAAAAACCCCAAACACACAGTGCCAAACAAAATGAAGAGATAAACTACCTGAATGATATTTCAAACCAACAGTCCTAGTGATACTCACTGAAGTCACAAAAACAATAGATGAAAACAATTAAGATCTATAATAAAGACAGAAAATATGAAACTAACAGAAACTATATAATTAAAGAGACAATAACTGACCTAAAATACAATAGGACACTTAACAGTAGACTGGAAGAAGTTTCCAATAGAATAAGTGAGCTAGAAGACAGGCCTGTGGACAGCACCTAAGCAGATCAGCAATAGGGAAAAACATAATTAAAAGAAATGAAGACAGCATGTGAGACTAATAGGATAAAATCAAGAATAAGAACAGCATTTTCATCATCGGGTTCCAGATTTCCTTCCCCAGGTTAGGAAAGTTCTCAGATATTATTTCACCAAATATCTGAGAACTCTCCTAACCTGGGGAAGGAAATAGACATTCAGATCTTGGAAGCTCAGAGTTATACACACACACACACACACACACACACACACACACACACACACTATAATTAAAATGACAAAAAATCAAGGATAAAGAGGAACTTAAAAGCAAATAGAGAAAAATACATACACATATACAAAGGCAGTCCCATATGATTATCTGCAAATTTCTCAGCATGAATGTTAAAGGCCAAAAGGGAATGGTATGATATATTCAAGTGGTGAAAGAAAAGGACTTCCAACCAAGAATACTCTACCCTGTGAGGTTATCGCTTAGAATTGAAAGAGCAATCAAGAGCTTTCCAGATGAACAAAAGTTAAATGAATCCATCACTGCTAAACCATCCTTGTAAGAAATACTGAAGGAATTTCTACTAAATGAAATGAAATTCCACGTGGAAGCAACAAGACACCAAAAATACAAAATGTATGGGTGAGAAGAGGAAAATGTAGACTATTAGGATGAGTTCAAGATTAAATTACTTTCAATTTAAAATAGATTATAGCAAAACAACAGGGATGTATAATCTCCTGGGAGAGTAACTTCTGTTCGAAGGACTAGAAACAAGTATTGGCAAGTATACAGAGAAAAAGAAGTTCTTCTACACTGTTGATGGTACTGTAAATTGGTGCAGCCATTATGGAAAGCAGTATGGAAATTCCCCCCAAAATTGAAAATGGAAATTCATAAATTGATTCTGCTATCCTTCATCTGGTTTTTTACCCAAGAAACTCAAAATACTAATTTGAAGAAACATATGCACCTCCGTGTTTATTACAGGATTATTTTCAATAGCCAAGAACTAGAAGTGACCTAAGTGGCTGTTGTCAGATGAATGAGGATGTGAGATTTTGTATATGTGTGTGTATAGAGATAAATGTCTCTCTCCTCTTTCTATAAGTATATGTATACACACACATATGATGGAATGCTACTCAGCTATTTAAGAAATTCTGTCATTTGCAACAAGATGTATGAATCTATAGGGAATTGTACTTAGTGAAATAAGCCAGACATAAAAAGGCCAACATTGCATGATTTCATTCATATAGAACCCAAATAAACAAACGAACTAAGAAACAAAATTAGACATTTATTCTGTATGACCAAATTAGTGATTGCCATAAAGGAAGAAGGAAGGAGGGCAAATAGGCTAAAATGAGTCAATTATGTGTGAGGGATGGAATTTGACTGTTGATGGTGAACTTAATGTAATATATACAGATGTTGATTTTTGATGATGCACACCTAAAACCTACCTATATAATGTTATGATGCCGCATTCCTTTAATAATTTTTTTCAAAAAGAAAGAATTAATGTTCCATAATTCTTGGAGAAACTTTAAATGGCAAAGCCAATTTGTAATAAGCTATCTGGGTCATTCCCAATAAAGCTGTCTAAGCTTTTATAATGTGGCCCAACACGAAAAAAAAAAGATAATGTTGTATTTCTTCATTAAATGTATAAGATACTATCATACATTTGTACAGTCAGCAAATATTTATTGTGAACCTACTCTGTGTCAAGAACATTCTGGATATATCACAATGAATGAGGCATACAAAGTATTCTCTAATGGAGCTTATATTCTTGTAGATAAAGAACTATGAATGAATTCTGCATAGATGAGTATCACTGTAGTGCGTGCTATGGAGAAATTTAAAGTAGGTGTATGAATAGGAGTGGTTGCATTAATTTTCAGAGATTTCTTGGGGAACAGAAATTTAAGCTATGGAATGATAACATGAAAAACACAGTGGGGAAAATATTCCAACACATCTAGTGCAAAGGCTCTGGGGTGAGAATTAACTTGTTAAATTCACAGGAAAAAATGAAAGCCAGATGGCTAGAATATAGGAGATAAAGGAGAAAGACATGAAATGAGTTTCCAGAGAGAGCAGAGGCATAAGGGATTTGTATTCTATGCTAAGTATTATGAACAGTCATTGAAAGGTTTTAAACAAAAAAATGTTTTAAACTGATTTTCATTTAGAAAGATGATTTGGATTGCTTTGTGTGAGGAAGCAATTTCGGTAATCTGTAAGAGATAACAAGGCCTGGAGAAGGATTTCTTCGTGGATATGGAAGGAGGTAGGCCTTTGAAAGAAAGTGTTAAGAGGACCTGATAGTGGATTAGATGATGGGGTTTAAGTGAAAAAAGGGAATCAAGGATACCTCGTAGTTCTGTTTTGACCAATTGTGTAGACCAGCTGTGTGTACGAGTGTGAGTAAGACTCAGAGAGGGGCAATTTGAATGGCTAGGAATTAGGAGATCTGTTTTGGGCTTGTTTTTTTTAAGGTTCACATGAGACCATCCAAGTTGAGGTGCCAGATAGAACACTGGGTAAGCAGTTGTGAAGTTTAGGGAGTGTCTAAGGGCTGGGGTGTAACACTGGGAGTTAAGAGGAGAGGGAGATACTTGCTACAGTAGGTTTCTTCCATAGCTGAAAGTGTTCCAGTGAAGCCTTCCTTAAGCTGAAATGACATAAATCAGAGAAACAATTACCACTGACTTACATGGAAAATTTTTGAGAATTCTCAGCCCCGCCAAATAACCTATCAAGTCTTACCTATAACGCATACAACCTAAAATAACACTAACATGTAATAAAAGCAGGAATGAGATGCTAAGTAACAGCCTGTATAATGTCGTTCCTAGGCTCGGAGCCTGGCAGTGCCACACATGCCGCCCAGGTGCTCTGCCTCTGGAACGGCTGCTGCACAACAAATGCTGACACTCATTTCACTTTTGGCTTTTTGTCACAAAAGTGAAAAACCTCTTAGTATTTCTCTTGCTTAATGGAAACAAGTACCAATGTATATTTTTTATAAAATCAACATAGTGTGACATATATTTGCGAAAAGTGGAGGATGCCTGTGTAGGATTGGGCCAGCTCACCTAAGTAGAAAATGTATTTGGGAAAGAAATGGCTTCAGCTCTTAGTGCAACAGTCAATCCATGAGAGTGAGAATGAGTGGCCAGTGGAATAATATGAAGAGTGTAAGAACACAGGGTCAGAGAAGGTGAGAAGAAAGTGTTCCACTAAAGAGCCGTCGCCTGTGAAGTCTGCTGGCGGGAGGTCTGCAGCGGAGTACCTTGGATGCCAACATGAAAGTCTGCTGACCACGAAAGCACTATGCATGGAGTAATCGTAGGAACCCAAGTCTAAAGAAAAGAGATTGGAAAGAGATTATCTATGTGATAGAAAAGAATATAAAAACTATTTTCAGTGGAGGGGAGCAGTGGCATGGGATTGCAGTAAGATGGAGATGTGCAGGCAAGGAAGTTTGTTAGCTTGTTTGTTTTCCTTAAAGCTAAATTGTTGCTAGATCAGTGTGTGCATTAATAGTATTAAGGAAGAAGTGGTATGAAAAGGTGACAATTGTAGTATAGTTGTTAAAAGGATGGAGAGATGGGATTCAGACAAAGGGTTTAACCCTTGAAAGAGTTGAAGGATGTCTAAGTAGGCTGCTTGTATAATTAATTCACCTTGTCACTTAATTCATGTGCTGTTCTGTAAATTACTCACTTGATTCTCACATAGTTCATGCATATTCGATCATTCCCAATCTAGAGGAGAGAAATAAAATTTAGAGAGATTGAGTAACTTCTTCTAGAACATGCAGCTAATAAATAATACATCTAGAACTCAAACCTTTCTTGCAAAATCAAAACGTATGCTCGTTTCACTACATAATACTGTGATGAAGCCATTTTTCTAATGCTCTTTCTGATAAAGAGTAGAAAACGTTCGCAGTGTACCGGGTACAAAGAAGTACAGTTGCTTTGATGCCATTATTCGCATTTGGTGACTTAGTGATCAGCAAATGGTTTGGCAATTTCAAGTTAGAAATCCCTGGAATCCACTCATGTAGAAGTTTATTGTTCACATCATTTTTCCCCCTAAATTTGATGGCTGCTGGAATATAACAAGGCCATACTTGCACCTACAACTAGAAATCTTATTAAAAACAAACTGCAACAACACCTAACATCCAATGCCTTTCTCAAAAAGTTTAGTTCATTTATGCACTAGCCGCAAATTGCCAATTAATCTTGTTACTGCATTAAAATATGTTCTGCCAAATAAAATAGCAGGGAAGTTAAATACCTGGGTATTATTTTAATAAAGCTAAGAAAGTATATGTCCCAGTGCTGGTACAGTCAGAGGAATGAATAATCTCATTTTCCAAAAGGTACAGAATTTGCAACAAGTGTCCTGGGTTCACATGTTAGGTCTCTTGGTCATCTTCAAGTTGCTTCATCTTTTGGCTTTCTCATTAGTGAGATGTGGGTAATAACATTGATGCAAAAGTATAGTTGTGAGAAGCAAATGGGATAATGTGGTAAGATAACACTGTAAACCGTTGAGTACCTAGTTATTATTATTATTATTCATATAATCAACATTTTGTGTTTCTGAAAGAGCATTATGAACCACATTTACTCCTTTCTGATAATAGTGCTTCATGAATACCTGAATGAAAGAAAAGTTGCTAATATAGGGACACCTCTCATTCTGCCTCTTCTACAAAGCAAATCTCTTGAAACTATGGTAGTTCGTACAGAAACACATCCATTATTGCTAATCATAGTATCATGTCAGTCGCGGACTCATGAATAGCATGTGCACGGAGGGCCTGTATGTGTTCCAGGCTCTGAAAGATCTAGATAATGGAAAAGGGATTTTATGATACATGTTCACCTCTCCAGCAGTTCACAGTCTAATAAGAGAGTGTCTCCTCTGGATGAAGTTATTTATCTGTAAACACCCCCGCCCCATCCTCTTTCCTCAGCTCAGAGCACTAGAATGCCAAGACCTTGTCTGAGTTATCTTTACTTTCCTTCTTATTACCCTGCTGGCAATAGGTACTCAACAAATGACTATTGGATTAAAGAAATATTTTGTAGTTTGTTTTTTTAAAATATCAAGGTGTGCTAGTGGACTAACAAGCAAGATGTTTTTTCCTCATAATGTCTCTCTGGTTGCATTTAACAGCAAGTTAAAATTAGATCCTTTTTTTTAAAGAAAGAAAACCATAGCAACTGTGATGTTTAATGTTTCAGAGAACACATTTTTAAGGATTCTGTTATTTTTCTGAATTGCCCATGTTTGAGCTCCCTTTTTTCAATCCCAATTCTGATAAATAATGTGTAGTACTAATAGCCATTTAGATCAGTGATTGTATCTCTAGAGCAATAGAAACTCCTACATAGCATGGAATGCTTGATGAAATGTTGCAGAAAACAAATATGTTTAAAATCTACCAAATAAATTTTAAATGGTTATCCCCTGGGAATGATTGAGCATGAACCTGTTTTTTTGTTCCCTGTACCTGTATTTATTATAAAACCTTAGAGATTGTTCTAATGTTTCATATCAATATTTGCTGGAGATATTTTTAAGGCATGTTTCTATGAGGAAATCAATTTTACAATGCTCTCTTCTAAATGAAAGAATGGGCATTTTTACAGAATCAAAGCAGTAAATACTTCTTTGACATACATAATGATTGTCTAATAGTTTTCTCTAAAAGTATTTTTTATTGAAGTAATGATTAAACTGTAACTCAGTGCCTCAGGAACACTGAGTAATGTCATGTTAATCAGCTTGACTACTAAAAAAAGGAAGAGGTTGATAGTTTAAATCTAGTTGGTACATGATTCACTTGAACTATCAAAGAAGAAAATGTACTTTACCCAGGACCAAATTAAAAAAAAGAAATCTAGCAAAGCACCTTAGAAACAACTTTGACAGTTTTACCAGCTATACTGTTAGAAAAATCCAATTTTGTTTCTCTTAAAATGTGTAAATTAGCCTTTGATTCACAGCATCCATATTGATCAACATCTATTGAATGCCTACTCCATGTAAAGCACTAAACTCATGTCCAGATAAGTAAAGCATATTTCTGCTCTTAGAGAGCTTATTGGAAGAAATAAGTCATTCACGCATAACTGCAATGTAGAAAATAAGTATCATAAATGCCATCAATATTCTGAGGAGGGAGAGATGGATAACTTCTCACTAGGTTTAGACAGGTAAAATGAAGCGGGAACAGGAAGATGGAGGATTCTCAGTAGACCGAAAACAGGTATCTTTTGGAAGTAATAAGAAATTCAGTTTGACTTCAAAGTAGTTTAAAATTAGACTAGAAAAACACATTGGGCTAGGAGGTGAAAGGCCTTGAATTCCACATTATTTAAAAAATTTAATATTTTTTAAGAAATTAGCATTCCATAATTCTTCTGTAGATATGCAGCAATTTTTATAATGAATGGGCCTTATAGCTCAAGTGTTGATTTGTAACCAACACTGAAAAATAATTGTTGGATTTGGCTATGTTTTTTTTCAACCTGCACATTTAGGCTGCTTTTAGACATTGGGATATTTACTCTGTGTATTTGCGGGGACCTGAATTATTGATTCTTTGATAAAATTAGAATAATTGATCTTCCAGATATTTGAAAAGAAAAATTTGGCTTACACATTCATTGTATCTGAGTGCCCTGTGTACCATGTACATTTTCCTCTTCTATTATTGTTTCTAGAACAAAACTATGCTGAAGACACACTCTGGAGGAGTAACATTTGGGCACAGTCCACATCTCAAGGTCCCAGATTCACTTTCCCAGGGTCAGTGAAAACAACCAAGATGAATAACTAAATAAAATAAGTAAAGCACACCTTCCTTCTCTCTCTTCCTGCCTGCCCCTGCCTGTTTTCATTCCTGCATGCACCTTTCCTTTAAAAATTAATCTTTAAAAAATAAAACTACACTGAAGACTTTCTCTAATGAGGTTTAAAGGCTGTACAGACATACCCAGAAACCTATTTCTTAAATAAAATAAACCTTCCTTTTGTAATGATTAATGGCATGGAGTGGGGGATATCTGTGAGGAGGAAGAATTTGTAGTGGGAGAATTTAGAGGTTAATAGAGGATGGGAGGTATAAAAAGGATGAGAGCAGGAGAGAGAGAGAGAGAGAGAGAGAGAGAGAGAGAGAGAGAGAGAGAGAGAGAGAGAGAGAGAGAGAGAGAGAGAGAGAGAGA